>PVJD01002049.1:0-222822 GCA_004026545.1 Mormoops blainvillei
GCTCTGGCCCTTGTTAGACACTTTTGGAGTTGGGGCAGGGTTGGAGAGACCAGTTCTCTGGGAAGATCCAGCTCAGAGCTGTGGGAGAGCTCTCTCCTTCAGTTTTGCTTGTCTGCCTTCCTTCTGTGTATATAATGCTAACATTCCAACCTGTGCGATTGTTCAGTAACAGAAGAAAACTGAAATGTTCATTCCCTACTGTCACTATATTAGAGGCTGTCATTCATTCATATCAGAGAATTCTCACAAAGGGATTTATTGTTATATTCTTTTGTATTTAGTGCCATGGTAAAAAATTTGGTATGTTGACCTTTTGGAGAGAACAGTCTTGGAAGTTCTTTTGTGTGGTAAAAGTGGTGTTTGTTTTTTTTTAATTTTATAAGAATGACTTTTTAAACCCAGTAGATATCTCCTGAAGCAGAATGAACATGCACTAGTAAAAGGAATAATAATTGGAACTCTGTGGGATAGCAGGCAATTGTGCGAGTTTTTAGGCATTCTTGGATATATAAATGCAAATTTGTGGAGGTTGCTTAGGAAATGAAAACAGTAGAATTAGTCTATACAAAATTTACCAGTTTTCCCAGAAGCTGAGGATTGGACCAGAGCCCTGGTATAGCCTGAACAGCAGTTATTTGTGTACGTAGATAGATGGTTTTCCTCATTCTGAGCTTAACAGAAATATTTTTCAAAATGAAGAAGACCTCGCCATTGCAGTTCTTTGTATTCCATGGTGGTAGCAAGCAGTGAGTGAGAGAATGTTTTTAATTGAAATCTCAGAACTTTATCTCAGCCAACTTTCAATTGCTTCCCTGTACGGCACTTTGCCAGAGTTTCAAACAAGACTGTGCAAGAAAGGAAAAGAATGTGGTATTCACAGATACTAAACCAGTGTGAAAACAACGGGTATTCTCGCCAGTTTAGTCACTACTCTGACATTCCACAGAGGATGAACAGAACTGTAATTCGTACACTTTCTCTGAGTTCCCATTTCTCCGTTCTGGCCCTGCATGGTGGGTTCCTTATATGTTCAGGGGCCACCCTGGGTTATTTGCCCTTCTTCTTCCTGCGGCCGCATCTTGTTTTTTTCTTTTCTGTTGCTTATTTTTGTTATGGAGTCTTCTGTGTAGGACTCTGAGTTGCAAGTTGTGTGATGCTCTTGAGCCCGATAGAAAGAGGGGGTATACGAGTATTTTATGGGTATAAGATACCCCAGAGATACCCAAGCTCAGGGGTGTAGTCAAGCCTTAGAAACACCCTGGGATGCAGCACTTTGGCCTTATCAGTTTTTTCTGTAGGTATCTGTCTTTCCCCCCTTAACGTGCTCTTGCTTCATTCTTCTGTTGTCCTCCTTTAAAAATATATATATTTTTTAATTTGTTGATTTTAGAGAGAAAGAGGAAAGGAGAGGAAGGGAGAAGGGAGAGAGTGAGAGAGTGAGAGAGAGGAGGAGGAGAGAAAGAAACATCAGTTTGTTGTTCTACTTATTTATGCATTCATCGGTTAAGTATTCTTCTCTTAAAATAGACGACCTACGGTAGCAGCACCTGGCTGCCCACAGCTCCCAGCACACATTTCTTCCTCTCATGGTCTCAGCCAGACTGAGGCTGGAATCTCTGATCCTTGTTGTAAATTCCAGGGAAGGGGCTCTGATTGGAGATCAACAAACTGCCAATACAATGAGTTCCATGCAAATATGGTGGCTTGAGGTGTAGAGTCTGTTGGAGGTGTGTCTGTTGTACCCAGCAGACAGGAGTTCGACAATGGCTAGAAAATTGGGGAATGGGATATTTGCCCAGGAACAATGTGGTTTTCTGGTTGGGTTTTATCCTTGTTTGTTGGCTCTCTTATTAAATTCCTCCCTATCCCATTTCCTACTTTAGAATCTAGTCAAACATTAGTATTTATGCGCATGGTGTTGGACAGCCAGATGTGGCAAATTAATTGTGTCTAATATGCTATCACTGAGCATTTATTGAGTGCCTACTATATATATGCTAAGCCCTGTTTCAAGTCTAAAACTAGACAACTAATTCATACCTCATTTCATTTTCATCCACCCCTTTATAGCCTCTTCACAGTGATAACCCTGTGTTTTCTGTCTATTTCTCACCCATCATGTTTATTATAATGAGGGAGAAGTCTGCTTAGTGATATTTGATTTATATCTTTATTTTCCGGGGTGGTGAGTATGATTTTTAAATAGTTAATGAATACAGCGAGGCCCAATTAGATATGTAAGAAGTTGTATGTGTCCTTGCAGTAATATCCAAGGTATGATGATTGAATATACACCGCCCATCACTTGTCCCAAAGACACACAAAGAAGCATGTTTTCTCGGTAGAAAAGAAAGCTCATTATATTTTGGCCCAGGTAATTATAATTATGGGACACATGGTAATGTGAAAGATGATTTGATATTCTTTTGGTACTGTATTTAATTATTCTCTTTGATCGAAGCATACAAGTGATTAACTGCAAAATACATGAAAACCTTTCCTTTTTCTTTGAAAGCTAGATGTGGATTTCTGCAGCCTTAAGGCCATTTCAGTCTTTGGACATACAAGTCTTTGGAGTTCACCAAACCTTATATAGTATCTAGAGAATTAATGCATCAGGGAGAGTTTGTTTTGATTTGTATTAATCCAGTTTTAACTTTAGTCAGCCTTTGCAAGTTACAATTCAAAATGTAAGCAAGTTAGGGGAAGTATACTATAAATTGTATTAAAAATCTCTGTGGGTCATTGGTGTGTGTAAGGAGAATTAACATTGATGCCAAGGTCCTTGCTGTAAATTAATTTTCCAACATAAAAAATAAGGATGGCTTGTAATTGTTTCTTCTCTTTCCAGCCTACTTCATTGTATTCCTCTGGTATTGTTGTCTGTAAGGGATTTTAACCCAGTCATGTTAAAGGGATAGTGGTTTTGGCATGGGTGACATTTCCATGTTCTGTCAGCACCTCTGAAAGGATCTGATTTTTTCCTGAGGTTGACATTCCTTCTCTGTCTTCCTGTGGACTGTTTTCATTTCATGATAAGTCTGATTTCTTCAGATCATAAAGACGCATATTATTAGTAAGAGATACTGAGAGAAAGTGGCCCTAATGATTGTGAACTTCCAGCCTCTGATGGTTGCTTTCATGGAGCCAAGTCTTTTCAGTGGGATTTCACAGTGTGAATGCATTTTCTGTTTTTGAAAGACATCTATTGACAATGGATGGGTTTGTCATTGGCTGCTGTTGTTTTTATTTGTTGTTCTAGGTCAGTATATTTGGGGGGACCGTGCATAATAAGCATTTCAAAATAGTAATAGGAATTTCTGCTGAAATGAATCATATAAAGGAAGGAGCCATGAACTCACTCGTGTATTCAGTACTTACCAAGAATTTGAATTTCAGGTCATCTTTTTGTTTTTGTTGTACAATCATACACACATATACACATATACCTATGTGTTTATACATACAAATGTGTGTATTTAATCTTTACAAGTAAATACCTGCAGTATATGATGCCACACTAAACTCTTCTATTTTATTGCTTCTCCTCAGTATTATAAAGTTGCTTAAAAAGTGAAAACCTGAAAAAATAATATTTTGTCCTCACCTTTTCTCCCCATAACCTTTTTTAAAAAGAGTTTTCAACGGACTGTTATTTGGGAAGAATAAGGATTTGATTTTGTATGGCATAGTCAACACAGGATTTATGGGTGAAAACACGTGGTAAAAATAGATATTTAGAGGAGACCTTTCGAACAGGGATTCTATAGAAAGAATCATTGAACTGACTGGTATATCAAACTCTCTGGCTCATGGTTAGGCTATCTGAAGCATTCATTCTTAAGAGTTCTACAGAGAGAAAGAGCTACCGATGGCTTTTTATTGAGTTAAATATTTGGATTTGGGCCCCCGAAAACAGTATGCCTTTATGAGTGCTCCATGGGAAAGCGTGTTGGTGAAATGCTTTCTATTAATTTTCTAATGCAACAGAGTGCTGCATGTTTATTATAAAATATTAGAAAGAATAGATAGAAAATCACTTGTAATTCCACCAATCAAATATAACCAGTGTTATCTTTTTGGGATATGTTATTCTAGATGTATTATGTATAGGTGTATAAAATTAAAGTTTAAATTGAAGTATATACATGTTGCTACTTGCATTTCCATTTCCTAATAAATCATGAATATGTGCCTTGTCAAAAAGAAGCCCACGTGGTTTTACACTGTCATTTTTAAGGGTTACTTAGTGTGCTCTTATATGCACATATTTTGTAACATTTCTTTAGTGTTGGGTATCTTAGTTGTTTCAGGTTTTCACGTTTTAAGCAACTTTGTGATGAACACCCTTGTAGCTAAATCTTTGTCCAACACATTAATAATTTTCCTGGAAGAGCTTCCCAGATGTAGAATTTCTGAGTCCAAGACTCTGATGAGTCTACTGCCTATAACCTTCCCATTGGCATTGGGCAAGGATGTGCTCCTATTGTAGTGACTACTGTTATTGTTGTTATCATTATTTAACATCCTGGTGGTTCACTTTTGTGGCTGGAACCTCAGTTTTCTTCCATGCCTAAGTGTGTTAGTCATGTGTGAATTTGAGATCTGTTGAAACATTTGCCTTTTGACCACTGCCTTTAGGGAGACAAATACCATAGCTGGTAAAGATGTGGTCTGTGTGCAGCTTCCTGCTATCAACCAGGCTGTCGGGTGTCATTGATCTGATCCCCTGTGAGCATCCATTCATGAGTGTTGCACTGGGGGTGAATCTGTGGCCCTCTCTGCGCCAGAGGAGTCTTGAGCAAGCGTTTCCATCTCTGAATAGCCTGGGCATTTCTGGGCTTCTAGGCAGCTAGGGAATGCTGAATAATTAATTGGTTTCTCGGGAGATATTCAATGTTATTGTCGAATATTCTTTTGGGCTTAATGCCAATTATAGTTTGATTACTAAAGAACTCTTTCAGAGGATAAAATTATTTAGTGTTTTGACAGCATAAATGGCATTGTTTTTCAGGATTAATATGAAGGGAGATTTGGCATACTTTTGGAAGAAGCTTCACTATCTAGATGACTTTGTTTTGATTTTAGTCATTAACTATGCAATTGGCACTTCAAACTGTAATTAATTTAGGTTAAGTTATTCCTGTTCATAAAGAAAGCTGTAGGATAGGTGGTCTTTACTCATATCAAGATTCTTGTAGGGGTTTGGAAAGAAAAAATCTGATTACTATTTGAAGACAAAGCTAGTCTACTGTGCTTTGCCTTCTGGAATGAACAGTAGTAATTTGGAGAATTCTGGTCTCTGAGTCTGAGGTGGCAGTTTTATTCTGAATCCTCAAGATGTTACTCGATCAAACCCAGACCAATAAATGCTGCGTGTGTTTCACATGTCATGTTCTTTAATATCTTGTTCAAGGTATTGGATAGAGAGAAGAGGGATTGAAAGGAGACGCTAGGTTTTTTAAGAAGCCATTCTGCCTCATCTACTTGCTGTGAGCCCATTGAGGGAGCTGATGCTGATGCTGGCATTGTACTCAACCCAGTAGTGAAATAAAGGACTGATAGGCTCATTGTCAGATTATACAAGAGCATGAACATATTGCTATGTCACCCGTGAACATCAAAGAGATGTCTTGATTTGTTGTAATAAATAACATTATCAGACGTCTCTATTTCCCATCATTGTGATTATCAGTCCCATTTGGAAATGTCACAGCCGTGGATGTGTGTTATTTTGACCTCATGTGAAGGCTCCATAACAACAGTAGACATTAATGTTGCAGGTTTTCTTAAGGCAACATATCTGGGTGATGTCAGTGTCTTTGGCCTGCAATAAAGGTGTGTTGTGAAATTTCCCATGCCAGAAGAGACACTCATAGCCGGGACTGGCACTTTCAAGGCTAACAATGATGATGACCGAGAACGCCCCTTTTGGACTTGACATCAGATGAGTTGGCTCATGGGGTTGCCTGAGTATGTCCTATTTAGGCTTCATTGGTTGATTGCACTGCTGTCCTAGGTGATTCCTATTCTTTTCAAGGACTTTATTTGCAGAATACTCTTGGTATTCATTTCTCTTTTCTTACACTAATCCTCAAATAAAAACAAATAGGCCTACTATTGATAAACTAAGTATATAATAAGATTTCTAAGTGCCATCTTTTCAAAATCTGATAATTCATATTTGGATATTCTTTTAACATAACTTTTGTGGGTTGATTTACTTTTCTTTATTTTTTAAAAAAAACATACACATGTCCTGACTTTAACCCGAGTAGAACACGTTTTCAATAGCATATTTTACATATGGCATAATGGAAATCCCACAGGATTTGGAGTCACACAGGCTTGGTTTAGCATCGTAGTATCATTGCTTATTAATTGTATGAATTTGGGCAACTCACATAGCCTCTCTGAAACTCAGTTTTTTCACTCTTTATCGGGAATCATATCTTTTGTTTTTTTTAGGGATTATGGCAGAAATTGAGTTAAGTGATAACATACTCTTCTTACGGAGTGACTCGGGCACTGTGTCTGGCGGTGTCTGTGTTTTTCTCTTTGAATCTGGAGGTTTGTGGCTGTGGCAGAAGCAGCGCAATGAAAATTCCGGGAGGGGACTGTACAAAGGGACATGTCTTCTACCTGGTGGTCCTGGGACATTTAATTTTGGAGCATAGCCAGCAGGCCATGAGGAAGCGGAAGCAGGCTCATGGAGCACACAGCCACTGAGGTGTTGCACTGGATGTCCCCTGCCGAGGCCCTGGAGGGATCTGTCTAGCCCCCGGCTGTTGAGTTGCCCTCATCTTCACAGTGGACGCTCCAGGCATCAAGGAGCAGAGACAAGACATTTCCACTGTGCTCTGTACAAAACTCCTGACTCAGAAGTCATGAAATTATTAAATTATCAAATTATTGTCGTCTTGAAAAAAATTGTATAATTGACACATAATTGATATAAGTTTTATGTGTGCAGCATAATGATTCCATATTTGAATGTATTGTGGAATGATCACCACAATAAATATTTATGTGTTGTGCATGTGTACATATGTCAGTGTCCATATATGTACATACGCATATAATTACCATACCTTTTTAAACAGACATCATGAGATGGGCCTTAAGATTACAACCTGTTGAAAGCTGTAAAGCTTATTTGCACATTTGGCTTTTATAAGGAATATGTAGAGCACATCCATGTACACACATGCACATCCGTGTTCATACGTGAACGTCCTCATACCCGTTCCTTGTGATTGTATGCCAGTAGATTTACATCCTACTTCTGCTTTTGGTTTTAGCTCAGGTGGCACCTCCTCCAGGCAGCCTTTCCTGACAACCTCTTCCAGATCCTCCCACATCTCCTTTCTTCCCAGTTAAGTGTCTCTTTTCATCCTGCTTTTGTACCACACATATTTTTATTAAAGTATGTCTACTTTATTTTCCAGCCCCCACCGTGAGTACTTTGAGAATAAATATGCCTGCCTTTATATTTATAGCCCCACATGACACATCATAGATGCTCGGTACATATTAGTACATAGTAATTCATATATATGTAATTCATGTGATTCATACACCCTGCATGTGAATGTACAGATGGATGGACTGATGGACATTTACTAAAACTGCGGTCTCTTTGTCTAACTTTGCCTCCTGTTCCTTCTCTTGCATAATACAAAGTTTAATCAGAATACGGATATTTCATCTTGGGGTTTATATTTCTCTTTTCTGGCTTTATTTTCCTCAACTTGTTGGTTAAAATTCAAGGAGGTATTTCTCATACCCTTTCATTAAGTTATAGGAAAACATAAATGTGATGGTTTGAATTGTTCAAAGTTGTATTGTTTTATTGATAGTGTATTACTAGGAAAGTGAGTAATAAACTATTTTAATGTCAATGTTAATTTATTAAATCTTCACACATTTTATTCTACTTAGCCATTTCTGACTTCTGTTGGTATGTATTAAGAGTGTGTACCAGTTTAAAGAGATGAAATTCAAAAGGGGTGGTACTCCATAATTGTTGTCCAGTGACTTTGAATAATCTACACCTTTGTTTTCCTCTGATTGCATAGAGAACAGAACTTTGCCTTTTCTGCTGATTCCAAGGCATGCATTAAAGACACGGAGAGCCCAACAGCGGTCTTCCTAGTCTTTGGAGTCTGTTGCCCCATGTAGTTAAATGAATGTAAATTTATGCAATATTTTAGCTTTCAGTTGATGGTGATGACCACTATTATTTTTTCCCCTTATTTTGAATAATTTTTGCATTATTGTTTTAGTTGTCGTTATTTTAAGGCCTCTCAAGTTAAACTGTTATGTTTTCCTGACCTTGAAATAGGATGTTTGTCTCAAGTTGCAGCTCCCTGCTGAGTGTTAACTTCTCTGCATCACTTATGTTTAAAATTGGTTGGCATAAGCTTAGAATTTGTTGAAAGTCACTAGTGGTATTAAAAATAGTCATTATTGTGCCTCATTATGTATCCGAATAGCTGAGAGGACCGAGAATTACGACTTTGCACTGGAAATTTTGCATGTATCGGTAATCCCAGACGAGAATGGACGGTCTGTGTTGATCCAAAACCTGCAGCAGAAACTGCACCTCTAAAAAGACTTGCCTTTTTTAATTGACTCAACTTTCTCTTCTCCTCTCACACATTCTGTAGTACATAATCAGATGCTTGTTTTCTATGCTTCATTAATGTAGCCATTTCCCTCTGACCTAGGGCTAATTTAGTTACTCTCCCCATCTACCCGGCATTATATTATCTAGGTCAACGGAAAGATCACTCTGAATAGGGTGGTGATTTCCAGTCTTTTAGAGTCCATGGAGCGTGTATTAAAAAGAAAAAAATTCAGACACTCATTTAATTTTAGTTGTACTTTCAGAATCTGTTAGTTTTATAAAATTACTGTGAATCCAGTAATGCCTATTATGTATTGCATCCATATAATATCTATTACCTATGTGAGTATATAATATTTATATTTTAATTACATTATATATTTAGCATACAGATAATTTTTGATGTACATATAGAATCCCATACCCATTGGAATAACTTTTCTCCCTATAAGATTCTGTGACCAACAGGTTACGGAAGCATTGGCTTTTAATGTGTCGTGCATCTTGGGCAAACTTTATACTCTCTTGTTTATTATTATTTTTTTAGAATGGGGGAATTAAAAGCATTAGAAACATTTTGAAATTAAATGTGTGTGTGTGTGTGTGTATTTAAGACTTGTGAACTAATTTTTGCATTTTGATAAGTTCTAAAGCTGCTTTCATTGATACTAGAAATTTTATCCCATTTATTGCTTAATTTTATTTTCTTAACTTCTGCCAGTGGTATTTGCAATGTACACTAACTTAGCCTCTTAAGAGTTCATTTGGATCTTGAGAGTTATAGTGGGTCTCTTGTATTGCCTGGTTGCTAGTATTAGACATGTACTAAGTCCCTGTTATGTGCTCAATACCTTCCTTGGTTCTGCCCTTGGAGATGAAAGAGCCAGTCCTTCCGTTCTCCACCTGTCTTTGAATACCCTTGGGCTGTTGGAAGGCTGTTGAGATTAATTCTAGATGCTTAATATGGCTCCTTAGATTTTAAGTTCCATGAAGATTAGGAGCACGCTTCTCTAGGAAAATGTAAAGTTGATGATTTCACGCAGTTATGTGGCTGCTCTTTTACTATGGGGTTGGGTAGTGGGAATTGTTTTTACAGTAGTGAGAATGTGATTTAGCTAATCAACTGGGTGTACCTTTAATAAAGATTGGGTATTGCTGATCTAAAGTGCTAATTTGATGGTGTTTTTCATGAAATACAATATACTATATTGAACTAATGGAAGCTGGAATGATATAGGCAGTTATTGATACTGTATTATACAAGCTCTCATAGTTGCTAACATTCAGTGTATAGGACGTTAACGTATGTTTGATGTGCCTTATCATTCAGTGTGGTGTAGTTATGCAGTTCTTCTGTGGCAGTAAGTCCTCTGCAATGAATGAATGCCTAAGTTTGATAACAGGCTGCCTGTCACATCCTAACAAGATCTTGATAGCCATCAGAGCTTGATTGAGGCTTAAAGATGGGCTGACTTAACATCCAAATTGAAAACACTATCCTTAGGTGCCGGTGGTGCCCTGTGATTGTGTATTTAATGTCTTAACCAGACAAGGAATGTTTATTTTTCTCTCCCTTTAATTTTTCATGTTTTCTTTTTTTCTGTTTAACATCTCTAAGAGGAATTATGGTATCTGTTAAAGTTAAGGAAGTTAAAGAATTATATTTAAAGTTTATTGTGTGCTGTAGTTTTTTAATGTATAGTAGAAGTTACAAGTTTATGAATTTATTTCATTGAATTCAGAAAGTTGTGGTTTTATTTCTAGATAGAAATTTCATTGCCTTCCCTGCCCTGTCATTTTTAACTTCAGTATAAGTTACAGAGTTTTGAAATATACTTTTTTGGTAGTTTTTAAAATTTATTAAAATAATACATGTTTGTTGCAAAAACTTCTAGTAAATTATAGGTATATAAAGAAGAAAACTACATTTTCCATTACCTCCCTTTATCCCCAACCCAAAATTCTAATGCTACAGAGGTAAACAACTTGAGATTTTTTCCCCCAGTTTTTCTATACATATAAAATATACATATGATCTTGGGGATTTTTTTTTTCTTTCAATGGCAGATACTTTACTCTTGCTTTCAACGTAGACTATACTTAATCAATATTTTATTGTAACTACACCTAGTATTTTTATGTGTTTTAGAAGCCCTTGACTTTAACTAGGTACTCTGTTAAATGATTAAGAAGTGCCAACTCATTTTGAGATTTTTTTTTGGAAGAGATGTATAAGATCAGATTGGAGAAATTAAATAGTTGACTAGTTCCATTGTAGTCAAGTTTTCTGTGTATTTGCCAAGATAGGTTGGACTGCATTAGCAGATGACCCCAAATTATAGTGGTTTCCATATTATAGAAGTTGACTTCTGTTTTATATAATGGTCCAGCCCTTCAGTAGTCCATGGCTAATATGGTGGTTCTGTGGGGATGGGAACTTGGGTCCCATCCCATTTCTGCTCTGCCATTATGAGATTATTTTTTTTTTTTAGTATTCATGCTCATGGGAAGGGAACAGAGAGGGCAGGTCTCTTCACCAACATGTCTTGGAAATTACACACTTCATTTTTCTCACATCTCATTAGCCAGACCTGGTTCATATTGCCATAACCAGATGCAGTGGAAGACTTTAATCAGGGCAGCCGTATGCTCAACTGAGGATTTGGAGGATGGGGAGAATGCATTTTAGTTGGCAGCTCACAGTCTTTGCTAAAGAGTAAGACTTTATAATTTATTTGAGAAGGAATCTTGAGATATTAACATTTTGAGATGAAGTGAAAATTCCAGATGTACCAAATATAAGTTAAAAAAGTAATTTTCTATTTAGATTTTTCCTTGTTTTCATCAATTTATGTAGTTTGACTATCAAAAGATATAATTTTGCTAATAATGAAACCTTCATATGTGAATATTCTCTGCAGAATAGATGTGAAGTGAGATTTTTATTAGGTAATGAAACTGTAAAAATGGGGAGATTTGGATTATAGCAGTTAATTTCTCAATGTGATTGAAGTTTGGCCTATTATTATTCCATATGTAAGTATGGCACATTATCTGTGTATTTTTGCTTTAGTTTATCCAACTTGCTTGTTCTAGTTAGGAAATATAAACTAAACTCTGATACCTCCACTCCAGATAACTACCATACAGTGTTTGGTTTTAAATAGCATATGTATATATGAATGTGTGTGTATAAATATATATGCAAATGTGTATATGTGTCTGTAGATACACACATACACATATATGACCTACAACTGCATGAACATTTGTCCCATAGATTTTAACTGTTTTACAGCCTGAGCTTTTAACCACATGACCTATGGAATGATGTCCACAATACATGTGAAATATGATTTTTTTCATCACTGTTCAGATATTCATTTTACCAATGTTTTATAATTTATTTATTGAGTTTTATTGGTGAATATTTAGGTTTTCTCTGAACTCCTGCTTTTATAAACAATCCTATGGTGAACATCTTTATATATACAGTATTGTATATTTAGCTGAATATTTCCTTGAGATAACTATTACTTGCTGAATTGCTTGGTGATAAAATTTATACTTTTTAAAAGTTTTTGGAACACATCACGTTTATACAAATTTATTTATATTCTGCCGAACCCTGGAGTTTTATTTTTTTATTTAAACCTTTGTTAACATGATAACAAAATTCATTGTTTGATGGTTCAGTATTTTCATAGGAAATTGATTTGAATTGTCTTAAATTTGTTCTTTTTTAATTTTATCCCATACTTTGAAGCTATGGTCTTTTGTATTTGAGGGAAATACGTTTGTTCATTGTTCACCCTTTTCGCATGTTTCTAGAAGGTGGTGTAGTCAAATTCTCCCCTTATTCTTCCACTCCATACCATACAGTGTATCCTTCCATGCTGGTACTGAGCCTGTACTTAGATACCTCACATTCTTCTGTTCTGTTATCAGCTCCCTGTGGTGTGTAAGGGCAGGCAGCAAATGGTAGGGCGGTGGGGAGAGGAGGCTGGTAGGCTGTATTTGGGTATATACTACTTTCTGTTTTATTGTAAATTCAGGAATTGCGTTAGTTGACCATCAACTTTAGATCCCTTTAATACAGCCTTTGGTTGGTGCGTTCTCTATTTACCTTCCTCTTTTCATTCTCATCCTTTTTCCTGTCCTATTTCCTACTATAATCTCATTTTCTTTCTTTCACTTGTTTAGGAAACAATTTTGAGAGAATTCCTTTCTTCTTTCTTTTTGGTAGACTGGGGAACGAAGACCAAGAGCCTGTTTCTTCTTCAGGAACAGGAGACGTACCGGTTCCACTGGTTTACCTGGGGAAGTCATATTTTACCAAAGCCCATAGGTGATTTATGTATTAAAAAAACCCAAGAGGAACTGTTGTTACAGTTCAGCCATCCTTTCTCCTGCTGTCTGAGGGTAGGAGACTGGGAAAATAAGACCATGGAAATGGTTAGAACAGTGGCAATCCTGGTGTGTATCATGGGCTTTACAATGGAATATTCTGATACTAGTGTTCAAAGCAACAAACCTCTTCCAAAGAATATCTGTTGAAAAGTGTGAATATTAGCAATCCAGTAATTGACACATTCCATTTAAACTGAGTGGTCTCACAGCAGTAGAATCTTAGAGCAAATTGCCAGTTTCAGTGGAACTCTAGATATAAATCTTTGTTAAAATTGTTACAAAGAATTGTTTGTTTAACAAGTATTAAATTTTTCCTTCTTATGACCCACCTGGCTTGTGAAAGAGATACTCTTGTTCTTCTTTTGGGTCTCATTTCAGAATTAGTTGATTTTACTTTTTTTTTTTAAATAGTGCAACTTCTGCATGGGTATATTTTCTGAAAGATTATTTTCAACTTATTGAGGTATCACAATCCATCTTCAATAAAGTTCTGTAATGAAATAACTGAATCTTTATGACTCTCACTGATTTTTTGGCTCTTTTTCTTTGTTTTAAAAACCCTCTCCAGAGGATATGCATATTGATTTTAGGGAGAGAGGGAGGAAAGGAGGGGTGGGGGAGACAAATATCAATGTGAGAGAGAAACCTCTATCAGTTGCCTCTCATATCTTCCCTGACTAGGACCGAACCCGCAACCTAGGTATATGCCCTGACTGGGATTCGAACCTGTAACCTTTTAGTCTGTGGAATGAAACTCCAACCAACTGAGCTACACCGGCCAGGGCTTGGTTCATTTTTAATATATGCATTTTAACTATGTTTTTTTCATGAGAGACCATTGTATTTTCAGACCTGAACTTCAACCTTTTTGTTTATATATCTAAACCCACTAAATAACTGAAATATGAAAGAAACTGGGAGAATGAACAGTTGTGTAAATTGCTGTTATGGATTTCCCGAATGCTTGTAAGATGGATGTGTGCATTTTCTGCATGGACAGATTAGTGCGCATTCCCTTTCTTCCTTCCCTCTCTCCCTTCCCCCTCCTATCCTTCCTTCCTCCCTCCCCTCCTTCTCTCCCTTCTTTCCTCTCCCTTCCCCCGCTTTTATTGGAAAAGGTCCCTTTCAGTCTTAATGGGATGGTCAGCCAAAGTTCTCTGCCTTCTGATGCGTGAACATGTGACTTAAGCTAAGCCAGTCAGACTCACTCTTCCTGAAATTGAAATGAAACTGAGTAATATAAAAACTACTGACTCAGAGGTGAGAAAAGACAGCTCCTCCTGCCTAGATCTTTAAAAATATTTTGGTTCTTGTCCTTTTTAAGGGTGTTTCTTTAACTTTTTCTTTTATTTTGTGGCCACATAATAAACTTATTTTTTTAAGTTAGCATTTGTTTCTGTTGCCAACAGAGAACCCTGTATGGAATATACATCTCTTGATGGTTCAAGGAAACTTTAGCATCAGCCAGGGGGTGCCTGGAAGGAGTATTTGCCCTGGTGCCGGAAGCAGACTCACAGTACTCACCTTCCAGAGAATGATATACCAAGTAGAATGAACATCTATGAATTTAGAAAATCAGTCACTAGAATAGAATGCTTCTTGTAGCATTTTCATGCAGCTGTTCCCTGTTGTGAAGCCAGTTGGGAAGTCTGTCCCAAACAGAAGATTGTTTGGTGAATAGAATGAGTTATTTGTATGATCCATGATGGATCCTGATGTCCTCTGGCCAGTGCTTGGATGGCACTGTCACCCACTGCCCTTTACTCTGCTAGGTCTCCAGAGGCTCTCATGCCTTTTTGACCAATACTTACTCAGGCAAGAAGAATTTTGAGCTTCCCGCCACTCAGGTTACCTGCTAGGAAATGGACCTGGATGAATTCAGAAGGACACAGGAGCTGAAGCCCTCCACCATGCATTTGAGAACACATCCTTCTACATGTCTAGACTTTCATAAACCTAAGTACAATCACTTGATGAGCTTACTAGAAATGTGAGATGAGATCATTACACCCACATGTTAGTCCTAACTTCCTACGATCACAACCAGACCATCTGGATTGGGCCCCGGGCACTTCTGAATTCTTTAGTACACGTTAGGGACAACCTCATGTTCACATTATAAAATTTACTCCCTGTCCCCTTCCGCCAATTTTTCTTTTTCTGCTAAGATTTGGGAGGGAAAATTGTTAATAGATTAGAGGTTGGTCAAAGGATGCAGCTTTCCCAGAAATACAGCCAGACTTGATTTCCCCAGATGCTTTATGTTGTGTGTCTGAGTCTGGTGGGTCTTTGGAAAGCTGGTCCCCTTGATGATTGTTTTCTGTCCTATTACTGTTACTTTTCTTTGGATTACCCTAACGAGCTTACCTGGTTTCTCTGATTTGAGTCTTCTTCATTCGATTTTGTTAATATGGCGTGAATAATTTTCCTAAGGAAATTCTTCGATCATAGTATTCCCATGGCCAAGAATACAGAGTGACTCCCGGTTTTTGTGCGGGGGCAGCACATTCGAGTGGTCAGCTGCACAGGCTCCGGAGCTTGGCTGCCTAGGCTGACAGTTATTTACCCTCTCGATGGCATAATTTCATCTATAAAACAGGAAACAATAATAGTACATGTCGGGCTATTGGGGGAATTAAATGACTTTATATAGGATGGGGCAAAAGTAGATTTATAGTGTTATAGTGTTTTCCATATAGGTTTATATGGAAAAATAATGCAATAATTAATGAATAATAGAACAAGAATAAACTCTGTGTCACATACTTACAGCTGTAAAGCTAGTTTTGCTCCACCATATACATCTTGAGGGTTTTTATTATTATTCTTTGTTTTGACTGTTGTACCTGACACAATGAGAGTTATGCATGTGCTGAATATTTAATCAGTAGTTGTAGGTTACAGAGCGTCCTTCCTTGTTGTAATTTCTGAGGTTAAGTTAAGGATTAGCACTTGCTCAGCATTGGTATGTGCCATATACTGTGCTCAGTTTTGTTAATAGTATGTTATGAAGTCAGTTCTCTGCAGCAGCTGCCAGTTAAGGTCACCTTGAGCTCCGTTTACTCCACGAGGAACATGAGTCTTGGAAGGTTAAGGCCCAAAGTCATGCTACTTTGCTGGAGAGGTGAGGGGGGAAGAATCCAAACTGAGATCTGTCATCTCCAAAGTGTTGTTCTCTGCTCTCTGTTTCTTCTGCACTGTTGAAACGCTAACACATGGGGCCATGGACGTTTGGCCTGTAGTGTGTCTACTTTCAAGTTTTCAGTTGTTGCATGGCTTAAGGATTGGGCTATGTATTATTTTTCTAATTAATGTAAAAGCAGTAGTGTAGACTTCAAACTATTTAGAAAAGAAGACACAATTTTTTGGAATAAAATTCCTCTGCATCAAAAGAGCAGACAAGGATCTCCCACAAGGAACATTTCGCTTGCTTGTTATTTTTCCTGACCGTCCTACCCACTTAAATACAGTGCATTTTTTTCCCAGTCAGTCAGTGCTACCTTTCAACATTATTTGAATAATTCTTTTTTTAAAGAAGATTTTATTTATTTGTTTTTAGAGAGAGAGGAAGGGAGAAGGGAGAGAAACATCCATGTGTGGTTGCCTCTTGAGCGCCCCCTATTGGGGACCCGACCTGCAACCCAGGCCTGTGCCCTGACTGAGAATTGAACCAGCGACCCCTTGGTTCACAGACTGGCACTCAAGCCACTGAGACACACAAGCGGGGGCATATTTGTATAATTCTTTTATGTGACTCTTTCCTTTTAAGAGTGAAGGGTGCATGAGAGCGGTTTCAGTTTCTGTCTTGGTCATTGTAATATCCCTACTTCAATGTGTGGAATGAAGTAGGATCTTAGTAAATATTTGTTAGATAAGTTAACATTTTAATGAGTACATGCACATGCGCTGGGCATGGAAGGCTGGGGGTGAACAAGAGAGTAGAAAGGTGAACCCAGCCAATGAGGAGCTTCCAGGCCAGAGGATGAGACAAGTGATGAATGATAAAGTTCATTACAGGTTGACTGAACTGAAGGTTAATTGGCAGATCAAGGAAAGGGCTGAGTTGATGACATAGACTTAGGAGTAATTGATCTCAACTGGGCTAGGGGAAGATGAGGTGGATGTCACAGAAGAGATGACATTTAGCTTGGCCTTGAAAGACAAACTGATTTAGTTGTGGGAGCTGGGGAAGGTGCCAAAACATGACAGATTACACTTGTGTTTTTGTAGCCCTGGTCCTCTCATATGATCTGTCTCATCAGGGCTGTGGAAGAATCACAAGGCTGGGAATCAGGAAACCCGTGTTTGCTTTTGCCTATCTCACTGCTCTGGACTTCAGTTTATGAGTAACAGAAAGGTGTTGCATGTGACCTTGAAGGATTTGCTAAGATCACAGAGTGTGTAGTGGAACCACAACCTCTTGGGCTCTGGATATAACACTGCAGGTGTGAAGCCAGGGCTTGGTCAGGGTGGGTTGGGCCTGCTTGATTTGGGTGAGTACTCATAGTGAGTAACCACCTTTTACTTGTTGATCTCTGCCTGAGGCTTTGGTCTTTGTTATTGCTTCCTATATGTGGCTTTGGGAATGCTGGGCCTGTTGGCCTGCAGCTGCTGAAATATCTTCTCGTATATATGAATTCCTAGAAGAGATGTCAAGTTATAAGACATGTGGAAACTGGGGAATGAAGAAAGGAACAAAGCAGAAACTGAGGCAAAACTGCAAATATTTACAGTGGTGTCAATGACCTTTACAGATCTCAAGTTAATTTGTTTTAATTATAGTATGTTCTGAGAACATTAAATGTCCTGAGTATAATGTAGTTTCCTCATGAAATTGCCACATCTCTTTTCTTTCTCTATTGGGAAAATGAAAAGTTTAGTCTTCAGATAATCTTTGATTTTTTTCTTTTAGTTATAAAATGTCATGGATTTTTTAGTGAAAGTAGGAGTAGGTGTGAGTAAGTAATGGAAACATTGGTATGGGGAAGCATCTCCTTTTGGTTAAAACATTATAGCCATTCCCCTCCAAAGAAGTCTGTAATAAACTTAAATTTTTATTTTTAGTATGTATCTCTTTTTCTGGCCAACTGAAGTAGTGATCTTAGATTTCTCTCTTCACTTTTTGCCCTCAAGGAATTTGCTTTCTGTTGGAAGACAGGAATCAAAGTGATGAGTTTCCAGGTTATAAAAAGCAGCTGTTTGCTTAATTACTTTTTCTACTGTGTGGATTCTTCTGTCTTTTTAGGAAGGAAGTGTTCAGTATATACACAATAAATTTCAGGGGTTTTGTATGTATTTATGTGTCTCTGTGTGTATGATTTGGTTTGATTTAAGTCCTCATTTACGATGGAAGGGACCTGCTTAGTGGCAAATGTTCATATTTTTTTCTCTGTGTATTCATGAAGCACTTGTTGAATATGAACTTTGCATTTAAGGCTTGAGAATTGTGGGGATTCAAAGAAATAAACTGGTCCTTCTGTAGAGAAAAAGAGAAAATATCAGTTACCATCTTTTTAGTTAGTCCTTAGTATTTGCCTGTTAAGAGCTTTAGATACATCATTTATGCATTTAGCAAATATTTATTATATATTTACTTTGTGCCATGTACTGTTGTGGATACTGGGTGTGCAACAGTGAACGGCACCCAATCCCTGCCCTTGTACAGATTAGGGTAGAAAAGAGGAGTTAAAATTAGATCCAGAGATGTTTCATTTTTCATGAAAATGTGAAAGGGGATGAAAACGATGTGGCATTGTTAAATGTGTCCCTGGCCAAGAGTACTGTCTTGATTTTTTTTTTTTTTTTTAATTTAGGAGGTTACAATCATATCTTCAAATTTTCCCTTCGGTATTATGACTTCACTGTGATTTTTTTTTCTAGTGGAGAAAAATTCAGGCCCTTTCTTCCCACCCTGGCTGCTGTTTACTGAGGACCATCTCCCAGTGATCTGTGGTTGCCAGCTGTCCATCAGCTCCTTAGATGTGAGGCCTGTAACGCCTACTTCTATGGCATGGGCATTTGCCATGCTGCTCCTCCTACACCATCTGTCAGAAGGGTGTTTGTTTTGGGACCATTCAGCAATAGTTCTTGTTTATAATTGTCCCGCCAACATGTATCTCCAAATACCTGATGTTTTAGCTGAATTGCAGCCTCTCAAACAGGAGATAAGACGGTATATGGTGTATGTACACACTGTAGCCTACAGTGGCAGCCGGGGTCACTCCTATATTGGGTACTACTAAAGTGATGACAACAACCACTATTGCTATTATTACTGCTGTATGGGTTTTTAAGGAATTTTAATTTTTCTTCCAAGACTTTTTTTTTTAAATCACATTGACAAGCCAAGAGATGATTTCGTGTATCCCTTAAGGATGATAAAAGAAAGAGTAGAGAGAGTGGAGAGTCTATAATAGGAATAAGTGTGATCTCTGGAGTCAGTCAGATTCATTACTGCCACTAAGTTCTGTGTAACTTGAGACAAATTTGTGATCCCTTCTCGGACTGGTTTCCTTATCTGTGAGACAGGAATAATGATGTTCACTTCTTAGTATGTACTAGGCATTTACCCAGACTGTCTACTTCAAACCTCTTTTAATTCCACTTTGGGTTGTAAGAATCATCATTATTCCCAATTTACAGATGATTCTGAGTACAGAGGAGCAAGAACTTTGCCTGTGGACAGCCTGTGCGCAGGGGAGCTGTGACTGGGACACAGGTGGTCTGGTTGCCCAAGGTTGCTGTAACATGTGGTGCTTTGAGCATGATGTCACTTGGCACGTTGTAATATTTCTTCCAAGTGTAATAACATGATCACAAGCTAGTCTTTAATCATCAAGAAAACCTGCTTCTTCCTTTGTGGAGGTCACCCTGACTTCTCTCTGCACAGTACTTTTATTCCCATCTTGACATTCTGTCTGCTGCAGGCAGAGGTGGGTCTGGTCTTCTACAGTCCTTAAAGCAAATGTGGAGTAATTGCTTTTTAGGAGTTTGACTGTTGATCCTGGGACTCCAGTGAAGTTAAATTGCTTCTATTCACTCTTTGCTTCCACCTCATTTTCTGGCTTTGCATCAACAAGTTGAGAAATGTTCAAGGAGGTTTCAGCCAGTCTCTGGTGCATTGGTGAGCTGACTCACCTCCAATTAGGCTGAGAGCCTGCCTGGTGGGGATACTCTTGTTTACTAAGGAGCTTTTTTTTTTTTTTTTTTTTTTTAAAAGGTGGGTTGATGGCATTGAATCCATTCCAAGTGGGATCTGTGTTGACTTTGGTAACTCCAGCTCCTAGCCCGCGGAGCTCTGGCTACACGGGAAGGCAGATGCAGCTCAGAGGGGTTGCATGGTGAAGTAAGTGTTGGAGGAAGAAACTGCCAAATGTAAAAATCAGTTCCCACCTTTAGCTCCTCCATCTGTCTCACCTTTTGCATAGATAAATTGGAGGCATCTTCTGGTCAGAGCTGGTCATTAAATCAATCCAGCAGGCGTCCTTTGGGTTGTGATTAGGAGCAGGGTGCTGGGCTGTTTGTAACCAGGCTGGCATGACAGTGTGGAAGCCGAGTGCACTATTGAAACTGTCACAAACACGTTGTGCAATCATGGCAGGAAAACTTCCATTTGTCTTTGGTGGCACTTGTCTGTTACTTTTATTTCTCCCTTCTAATTGTGGGTATAACAAACACTTATTTCAGGACTGGAGAGAATAATAATTTATTTTATCTTTATTTGGGCAACTAAAGAATTGGACCTACAGTCTTATACCCCAACTGTCAACTTGAAGCCTGAATGCCCTGTTAGTGGAGAATTTCCACCAAAGACAGGTGGTTTTGTGTGTACTGTGGTCCTGTTCTGTTATGGGCTGTTCTGTTCTTGCAGGAGATCAGAGTCTTTTCTGATGACCAGAAAGCTTCTGAACAGTAGTTAACTGGAAAATCCAGGTTTCTGTTTTGGTGGGGAAATACTTCTCCTTTTTCTCACCTTATTGAATCTGTGCCCTAGAGCTAGGATACTTTTTCCAGGGATGAGGCCTGTACTCTGCAGCTGGGTATACCCTAAGGGCGTCTCTGGGGAACCTGTCCCCATGGTTGGAAGTAGAGAAAAACACATTAAAATATCTGCGGGATTTTGAGAGCTGTTCATACTTAGGAGGAGGCTGCCAGTGTTTACGGCTGTGCCTTCATTGGAGTGCGCCAGTTAAGTGTTGGTGCAGAGAGCTGAGCTGTGTAGTTTCATCTCTGACGTGGGATGAAGTAACTCATGTTGGTGGTTATGTCAAAATGACTTAATTCGTTTAAGGATATGTTCTAAGATATCTCTAAGAGCATTTTATATAAATCTCTTAGGGATAAAGATCCCATGGCATAGATTGTGTACTCAGACCTGCAGCTCAAACTCGGACAAGGATTTTAATTTTGTTTTCACTTCACTTTATTTAAGTAGTACATGTAGATAATTTTAAGAAGCTCAAAAAGTACTTTTAAGATTTATAACAAAAAATAGAAGTCCCTGACATCACCCCCCTGCACCTTTTAGTAGGACCCCTCAGAGTGTGCCATCTTTGACTCTGTAAGTTGTTTCTTCTGAGAGTTCCCCCCAGATTTACAAACCAGTTTCTAATGTAGGTATTATCTACTATTATCCCTAGTAAGAAGTTGAGGGTTCATCTTCTTATTCCACCTAAAACTCATATTTTTCTTCCTCTACCCTGCTAATAATATCTACATATCATTATCAGCATACCAGCATTTTGGGGTAAACATTCACAACCATATAGTATAGTATAACAACTTTATGACACCGATAAGTGCTTTGCTTTTTTGCTTAGGTTTCCTTGTGCCCATCTCTAATTTTCCCCATGCTTGACGGCAGAGCTGAAAAATGCTTCCAAATAGGAAAACTAATAAAAGAATCCGTCAGTTCCTTAAACCCCACCCTTCCCCCAAACAAAACATGCTTGGAGCCTGTTCTCCTGTTGTTTTTTGTGGTCTTGCTCTGATCCGAACTGGGTTTTTACTGTGTCCATTCCACACTTGTCACCCTGAAGTTTCCCTTGGTAATATCCTCAAGATGCAAAGAGTCCTAACCCTTCTCAGCCAGCATTCCTCATCTGCACTATGGGGATGTTACCTTTCTCAGAGTTGTTGTGATAATTGAATGCACTAATATATGTAAGCCAGCAGCATGAAGTAGAGCTCAATCAGTGTTGGTTACTGTTAATCTTTTTCCATTTTACCATTCTCCTCTTCTTCATCATGTTATACTGTGATCACTAATCTGTAACGCATCTGTAAGAATTAGGAAATATTAGAGTTGGGAGACAGCTATAACATAACCCTTCATTTTACAAGGAGACCCAGAGGAGATATGTCTTTCCCAAGGTCATGGGGCTAGTCCGGCCCAGAGAGGTAGAGCAGAACTAGACCGCTACCCCTCTTACTTCAGTCACAGTCATGTGTTCTTTCCATTTCCTCATGCCACTTCAGTAGCCTGCAAGGTATTTTGTTTTTTTTCTATTTTTTTAATGTCATAACCGTGTCTTCTCCCCTTTCCTAATTTCTTTCTTTAAAAAAATAGAGAACAGCTTCATTGAGATATAATTCAAATACCATACTGTTCACCCTCTTAAAGTTTATAATTCTGTAGTTTTAATATATTCACAGAGTTGCAGTCATCACCAAAATCTAATTTAACATTTTATCATCTCAAAAAGACAACTTGCACCCTTTCACTGTACTCTCCTAATCCCCATCGCTATGCGACTACTAATCTACTTCCTGTCTCAATGGATTTGACTTGTGGACATTTCATATAAATGGAACCTACAGTATAAGGAACCTACAGTAAATGGAACCTTTTGTGACTCTAGACTCTTTTACTTAATAGGATGTTTGCAAGACTCACCTGTGTCAGTGATTTTCAACCTTTCGCATCTCATGGCACACATAGACTAATTAAAATTCTACAGCACACCAAAAAAAATTTTTTTGCTGATCTGACAAAAAAAAAAGATAATTTTGATTCATTTAGACTGGATGGCTGTTGTCGTGTTGACTGTTGTCGTGTTGACTGTTGTCATTTTGTATATTTGACAGTGTAATGGAACAGAGGTCAGTGTCCCTGACTAAATAGTCAGGTATTGCATGTTTCAACAATTCTTGTGGCACAGAGGTTGAAAATCACCGATCTGTGGTGTAGCATGTATCAGTACTTAGTTCCTTTTTATTACTGCATAGTTTTCCATTACTCACTTTGTTCATTTCGAACAAACATTTTGTTCATTCATCAGTTGGTAGGCATTTTGGTTATTTGCACTTTTTGGTTTTTATGAATATTCGGGTATAAGTTTTAGTGGATATATGTTTTAATTTCTTGTGGGGACATACCTCGGTGTGGAATTGCTGGTTCACATGGAAACTCTATGCCTAACCTTTTGAGGATCTGCCAGACCGTTTTCTGAAGCAGCTGCTCTGTTTTACATTCCTGCCAACAATATATGAATGATCCAATTTCAAGCATTTGAAGTGGTATCTTGTGGTTTTTATTTGTATTTTCCTGGTAGCTAATGATATTGAGCATCTTTTTCTGTGCTTAATGGCTATTTGTGTATCTTCTTTGGAGAAATATTTATTCAGATGCTTTCCACATTTTAAAATTGTGTTATCGCTCTTATTGAGTTGTACAGTTTTTAAATATATTGTGGACACAAATCCCTTAATGGTTGTACGATTTGCAAATATTATCTCCTCTTCTGTGGGGCATATTTCCACTTACTTGATGGTATCATTTGTAGCACAAATGTTTTATCTAGTTTTTTTCTCTTGTGTTTGTACTTTTGGCTCATATCCAAGGAGGCTTTGCCCAAGTCTTAGCCATGAAAATTTACTCCTCTATCTTCTTCTGAGAGTTTTAACTCTTAATCATGAAGATTTACTCCTATATCTTTTTCTGAGAGTTTTACAGCTTTAGGTCTTATACAGTATTTGGGTCTGTGATCCATTTTGAGTTAGCTTTTGTGTATGGTGTGAGGAAAGGGTCTTAACTTTATTTATTTGCATGTATGTATGAAACTGTCCCAGTATCATTTGTTGGAAAGACTATTCTTTTCTCATTGAATTTTCTTGGCACCCTTGTTGAAAGTTAACTACAGGGGCTTTGACATACTGCCACGCTATCCTTCTGTCCCTCAAAGTTTGGATGACTAATGTAGTAATGTGCCTGACAATAAAATGAATGGATTCTAATAGTCTCCTTTGTGTGAAATTTCTGTGACCAGAAGGAATGCACATCTTGAGGGGATGCATTCCAGGTCAGATAAGCGGAAGATAGAGAACCAAAGTATAAAATTGTGTCAACTAAAAACCATCAAATGTGCCAGAAAATATGAACTAGGGATTAATTTTGAGAGTTACTAAAAGAACATGATGTAGCATAAGCACAAGCTGGGGATGAGCTGTGCTTTTAGCCTTTGTGGCAGACCTATGTAGGCCCAAGAGCTTGCTGTGGGACTGAGAGATGCAGAGAGCAGCAGATGCACTTGGCTGTGACTCTACTGGATTTGTCCTGACCTACACTGTTCCCATTCTCACTTACGGAGTTGTCTCAGGTCTTAGCCAGGGGATAAGTCAGCACTTTTTGGACAGCACGAAAGCCCGCCATCTTGGCTACTGCTCCAGAAGCTGCAACACCTCTGTAGTGAAATATATTTAGATATTTTTATTCCTTTTTTTCTTTCTTTTTTTTTTTATCGAAGTCTAGACTACTCATATTGAATACAGCTTGGTGACCTTTTAACCTATGCATTCCTCTGTTGCCATGGTGCAGATCAAGTTCTGGAGTACGCAAGCACCTCTAAAGCTTCCCTGATGCCTCTTCCTACTCAAAGCTCCCTTCTCAAACAGGTCACCTCTGCATGCCTACCTTTGAATTTCAAATAAATAGAAACTATAGTATGTGCTCTTTCATGACTGTCTTAGCTTGTTCAATATAATGTTTGTGAGACTCATCCATTTTGTTGTGCCTATCAGTAGTTCATTTATTTTGCTTTTATTTTATATCATACGGTGTAGTATTCCCTATATGAGTGTACCATAATACTTATTCTTCTACTCCTAGGAATCTGGGTAGCTTGTAGTTTGGCGCTATTTTTAGTTAAAGTGGTGTATTTATTCTTGTCCTGGTACTTTGGCAGACACAAGCACTCGTTTCTTTTATGCATTTACACAGGTGTGGAAGAGCTAGGTTGGATGGTGTGTATGCATTTGGCTTTAGAAGACACTAGTAAGTGAATTCTGACTTTCGATCCTCTTTTCCTGTTTACATTCCTCTCTAAGCTCTGGCTGAGAGTATGAGTTTGTGGCCAGGCAAGTGCAGGTCACAGAGGGGAAAGAAGAAGAGAATTCGATAGAGGCTGAAAGGGGTTGAAGGCTGGATACTATTAAAGGAAGATTGTGAAAGTTAAAAAATGGGAGAGTATTAAGGGAAGAAAGTGAAGAGAATGACTTGGAGACAGTAACAATTGTGGTTGGAGAATACAAGTTTTCAATCTGGATTCAAATCCTAGCTCTGCCATTTACTACATGTTTAACTTCAGGAAACTTACTTCACCTGAGGCACACATTTCTCACCTGTAAAATGGAGCAAATAATAAGAGCTTGTATGATAGGGTGAATATGAGCAGTAGATGAAGCACTGCCTCAAAGTCACAGCTCACATTTGTTGAGCTTCCTAGGTGCGATCACTGTGCCAACGTATTGAATAATTAGGTAATTTAATCTTCGCGGCAACCTGTGAGTTATGGACTTTCATTTCCCCAGATTACCAGTTAGGAAGCTGAAGTTCTGAGAGGTTCAGTAACATGTCCCCAGGTCACAGAACTGGTAAATTAGTAAACTGGGAACTCTGATGGGCTGACATCGATGTATTGATTGCAGAGACTGTGGGAGGCCGACTGACATGTACTTGCTTTTAGACATGAACAAGTGAAGAACCTTTGTCGATACAGGCAGGATAAATCACCAAGTGATTCATCCAGGCTTTTCTGGAGTAGTCCAAGAAGGAGCGGTGACTGTTGAGATGAAGGAGAAAGGAAAGTGGGCAAATCTCTTTCCATAATATGTAGCCTCATCTCCAGGGCAAGGTTTTGAGTTTCTTTCCCAACATTCACTATAAAACTTTACATCGAGGTGATGCTCAACAGTCTAGATTCCCACTCATGCCACTCCTACCGCAAGTCCCCCAGCCTGCTGCTGCATTGCGCTCCCTGAGAATAGTTCCAGGTGAAAGTGCCTTTCTTTTCCCTCCTCTTTCTCTCCCTGTCTGCCATGTTGTGGGCTGTCCTGGTCTCATACCACCCTTTCGCTGCTGACTGCTTTGCCCCAAAGATCCAGTACTGGCCTCCTGGGATGAACCTAGAATTCCATAATTATTTTTCTCCCTTTTCCACTCAGCAGTTCCCAAAGCCTCTTTTCTCAGTGCTGTGCTCTCGGTGGGATGGATCTACTGTGGTCCTGGTATTGGAGCAAGTCAAACAATATAGAGGTGCATGAGGAAAATGTTAATGTGCCCTGACTGTGTGGCTCAGTGGGTTAGTAGTCATCATCATGCAAACTGAAAGGTCGCTGGTTTGATTCCCAGTCAGGGCGCATTCCTGGGTTGTGGGCCAGGGCTCCGGTTGGGGGTGTGTGAGAGGCAACCTATAGATATTTCTCTCACATATTGATGTTTCTCTTCCTCTCTTTCTCCCTCCCTTACTCTCTCTAAAAATAAACAAAATATTTTTAAAAAAGAAGAAAATATTAACACATCTCCCACCCCCTACAATCTCAATATTCCCTCAGCCCCACCCCAGGTGCTATCAGGTGACTGTGTCTTTTCACACCTACAGGAACATATAAAAGCATAACAATCATAGTCTGTGTTCATTTCATTAAAAAACCATTTTTTCCCATAAAATGGTAGTCTCATGCATGCAGTCTTATCTCCTCTTCCCTTCTCTTCTCTCCTCTTTTCTGACCACCCTCTCTTCCCCACTCCTTCCCAGCTGGCTTCCCTACTTGTTCTTACTTCCTGGTTCCCTTCCTTCTTCTCCTCCCTCCTCCCCTCCTCATTTCAGTGAGTTGCTACTCTGGTCCAGTCACTGTGCTAGGGCTAAGGGACATAGAGATTCATTAAGACACCCTCTTACCCACTAGGAGATCAAGATCTTGTGTGGAAGTTGGATGTGAATTGTTAATTGCTACAAAGGTTTTCTTTTGTTTGTTTGTTTTGTTTTGTTTTTATCATTTGGACAGCACTGCTCATTCACTTAGAATGAAACAGAAGGGTCATTGGAGGCCCAGGCCTGTTACTCCAATATTGAATTGACCTTGGCTCCTGGGAATTTTTTTAAAAAAGTATCCCAGTGTTAAGGCCACCTGTTAAATTAAGTTCAGTTCCTACCCTTCCCATGTTTGTTTACTGATCATTCCAGACATTTGCCACCATTATAGGCTCCTGTCTAGAAGAAATAATTGTTCAGCATCTCTGGTAGAATAAAGAGCTACTTCTAAGGGGAATTGCATCTAATGAAGAATGGCTTTCCTGACCTCGGAATCAGCTTGATCCACTGGAAGGGCAGCAGTTTATGGCTCAATATATGAAGCCAAGCGCAGACTACAGTGTGGGTTTCATTTTATGGATTAAAGAACAGGGAAGATGCACTGAATGCTTTCTCTGTGCCAGGCGTGACATGTAGTGTTCCACACTGTCTCTGGCCCTTGTATGCTCATGACAACGTGTGGAATGGGCAGCACTAGAACTGCTGACTGTAGGTAAGGAACGTGAGACTCCAAGCAGTGAGAACCTGCATTTCAGTTCAGTTCAGTTAGAAATATTTGTTACCTCTTGTGTGCAAGGCTCTCTTGTTAGGCACTTGGAATGCATCAGTTAAAAAGTCTTGCCCTTGGGTAGTGTGCACCCAAGTGGAGGTGGGCGGGTAGGGTAGGGCAGATGATAAACTATAAACATAATCAGTGAGTGGATTAAGAAGTGTATTAAAAGATGGTAAGAGCTCTGGAATCAAGAAAAATAGAGCAGGGTCAGGGGATTAACAGTACGCAGGGTTTAGTAGATTATAGTATTAAATGTAATAGTCTGGGTGACTTCATGGGGAAGTGGCAGTAAAAAATGCAAAATAGTGAAAAGGCCACTCCGTCCTCATTTGACAAGTGTTTGTTGAGCTGGGTAATATAGGAAAGACTTATCCATCACCAGTTTTTCAAAGATCAGTTAGCCCCTAGGAAATAATTAGTCACTTCAGGGAATGGTGTGGACAGATTTGCTGTGGAGTTCAGAGGAGGAAAGGCTGGCCGTCAGTCAACACTTTCCCAGAGATGTGTGCTGAGCACACGCTCCCTGGGTGGCCCAGTTACACACAAGATTCTGAGATGTTTTCCCAGAGCACCGAGAACCTCTCCATGAGGTATAGTGAAGTGATTAAGGCCTTGACTTCAGAGTCAAACTACCTATTTATCTGAACTCTACCGTTCAATGTTTGGTGTGTTCCTTCATCTCTTTGGGATTTGCTGCCTTCTGTGAAATGGGAATGTTAATACTTGCGCAAAGGGTTTTTGGTAGGCCTATGTTGACAGTGTTGGGTGTGGAGTCTGGTATGTGTTGTCACAACAGTGATCGTTATTGTCCATCCTCATCTGCAGGATCATTTGAGGTTTTACTCCTGGCAAGATGGCTCAGGTAACAGTTAGTGGCACAAAGGCTCTGTGCCGAGGCCAGGTGAGAGGCATGTAGTAGGGATGCACTGGCACTTCTCATTTCCTCCTCCCAACACAGGCCAACTTTCCAGAGTAGCATATGGACCAAAAGAACCCCCAGGGATTTTTCTCAGCAGGTGGACGTGTAAACAAATGACAGGGCCTGGAAGAGTGGCTTGTGGATTCCTGATAGATCAGCAGTTACAGGAGTCATCCCTGGGACTGCCATCTGTTCCAGTCACCCCCAAACTTGCCATATCTCAAATCTCCAACCCTAAGTGGAATTCAGAAAATAGAAGTAAAGGGCAGAGGTCCCTGGGGCCGGGGTGCTGGCAGTCTTCCAGGGAGGCTGCTTTCTGTGCAGCCCACTCACACCCTTTGAGATCGCATGGGTTTGGGTCGGTGATGCCAGAGGTCTTCATGGATCTAACTCTTTGGGAATCATCCCATGACTGATTCAGATACCTAGGAAACACTGCTGCCAGCAGTGTGCCAGCTACTGTGCAGCGCTCAGGCAAATGAAGTTGGCAGAGGCCCTGTCCTCAGGTTGCCCCCAGCCATGAGGCGGTGCTACTTCAGGGGCTACTTGTGGGAGCTCATGGTTGGATGAGGAGCTCATGGTTGGGCCAGGTGACTTTCTAAGCACTTTGTACCGATTAAGTCGTTTAAACTTTACAACAACCCCGTGTAATCGATATTGTTATCTGCAATTTACAGATGGGGAGCTAAGGCAGAGAGAGCTTAAGTCACTCACCCAGGCGCATACCCATATAGTAATGAACACTTAAAATATCAGGACATTTCCCAGACACCTGGGTTTTCAGCTTCTTTTTAAAAGGATCTGAGGATGACTGGACATGGCTGGGCTCTGGTCCTGCCCAGCGACAGCCAGCGGCAGTTGGGTGTCTGCTCATTCTGCTGACTGACCATCCTTACCATCAGCTGCTCCGTGATGCCTCTCCATCTTCTCTGTGCTGATTACCCGGCCTCTGTCTCATGTAGTGAGCAGCCTTGAGTTAGTTTGCTTTTCAGGTTTATTTGATGAATGTGGCAGCACTCCAGCCTTAGAAAATAATCAACTTCAGAGAGCAGTCAACTTTAGAGTCTGGGGAGGAGGGAGAATGTAGGACAGATGTAGTGGGCAGTGCCCACACCAGAAATACCATCTTAAACATAGAGATGAGATGCCGCACCTGGTGAGTCGAGAGCCCAACTTGCATGGGTTATTCTGACCTGGTCTTTCTCAACTAGGTCTTCTCCACCCCACCTTTTTTTTTTCAAGTTGCATATCTCATTCTTAGAGAAAAAAAAGGAAATAAAAAATCGAAGACAACCAATATCAACCATAACTGCTTTCTGTATACATAGTATATATTCACTTTATATGTTTTATATAATTTTATATTCTGTATATTTATATTTTAATAGAATTATTTTATAAAACTTGAATCAAACAATATATAGTGTTTTGAAACTTATTTTCTTCTCAATAATGTTTCATGAACATTATTCTATGTCAGCAGCTGCATTTATGGGTTTAAAAATTTGTGAAGTCCTTTTTGGTGTACCATGATTTCTTTAACTGCTTAGGATTCTCCAGATTTCTATATTGGCACACATCCTAGGTTATTTATTCGATAAATTTACAGCAGGAAATTCCACTGTCAAAGGGTATACAGTTTCCTCAACTTCTGATTTTTTATAAGCATTACAATTTACAGTCAAACCTCGGTTTTCAAACATCTTGGTTGTTGAACAATTTGGTCTCGACCAAGTTGTTCAAGGAAAAAATGTCTCAGTTGTCTAACATAACTTCGCATCTCAATCCTCGACCTGACAACCCTTTCACGCTGATACCTGTATGATCAGTCACATCTCTTTTAGGCGACAAACAAGGGAGATACGGTTTTCGAATAAATAGTTTCTTGAACAGTTTTCTCAAATGAATTAAGTTTGATAACTGAGGTTCCACTATATTATTATACCCTTGCTCTCTGTATATATATGTTAAGTGTGTGTGTATGTATGTATGGCAAAATTACAGATGCCTTTATCTGATGTATTGAAGGGAAGGGCTTATGTCCATCATTATGATAATTGGTGCATATGCTTTTATTGCAGCTATTTTGTGACTGACATTCTTAGTCTGGATTTGAACAGAATGCATAGGTAGGACTTTCACATTAGTCCAATATTTCTAGTGAATTGACATGAAAAGCCACTTGGTTTTCTCCATAGTAGACTGGCTCATGCTGGGAAACTGGAGTGGGAAGTGCTGTTTTTCCTAATTCTGACATAAATGGGTAGTGCTGGATGTGGCTGGCCTGGCCACGTGCACCTGCCATGGGCCCCACCATCCTGCTGTTGCTGGCGGACGACCAGGACAGTCCACACTGGGGTATCACAGCTGCAGCTTTGCAGTTGGCGAGCAAAGCAGGGAGGCAGGCTCCTTCTCCACCTGCTCATGGAAATTGTCCATTCTGTCCATCACTTGGGGAGGAACTGCCCTGGACTGTACCAGGGAGAAACATGAGCCTGGAATTTTCTGAGGGGACCATAATTGCTACCCACATAGATACTTTTAACTTTGGCTAGAAAAATGCATTGTTGATATTTTGTACAGGAGTGTGTTCCAGGAGTGTGTGTGTGCTGACAGGAGGGCATAACATTTTTCCTTCACAGAATAGGATTACGTTGAACGTGCTATTGATATTATGTAAACTACTGTTTTCAATTACAAGCATTATTTTTCCATGTCAGTATTCCATTGAATGTTCACTTGTTCATTCAGTAATCTATTAATTATAAAAAGGAAACACTCCACTGTCATTCATTTAATATTAGTAGGAGAGATAGATAATAATCAAATAATCATACTGCATCATACCAGCCGTGAAAGGAACTTGCTCTCTGAGGGCTGACATTTTAGCTGTGACCTGAGGTATCAGTTGTGGAGGTAGAATTGGGATGGAAAAAGAGGGGACTATACCCATTTTTATGGTTATAGTATTCCATTTATGGCTGTCATGAATTTATGTAACAACTTGTTTGGTGAAGGCATGAATAATGAAGGCTAATGTTCACTGAATACTCACTGTGTGGCAGGAGCTTCATAAGCATCAGCCCTCTGTGACAGGTGCTGCTGTTGCCCCGTTTTACAGAAGAAAAACTTGAGCCTAGGGGGTCATTTGCTGAGAACTGGAAAAACCAGGATTCCAACACAGGCTGGTCTTAGCCCAGCTCCTGAGCTCGTAACCACCACTGCCTGCCTCTTGCCAGCTAGCCGGGCTGTTATTCCGGGGATGCAGAAGGAAAGAGAAGGTGAAAAGAGAACCATGTCTGAAATGAAGTGAGGAAGAGAGGAATCGGAGATGAATAAGGTGTCCTGCTTGGGGGCTTGGTGGTGCCTGGTAGGGAGGCAGGGCATCTTTGTGTGACTTTGTGCACAGACCTTCCCAGGTCCAGATCTGCTACAAGGCCAGGCCCTGGTTTAGCACAGGTCTTGCACACGCCCACTAACATCCTAACATGTTGCTCCATAGGGGTTTTCACTGGTTGCTCTGTATTAGTTGTTAAAGGAAAGTTGGATGCACATTTTGTACAGAGAGTGGAGGTACAGTCCTTGTGACTCAGCCATTGAGTCATGTTACTCTTCATTGTGTGAACACCTTTGGCTCAGGGTGTCCCTTCCCTCTGCAGGCTCCCCGTCACCTCGAAGACCAGGTCAAATGGTTCCCCACTCTGAAACTTTCCCTAACCTCCTGGTCAGAGGTGGTTTTCCCTCTTCCGTGTTCATGCTGTGCAGTTAACTATTTTTATTATGACCTGTTCTGGGGTCTGTTTCCTCAGTTAGGGTATTAACACCCTCCAGTTTCTCGGGTTTATATACAAGAGGGGTTAGGATAGCTGCATAATTTTTGTGGGGATGAGTTGTCTGTCATTTTTTCTCCTCTGAATATATAAAACTGGGTTTGCAAACAGAAAATGTTTAGGGATCAGGGAGGTAACATAAGAGCGACAGTGGCCTGGCTGAGTCAGAATAGGTGGGGTGGTGACTGGACAAGAGAGTGCACATCTGGTCTGCGAAACTATTAACTCTATTTAAAAAAAAGAAAACTATCATATTGGCAAACAAAATACTTACAAGGGCTGTGTTCAGCCCCCAAGTTTCTATTTTGTGACCTCTGATAAGGAATATAGCATGCTGGAGAAATCTTTGAAAACTAGGAGCAGCATTAACAGGAGGTAGGCTTTCTCCTGTCTCCCCCACACCGATGAAAAACTAGAGGAGAGCTTGCTTCCTGTCACTTCTAAATCTGAGGCTGGTGGCGCTGGCCCCATGGTCACAGTGCTGCGGCTGCCTCTCACCCCCTCAGAAATGCTGAGGATGTACATGAAAGCACAGCTTATGCCCCTCTGACTTGGATTCTGTATATGTTGCTTTGGAAGTAGTGAGAAAGCGAGGAGAAAGTAATGATTTTTGTTTGGTAGTTTGAAAATGCTCAAACAATGTATTTGTCATGTCAAACCCAGTTTGGATCTATAAAGGACAGTCCCCCTCTCAAAGCAGCTGACATTAATGGAAGAAGAGAGAAAATTAGCCGCAGTTAGCATCCCCTACCCTGCCCCCCACACTCACAATGCTCTTCTCCCCTGAGCATTCCCTTCAGTGGCACAGGCAGCCGTCGGGAGGGCGAGGGAGGGCTAGCTCCGAGCACAGTCCCAGACGGCCCTTGCCTAGCACACCTGGCTGAGGTTACCATCACTGTGGCGAATCCCTGCAACTCTTGTTAGAAATGGACCCACATCCCTGTGGCCTCCCCTGAGGACTTCTCCCACTTTGGGTTAGTGTGGGGGGACGGAGAGCATGGGGGCTGCAGACTCGGATACACCAGCAGCCCACTGCCCCACTCCACGACTTCCAGCTCTGGCCTGCTCTGTCGTCTCCATCTGTAAAGATGGCTCTGTCAGTACACTTGTCCACAATTCTGGTATAAGGACTAAATGAAATCACATGTTTAAGGCACATAGCAAGCAGCTAGCACATAGCAGTCATTCAACATATAATTGATCTCTTCTCACCCTTTCCTGCCTTGGTATGAATTTCTTGCTCTGTAAGTTTGAAGAGTCCAGTTGCATTTGTGATAGATGCAAAAAAACTTAGTGGTTTTAGTGCTCATTCAGAAGTGAAAATGGATTAACTCTGAAATAATAATACAAATCAATGAGAAAATAGGATTTGATTTATAACTATTTCAGTGTAGGTGCATTTGGAGATTATATATTTGCATAAAATAATTCTTGAAAATTGCCATGTTTACCCCCTCATCACAGATGAGGATTTTCTTGCAGAGATGAGGAGAGCAGGCCTTTGGTGGTTTTAAAAAGCAAAGCTTTAGGGTTGCAATGTTATCACCCTCCTTTTTCTCTTCTCAAAAAAAAAAAAAAAGTCTCAGATAGGTCCCATGAAGAGATAAGAGTACAGTAGAGTTCAAAGTAAAGGAATTTTTTATTCCTCTTGGGAAGAAGCAATTATTTAATTATCTCATCCTAGAACCTTGAAAATCCTTGTTCTCATTATTTCAAATTTATTAATAGCATTACCCAGCAAAGCAGGCTCACAGATCAACAAGATTAAAAATTAGTTGAATGCAGCAGAGACTCATTGATGTATTGTCTCCATAGCAACTGGCTGTGTCATAGATGTGAGCCAGGACATTTTTCCTAATCACATTGTTTAGTTCCATAAATTATGGCATCACGTCGTACCGTGTGAACATGGAGCAATGACTTCTTTCTGTAATCATCTAGAAGCTTTTGTTGTGAATATCTGTTTGATGGTAATGATCACATTTATGCTTAGGCCATTGTTAAAATACTGTACTTGTTATCATCATTTTAGAATTAACACTGTTGAAAACACTACATTTTCATGAACCTTTATTTAATCAACAAAATGTGTGCAGCTAGGCTAATTTGTTCCCTCCTTCCTTCCCTTTCTGTCTGCTTTGAAATACCTAAAGGGTTGTTGTTCAGTGGTTCCTTTGTGGAAAGAATTCAATACACGTAAAACAGGACCTACCTGTACCTGTTCCGTCTACATGGGTGGCAGACTGTAGCACCACCTATCTGGATTCTTACTGCAAAGCAGTTTGCAGGGTTTCATGAAAGGCAGCATCTTGGGTTTATGCCTTTTTAGGTTTATAGGAGAAGAAAAATAATTTTCCCCGTACCCTGCTAGATTTTTGGCTGAGACCCTCCCTCCTGTAATAAAAGACAGAGATAATAAGACTATGTCAATAAAAGTCTATGAAGTAGAAAAACCAACAAGTTTAATACTTTCATGTACATGGGCAATACCCAGGAAGACTGAGTAACTCCATGAAATGACCCAAGCCGTCACCTGAGAAGCCATCTCCAGCTGAGGACAGAAGAGTGATGCTGGGGACAGGGAGAAGGCTGGCTAGGAGAGGTGATCTGGGGGGAGCCCGGTGGCCATGGGTGTGGTTGTGTGCTCCAAGGCTCCTCTGTGGAGGTGGAGTTTCAGTCATCTTGCTCTTCCTGGTACACAGAGTGAGACACTTGCAACTGGCAATTTCCCTTATACATGTAAATATCTCTTACAAAAGGGTAACTTTTACTCAGTTTTCAGAGCTTCTTAGTGCCTGTCATTTCTTAAAAATAACCAGTTCAAGATAACCCTGTGCCAGAGAGGTGAATTTGGGGGTGGGGGGGGGCATGTGCTGTTCCCCTCAGGTTCTTCCTGATGGAAATCCTAAACAAAAGAGCTAAAAACCGGGGCCTTGCTGACCAACGTCCTGCAATATACCATACTTCAGATAGCCCTGCCGGGAAGTCAGAGCCACTGTGCTCTGAACCGCGCTTTCCGTTATATGACTTTGGGGGTGGCGATAGTGGCTTTGACCGAAAAGTCATGCGAGGATTAGCAGGTGTAAATTAGAAAATAGCCATGAAAGTGTTCTGATTTGCAAACAACCTTAGGGTGATAATTACACAATTTCATCAATTTTTAAGTTGCTAAATGTGAAAAATAGGACACATCTGAAATCATAGATTGCTTGGCATCATTTTTGTATTTTGACGCTTCATACACTGTTAGGTTCTGTGCCGTATTTCCATGTTTCTCCCTCCAAGAAACTGCTTGCCAGCCCTCACACAGATTTGCTCTATTTCCTGTTCCAAACACCGCTGACCCTGACCCTGACTCCCGCAACGGGCCCGATGAGCTAAGGCCAGCTCTCACTGGGAAATAAGGGCTGCCTCTCTGCCAGGCATGCCCTGTGTGTGCGGTGGTCAGGAGCCCCACTATGGCCCATCGCCTCTGCTTTGGCTCACAGATTCCTGTCAAGGGAACAGGGCAGTCAGGTTATGTTGGTGTGAGCTCTATATTTTTGGTAGACTAGTTGACAGTTTCTAATATGTCACTTGGTTTCAAGAGAAAGAAGGCTGACCCTTTGAGCAATTTGCAGTCCCCTTCCATTGGGCATCCTGGAAACTCCAGCCTGGCCTGGAGCTCCCCTGGAAAGAGAAGGTGCCGGCTGTGGTGAGAATGATTCCTGCATCGCAGAGGGTTTGAGACCACCAGTTCCCTGCCCTGTGCCCCAGGGATCAATACAGTGGGGACAAGTTGATCTTGAAAAAGTGCTATTGACATGAAGGCTTATCATATAACATCCTCATTTATTCATCTGAAATATGTCAGAATGGAGAGGAGCAAAGGCTGATGTGTTTTCTGAGACTCCTTGTTATCTTATAGTACTGCAGCATTCTTGTCACCTGACGGGAAGGTGACCTTGTCATTCTCCTTGCAGGGAAGTGTGGGAAGGGAGCAGCACCAGGCAGCATGTAGTCAGGACTAAATTGGATAGGGCACCTGAGTTCCCTGACTCAGTTCTCTGCTAGGCACTTCCTTGAATAGGAGCACCTTCTGTGTTTGTTACCATCTGCCATTCATTTTTAGCTTCTACCTGGGAAGGCATGTTTCAAGGTTGGAGGAGTTAGGAATGAAAGAGCTGAACACCTGAGGTATCTGATAGGTATGGAAAGTTATGAGTATATGAGGGGTGTTGAGGGAAGACCTGCACTCCATTCCCCTGGGGTCTTCTGTTCTCCCTCCTTGTCCTCTCTTCTCCCCAGGCTGAGGGCTATTTCCTACACACTCTGCCTAGACCTGCAGCAGCCATTGTGGTAGCCATTAGCCACATGTATCTATTTAAATTGAAATATCAATGAATGAAAATGAAATGCAATAAAGAAAACCTCCATCTCTCAGTCACAATGGCCAAATTTCATATGCCCTGTAGCTACTGTAATGGCCAATGCTGATCGAAAATATTTCTGTCTTGGGAGAAAGTTCTGTTGTACTGCACTAGAGATAGTACGCTCTGGAATAGCAAAGCCTGTGTGTGCGTGTGCGTGTGTTTGTGCTCCCCATCAAGCCTTCGGTGCCAGGCCACGGGTGACTGGCCCCTGAGAAGCTCCCAGTGACTATCTGGCACGAGCCCATAAAAGAATGAGTGAGTGGATATCCATGAGTAAACGATGAAGGGGTTTTACTGCATGTGAGTGGTTTAGCACTGTCCTTCTTTCTTTTGCCCAGGCTCTTGTCCTGGGCTGGTAATGGCTGTCCACACTTGGTTCTTACAAGTTTATGTGTGCGATCTGCCTCCTTTTGACTTCATTTGCTCCCAGTTCTTCAGTGCTGTTAATCTCTTGTCTGCAGATTTCAAAACAGACGTTTCAGAAACCCTTTTCCATTTCAGAAGCCCTTTTGCAAACTCCCGGATTTCTACTCCCATTGACACCTTTTACTAAACACATCTTATGTGCTGGCTAGGCTGGGAAGTACTTCAGGTAGACAATTCAGTGCAGGCCAGGTGTTCTTCCTGGAGATAGTACTACTGGAGGCCCTGATGGGAAAGCTGGGGTCTGACGGTTTGCTTAAGACATTTGCCTAGGGAGAGCTAGCTCTCAAAAATGCTGCAGAGCCAGTGGTCACATCCTTATCAAAGACTTCACAGCTACTAGACGGGGCCCCTTCTCTCTGTGGCCTTATAGCTTCCCTATGAATCTGTGTTCTGATTGACCTTAGGAACCCCTAGGGCTCTGTGTCAGTTAGGAATTGTGTTGGGATGATAACGCAAAGACTCTAAAATAGTAGCATAAACAAGATTGACATTTCTCCCAGGAAATGAAAAGTCCAGGGGATGTGGTCCACAATGTCAGGTATATGATAGTATCACTGTGTTTGCTTTCTGTCCTGCCATCCCTCTGTCAGGCCCTTGTCCGTATCTCACAGGAGGCTGCTGGATGAGTTCAAGACAAAAGAAACAGGAAGGAGAGAAGCTCTTTTAAAGAACTTTTCTGGAAGTTTCACCCAATAGCTGTATGGACACCTCGTTGCAAAGGACAGTAGGACATGCAGTCTTCTGGCTGCACACACTGCCCCCCATGACCTTCGGCTTCCCTCTGATAGCACGGAGAGGTGAACGCGCACTCACTGGGCCGGCACCTGCAGCCTGTCACACCCTCATGTTGATATGTTCCTTTTAGAGGTTGAGAACTCATGCCCCCATGGATTTGGGCAGGTTTTACTTGATCGGCCCAAAGTTTAACCATTAATTTTTATCCTTCAGGTATAACAGGCATATCCTGTTACCCAAACCCCAGTTTGTTCTTGAGTGTACTTGCCTGTGTGTACTGGCACAAAGAAATGCACACGCAGGAGTCTGTAGTATAGAAAGAAAAATTGTTCGCTCTTGTTTGAAATTGACCAATATGGAGGCTAAGCTAATGTGTGTAGGATACCAGTTATATAGGATGAAATCACAAGACACCATGGGTTAGGGGTTCAGGGTTATTCTGGGAGCTGACAAATTGGATGTGAGGAAAGGCTAATGAATTATTTATTTCTTGAGGGCAGCTCCCTCCTGTCTGGCCTCATGGGAAAGTAGCCAGTTCCACCTTAGGGCTCAGGAACTAAAACATAACTTAGGTCAAGATGTTACCTTTATCCTGCCAGAGGTCCAAACTGTGTTGACCATTAGTGAGGTCCAGTCTCCTGTCTTCTGCTGCCTTGGGGGTTGGTGATTATTGGAGAGGACAGGCTAGGTCTCTGAAGGGTGTAGACACACAGAGAAGTGATTTCTAGAGCTAAGACTTACAGGTAAATTTAATGAAAGTCATAGGTACACTCAGTTTCATCTCCAGCTGCAGTCAGCATGTTCCCTCTTGTGTGATACCCAGTAGGTGGGTAACGCATGTATGTTCCCTTCCAAGCCCCTGACCAGAAGATGCTGTTTGGACCGTTGAGGTGCCAGATTCTCCCTCAGTTGTGGGCTTTGTGTATTTCCTTATTTCAGTAGTGGGGTCCTGCTATTGCAGGACTGTGGGCTGTGGTGGGGCCAGTTGAACCCTGTGGCACAGCACCCCATTTAGTTGGCAGAAACTAGCTTTGTTTTCATGTCTGTGCTTCCTTTGTAGAAGCCACTTCGCTGAGCACCCTCAGGTGGGATGATCTGTGCAAATTCCCCCAGGCAGGACTTCCTGGAGTGGTGTTTGTAAGACTGGCTTTGAAGTTTTCTATGAATATATTGGAAAATTATTCATTTGGCAAAAAGGGTGATTTTTCTAAATCTGGCCTTTGAAACCCCTTTTTGTTTATCTGATGGGCTCTTTATTTAAATTATATGGAAATTGTGAATGTGGAACTGCTGGCATAGGGATTCCTGAGCTTTTTGTGAATAGAGAGATAGATATATATCATTTACTTGCTCACTCATGTATTTATTTAAAAAATAGTTGTTTTTATATACAAAGCACTAAGTTTCTAGAATGGCATATATTTTCCTTTTTATTGAATTTATTGGGGTGACATTAGTTAATGAAATTATATAGTTTTCAGGTATAAAATTCTCTAATACATCATCTATATATTGTATTGTATGTTCACTACCCTAAGTCATGCCTCCTGCCATCACAATTTATTCCACCTATGCCCTCTTCTGCCTCCCCCACCCCCTTTCCCTCTGGTAATCACCATACTAGTGTCTGTATCTATGAGGTTTTGTGTTTGTGGTTTTTTTCCCCCTAATCCCTTCACCTTTTTCTCCCAGCTCTGCAACCCCCTTCCCCTGTGACAGCTATCAGGGATGGCATAATATTTGAATGAAAAGAGAAAGTATGTTGTATTTCTTTCTTTGTTTCTGTCTGCTTAAAAATATACATATTTTTAAATAGGCTAGAATTTTCACACAACCAAACTATTTTTGTCGGGTATTTCAAAGAGTTCTGCTTTTGTTTCCTTGACATCCAGCCACCCTTTTTGGACACATCTGAGTTTTATTTATTGATCCAGAAATGCAGCCTACTTTTCTCTAATGTTAAGTTGAGTGGGGAGGGCAGTGTGGGCAGAGCAGAGAAATGAATAAGATACATCAGAACTTTCCAGCAGCCGAGAAAAGTGTGGTGTGTGTTTTAGACTTTTGGTATTAAGTTATTTGAGAGAGGGAACTTGTCTTAAAAATTTTATCAGCACAGGGTATGCACAGAAGAAGGAGCTAAGATCTTTACCCTGCCAGGAACTCACTCATCAGTGCCTTAAACATGCACTTGTGAAACTGTTCCTGTCACACAGGTAGGTAATGTTTACAGTTTCCATTGAGCTGTTTGCTGCACCCGTTTCAGGTGGGGCTGTCTAGAGGACCTCATAAATCTCAAAAGAGTCCTTCTTGGATCTTGAATTATGAATCAACAAGGGATATTGGTGATGGGTCTCAAAATAGCAGCCACACGTATTTTCTGATACTTTGCCAATAATTTAAAATGTGTGTCAGACATGTTTTCTGACATATTTTTTAAAAATGGTGATAGATGTGTTTGTATACACATGTCCAGTATTTGGCTTTACCTGTTAGGTAGAGTTTCACATTTGGTCCACAGTCCCAAACATAATGCTGGGGCAGTGGTAAAAAGTAAAATTTGTTTTCACTATCCTCTTCCCTTTCTCGGCAGGCTCAGATCTGATACCCATCCCAGACAGCGTGTGTTCCCATTACTAGCCACTGTGTCACCCTATGGAAGCCACCAGGAGAACAGCTTTGGCTAGAATTTCTTCCTTATACGAGGGACAAAAAAAGAAAGCGGGTGTAGGTAGCGTCGACCCAGACCCAGGAACACTCGGTGCTTAGGCTGCACCAAGGGGAGGAACCCCCCCACCCCCAGGGGGAGGAATGGAGATCTTGCCCTGGACCAGGCTCTCTGGAGTCCTTCCACCCTGGCTCAATGTGTTCATTCTCTTGTTTCCCTCCTTAAAAACCTTCCTCACACCATCTCAGCTTTTGGCTTCTTGGAGGTCAAAAGGTGATTTTCCTCTCACCTTTCTAAGTTCTTCTGTTTGAGCTAATAATCAAATGAACATGAAACAGATTAACAGGAGGAAATGTCCAAAATTTATTATGGATGTACATGTGGGGGCACGATGACACATTGGGCCATTGAGGTTTATGTGCCATCTGGAGCTAAGGAGAAGTGGGGGAGTCGTTGTCTGGGACTTCAGAGGGCAGGAAGGCACTTCACATGGAGGTGGAAAGCAAATGTTGCTGAATAAGTGTTTGCTGGGCCATGTGTAACAGTAAAACACAGAGAGTACCTCTTCCCTGACTATCACACATGAGTTCCTATTAAACGGCAGTTGTCTGTGATTATACCTCCTTTCCTAGAGCTGGTCCCCTATCTAAACTCCTTTTAGGCAATTAGGGGAGATTTCAAAGATTTTTTTCTGAGTCTTTTTTTCTTAAAAATAAGTGCTTACAATCATCAATATCCCAAAAGACATATTTTGGAGTGGCAAACTTTGGTCCCCCTCAGCCTTCATTCAAACACCTCTCGAATTCTTCTCCTTCCATCCTTTCCTTGTAGATCAAAATGTGCACTTTCTTCCTCCCTGTGATGCGTATGTCTTCAAACTTTTTGATTAAACTTTGTTTGATATTACTGAATATAAACATTTAATTTCTGCCAGTATAGTATATCTGAGGAAATATTTCCAAACATATGTTGTCATTTAAGTTTATCTCTCTCTGTGGGAGATAAGGTACCAAGGCCCCCAGTGGATGCCTGAAATCACAGAGAGTACCGAATCCTATATATATACTATGTTTTTTCCTATATGTACATTCCTATGTAAGGTTTAATTTATAAATTAGCCACAGTAAGAGATTAACAACAATAACTAATAATAAAATAGAACAATTAAAACAACAAAAGTTCTGTGAATGTGGTCTCTCTCTCACTCTTAAGGTATTGTACTGCACTCACCTTTTCACTAAAGGAAGTGCTTTCTGGCTTCTCTTTGACATACCCAATTCAGATTGCCAGCATCACCCCTCTTGTGCTTTGGGGCCATTGTTAAGTAGGAGGGTCACTTGAACACAAGACTGCCATACCAATAACTGAGACTGGTACTAAGTGACTGACAGTTGTTGGGGAGCATTAACAGTGTGGGGACACTGGATAAATGGATGGTTCACATCCTGGGCAGGATGGAGCGGGATTTCTCGAGATTTCATCACACTACTTAGAACAGTGTGCAATTTAAAACTTACGAATCGTTTCTTTCTGGAAATTTTCATTAACTATTTTTGGACTGTGGTTGACTGCAGGTAACTGGAACTGCTGAAAGTGAAACTGCAGATAAGGAGAGATTACTGTAATATATAGCTTAGCCTAACAGATTTTCCCTGACTGAAGCCTGAAAATCACACTCCATCACTATTACCCAACAAAGTCCATGAGTGATTGAATGGAGAAAATAAGATAATAAAGAGCTTTGTAAAAATAATAGACATTACTTTTGTACTGCCCTTATTACCATGCAAAGCACTTCTGCACATACAGTCTTTGAGAATGTCACTGTTGCTCCCATGGGTGTTAGTTTTATCCCCAACGTAGAGATGTAGGCACTCACACACCGTAGAATGAATATTTCCTCTGTGCCGAACATAGTGCCAGGTCCTGGGCACACAGCAACGAACAAAGCAAAGTCCCTGCCTTCTTGTGGGGAGGGTTTTAAAATCAAGGCACTGTGATTGAGGCCTGGAGAGAGTAAATGATGGGGCTAAGTTCGTGCAGCAAGGTAGGGAGGGTGTGAACCTTGCACCCTAGGTGTTTCTGTGTCTGTGGCTTTTCTTCTACAGTCTTGTTTATCAACCTTTTCCACCTGTGTGCCCCTGTGACAACAGGCCAGAGAGCTCGGCCTTAATTTGACCGCTTCAGTTTTCTCCTAAAGGTTGACCCAGAATTTATATAGTATTCTGTTACATACCTTGGTTTTAATGTAAAACTCTTTTAGATGACGTAATGCCCCTCCCTTGTATCTTACACCCCAGGAAGATGTGTCTTGCTTATTTTGTGCTTGGTGGCTGTCTTTGCATTAGGGTGACTGGCCTTGCTCGGCTTCCCTGGGTTGAGGGTGCTCCTGGGATACAGACATACTTAAAACTGAGGCAGTCCCGGGCTGTCTGGTTTGCTCGGACTGAGTGGTTTTCCAGATTTGCAGGACTTTTGGTGTTAAAAGTGGGTAAGTCTCAGGCAAAATGGGACTAGTTGGTCATCCTGATCGCACACTGGCAGTGAAGGAGCTTCGTTTACTGTAGTGGACAGCATGGCAGGACACTGGTTCAAAATCTTAGCACCACCCCCCTCCCCCAAGTAATTGATTAAAATTAGCATTATGTTTATAAAGATCCTCGATATCCAAATGAGTTTGGCTAGTGATATTTTACCTCACTTCTAATGTCAGTTATTTCATAGGAAAATATGATATAGTCCTCAACCATAATAGAGCATAATTATTTGTTAATTTTTGGTGTGTATTCTTCTTTGTACCAAACTAGTAAAGTAGCTTATTTATCTGCATTTCAGAGAAATTCTCTACTTTGAAGCTGAATCATGAGAAGGAGAGCTGGTTTCCTTGGGGTTAAATTTTTAGTTTCCAAAAACCAACATGAAACCTTCAGTGGAACCTGAAAAGAAGGAAAGGAGAAAATGCTTGTGGATTTATATTTTAGTTCAGTAAAATTCCTTCTCTATTAGGTGTAAAGAAAAATATCCCCCCAGTGTACCACTGCAGTACTAACCATGTTGTACCCGTCTAGGAGAAATGCTTATTCCTTACGAAGGAAGAAAGAAGGGAGGAAGGAAAGATGGAAGGATGGAAGGAGGGAAGGGAGGAAGGAAGGAGAACAAGTCACTCACTGAATACTTATGGACGTCTTCACATTATTCTATTGACTCCTTACAGGCAGTGTATGAAGTGGTTAGTCAGCATTATGTGCAGTAACAGACACAGCCACCCCACAAATACCAGTGTTGTAAAAAAAAGGCTTGTTTTCAGCTCAGAATGCATGTGCATGAAACATGTGAGTGGGTGGGGAGGAGGCCTGCTCATCCTAGTCACTCAGCGTGACAGAGAGGCCCCTCCCAACATTGCTGTGCACAAGGGAAAAGCAGGCTCTGGATGGTCTTGAACCCGCAGTTCTGCCTTTGGACTGGAAGAGACACACCACACTTCTGCACGCAACTTACTGACCCGAACTAATCACATAGCCCCACCTGACCTGTCAGAGAGGAGGCGGGGGTGTGTTTACCTTCCGTGTTCCTGAGGGCAGTGGCGGAGGGTCAGAATGCAGGAAGCCTTCTGAATGTGAAGGTAGGGAACCTGATGCTAAGATGATTTAAGTAATTTGACCATGTGCGTTCAGTGTGTGGGCAGCAGGGCTCAAACTCGGGACTCTGGGCCCAGCAGCCAAGCTCTTAACTGCTACACGACTCTGCTGCCTTTCCCGCGCTCTCCACCACAGATTTTTTTCTTTCTTAATAAATTACAAGGTTAATTTCTTCCCTTTATTTTAAAAATGTTTATTGATTTTAGAGAGAGAGGAAGGGGTGGGGAGAGAGAGAGAGAGAGAGAGAGAGAGAGAAACATCAATGCGAGAAAGAAGCTTCGATTGGTTACGTAGCAATGTGCCCCAACTGGGTTTTAAACCCGCAACCTAGGTATATGTGCCTTGATCGGAAATTGAGCCCCTAACCTTTTTGGTGTATGGGATGGTGCTCTAACCGACTGAGACAGACTGGCAAGGGCAATTTCTCCCTTTCAATAAAAACTCTCAGCTTAGAAGGAAAACACAGACACACTCAAACTGGATATAACATAAATTTGGTAACTCTACAAAAATAAGTCATTTTCTTTATGCAAGTCATTCGTTTCCAGTTCAGTTTGATTGAAGATTGTCTGTCAGCTGTCTGTAAATGTTACGTATGGTAAAGCGGAGCAATAATGGGTCCCTGGGGGAGAAAGAAGGTACCGAAGTGCTGAAGTGGGTTCCCAGTCCAGAGGAAGTCAATTGGAGCATCTAATTACGATTGTCCTGAACCAACAGAGGCTGTGAAACATTCTAGGACACTTCCCTTTGCTTCGCCCACCTCTAACTCTCCCTGCTGTTTCCCGTTTGGTTTTCTTTACTTGAAGTTTCATTCAGGATAACACACAGTTCCTGTGATTACTACACTTCTAGTAACCCAGAGACACGTGGTTGCAAAAAATAGATTCCTTCCAACTTTTTGCTTGTTGATGCTGGTCATAAATTAGACAAGCATACTTCCTAACCTTTGAGTAATTCTTATCCTCTGGTTATCTCTTTGTGCTCCTGTAGGGGAAGAACATTTAGTGCTTCAGGGCTACCCAAGGTCAACTGAGCTTTTAAACTAATAAATCAGCAATGTTTGAGCACCTAGTATGTGTCTGTACAACTGCACTTTGACTTACTAGGACTGCCAGCAAAGGAGAATTTTAGCACAACGGCTATTAGTTAATGGGGTTTAAACATTCATTGGAACTCTTCCATTTTCATGTACTATGTGAGGATTTGTGAGCATCATGGCCGTCAAGGTGAAGCAAATCACAGCATAGCCAGAAGGATTATGTGGACAGACAAAACTGCACTTAAATCTCAGATCTGCTACTTACCACTGCTTACTAGCTCTGGCACAGGTTCCAAATTCAGGCTGAGTGAAGTGGTGAAGGGCTCGATACCCAGTGGCGTTGCATCACTGAAAGTACGTTTAACTTATATGAAAGCATTTTTCCATCCTCAACCTGATTGAATGTATGATGTTGGTGGTTCCCAGGCTGTGTAAGTTCAGGAGCATTCACACTGTGCTGGGTGTGAGTCTTGAGGATATTTTCTATTTTTTTTATCCTCAACCAAGGACATTTTTTTCATTGCTTTTAGAGAGAGTGGAAGGAAGAGGGGAAACGAGAGAGAGAAACGTCTGTGTGAGAGAAACGGCAATTGGGTGCCTCTTTTATGTGTCCTGACTGGGAATAGAACCCACAACCCTTCATTTATGGGACAATGCTCCAACTAACTGAGCCACACTGGCGAGGGTGATGTATTTTCCATTTTAAAGGGAGCGCTCTAGAGATGAGAATATTTCTATAGAGATAAAAATGAAATTCGTTCAACACTTTGGTTAGAATTATATGAATAAATTATAAATTAATGATTGTCTGCTTTCTTATATAAGGTCAGTTTCTTTGGCAGCAAGAATATTGTTCAGATCTTAGTTTTTTGGCTCAAGGGTACTTAGATTTTTAGAGGAAAAGAGAACCACCAGGTGGTGCCAGCCATTTTCTGATCAAGGGAGAAGAAATACAAACCCAGCTAAGTAGTTTTCCATCCAGGATAACCTTAACAGTTTGGGATTTCTTAAGGCATTCCACCATCTGTCTCAGATTTAATGTTATTAAGTACATTGAAATTCTTGAGCTTTAAATCCTCATGTCAAAGACTCTGTCTCTGATTTGTGATTTGTCATGCTACACTCTTTTAGCCTATAGGATTTTTGTATTTACAAAAAAAAAAAAGAAAATTGCCTGTAGTTGCCAGCTGTTGCTCTTTGGATTCTCATGTTATTAAGTGGTAGTGTTTAAATAAGTGCCCACCATCAGGGTATTAAAAATTTGGTTCAGGAAGTAATTGTCTTAAAAACAGTGTAAACAAATGTGTTTGGTGTTTAGTAAGCTGCTGCTCTTTTTAATCTGCAAGGAGAGCAAATCAGTGTTTCCTTCCCTTGGAAAAAAGAAAGTGCCATGGGATAAAAACACCAAATAATTATCCTTGAAAATTCATCCTTCCTTCACAAATATGTATGAAATGCTTCCTCAGGGAGGCAGTGTGCGACAATGGCTAGGACCTTGGATTTGAATCCTAGCTCCAGCATTTCCTAGCTGCGTGAATAAAGTTGCTTAGCCTCTCAGGCCTGCCGTTATCCCATCTGTTGTGGGAATAATAACAGGACCTACTTCAGGGTTGCAATGAGGCCAAAAGTATGGCACACATGTTTTTACAGAATAAATGCTCAGAACATGTTGGTGACCATGAACTTTGAGCCAGTTGCTACTTGGGATTAATATAAGGATCCTCATGGAGCTGCCTTTATATGTGTCATTAGTGGCAGAGCATCATTTACTCTGACAACCTACATGGTCCAGACCATGCCTCCAGTTTTACAAAGGAGGAAATGTTGCTTACAGGGCTTAAGTACCTTATTAAGTTTGCTCAATCTTGCTGTAAATTTGCCATGTTGCAGAGTCTAGGGTGAAATTTTCCTTTCTAGCTGTTAATCCACTGGAGACCCCATTACATCATGGCTTGCATCTCAGAATGACACTCATTTCAGACATTCTGTAGTCAGCGTTAGAGATTCTGGTGAGCATCTTGAAAGTAACACTTTTACATAACCATTGCCTTCTGATAGTGTTAGGATGGGGCTGGCAGATGCTGCATGTGTAGCCACCCAGTCTTCCACACACCGGCTCAGTTTCCATGGGTTCTCAGCTGACCAAGCATGGGGCTGAGTGTGACATTGTTACTACTGGTTTGTAAATCTGATCCCTAAATTTAGTGAAAGAAAGAATTAAGCTTTTTAAGCCTAGTCGTCTACCTACTTTTCATCTCCAAACTAGACAAGGAAGACAAAAGGATCTGATAGGCTTTGCAGGTTAATCTGTCTGCTAGAGCACAGTAAAATATTGGGTGTCATTATGAATGATATTGGAAGCAAAACAGTAAGACTTACCTTTTGTAAACAACTGTGAAACTTCTAAAATTGAGGTGGCTATTATGGCATCGCCTGCAGTTGGAAACTAGAGAAGGCCGAGACAGGTGTGGCCGGGACAAGCGAGGGTGAAGACCTAAGAGCTGCCACGTGAGTGAAAGTAAAGCATCAGATTCTTCCATCGGGCTGTGCAAAGGCATAGCAAGGACATGACACCTGTGCAGTTGTGAATGATGTGGTTGAGACATGTTGAGATGTTGGGAGTCTGTTAGAAAGTTTAATGGATTAATTTAAGATCTGATGCATTGGGTGATGATAACAGCACCAAATAAGTGACATTTATTGAGTACCTACTCTGTACCAGACATTGTGCCAAAATTAAACATAAATTAAATATGTAATCCAGCAAGGTAGGTCTTATTATCCATATTTTATATTAGATAAAGAGGTTAATTGACATGTATAGTAAGTGATGGAGCAGAAATAAAGTTCACAGTTACTCCAAGGCCCGTCATCTTAACTACTGCACTGTGTTCCCAAGGATTTTGATTGGCAGAAGAAAGAAAGAAAGGGCTGAGCAAATTTATACACAGCCACCTAGAAGGCTGATGTCTCCCTAGCCTTGAAATCTGAAGCGAGAGTGGACTCATGGCTGCTGGTGTGTCCTTTAGAGAAAGAGTGGTAAATGATAACCAGTATCACTCCATTCACCCATTTGGTTTTCATGCTTTTAGGATAGGTTGCGATCTGCATTGGGAAGCACACTGTCAAATAAGACCAAGACCTGTGCGAAGTGGGTTTTCACTCACTTTTACAGCTGTACTTTAAGAACTGCTGCTCTGAACCCCTGTTCCCTGAAGTTTATCATTCATACTGGTTCAGTAGGACCTTCGTAGGAGACGCTTGGTGTGCGGAGAGTGTATTGAAGTTTAGGAGAACTCCTTTGCCGGATGCTCAGAGCAGCATAAGAAACCCTAGTGTTCTCCAAGAAGAGTGCATAGCTTGTCAAAATATATTTGACCCTGAAACTGTCTTTTACAGAGGCCCTCTGAGACCAGTGTTGAAAACACAAGAAAAAGTTGAGCTTTACTTTCTCTTGCTTCCATTGCATTTTCATTACTTTAATGTGAAAAACATTGCATGGAGAGAAGTCATGGTGATGACTTACTTCTTCTACACAAGGAACCGGATGAGGAGAGCTGGAGTGAAGGGTCTTCTGGAAACAGAGGCTCTTTATAAGCGAGTGAGTTAAATGACAACTGACTAAGTCTTATTTTGGTTGCGGAGGTCTCTATCTGGGAAGATTCACTAGTTATCTACTTCTGTATAACAAACGATGCCCAAATTTATCAGCTTACAACAGTAAACGCTTTGTATTTCACAGTTTCTGGGGGTCAGTAATCTGAGCATTGTGTAACTTGCGGCCTTGACTCAAGGTTTCTGCTGAGATTGCAGTCACGCCGTCCGCTGGTGCTGCAGTGTCAGCTAAGGCCCGACTGTGGTGATGTGGGGCTGTCCTTCCAAGATTACACTTGTGGTTGACATACCTTGGTCCCTGGCCACATGAACCTCTCTACCTAGCGGCTGTTTAATGTGGCACCTGACTTCTCCCAGGAAGAAGGATGGACAAGCATGAGGGAGAGAACCTAAGACAGAAGAGATGGTCTTTTATAACCTACCATGGAGGGGAAAATATGGACAGAGTTTTCTTGGTAGAGGAGACATGCTCCAGTTTTCATCTGTGGTGAGGAGACAGACAGCTGAACAAAAAAGCTACTATCTCTCACTGTATCATATTTCATGGTCCATGAGTAAGCAGAGAACAGTAATGTACATATGGAAATAAATCAGGAACAGTTGGCCGGGATGATTTTGCACTCCTCCCCCCTCCCCCAGGAACCTTGCAGGCTCTGAAGCTTAGTAGAAGGAAGGAAGGAAGTACATAGAAGCATTTTGCTGTAGTTCAGATGTTTCTTTCAGCAGGAAACAATATTAGGTTAAAACGACACATTTTTAAAATGCAAGGGAGACAGAACTAAGGGGAAAAAAAAGAACAGGTGTGAATTTGTTTGCTTGATTAAACAATCTTTTCTACCTCCTCCCTTACCAGAGTGTAAATTATGGTGTTACAAAAGGTGGTATTGTTTATTTGCTATCTCTTAGGACACTGGAGAGGGAAAACTTGACTTCTTCTTGCTCTCTAGGAAACTGCTGCATAACCCAGAACTGTGACATCTGTTTTGATGTTAGCGAAATGGCAATAAAATTTGATTGAGGCCAAACATTTCTGTGGAGGGAGGTCTGGGGTAGGACGTGGGAAGGTGGAATGACAAAAATGTTCACACTGATATTTAAATATTTAGTTATTTAAGTATTGCATTACTGGGACTGGCTTCCTTTGTGTCTGTATTATCAAAATAGGTGATGATCCTGATTTTGAAATGAACCGCTGATGTCCCTCCTGCTTTTGGAGTTGGCTCATGTTAGGCCAGTGTGATCTGGATTATTTGTTCCCCAAGTGTGAGGACCCCTTCCCCCACTCTGGGCATATTGTGAAATGTCAGGAGAAATTTTTGATTGTCACAAGTGGGGACCAGGGATGCTGCTAACTGTCCTAGAGTACATGGCAAAGCCACAGCGACAAAGAATCATTCAGCTCTAACTGTCAATAGTTTCAGTTTGAGAAACCCTAGGAAGCATGAGATTCGGGGTTACACCCTTAAGGCATCAGATAATATATCAGACAGGACATGATAGATGAGCAAAGTAGACCAACCTAGATTAGAATACTGACAAAACCTTCCTGTGAATCTAAAGGAGAAAAAAGTGTTGCATAAGAGAAGGAAAATGGCAGATTTGAGTTATTTGGTGCTTTGTGTTCTTAGGCAGTTTTCACACGACAGGTAAAATGCTCACTGTTACCAGGAAGCAGGAACCTGGCTAGAGCTTGGCTGTGCCTTGGGTCAGAAGCTCATTGCTGTGGCTGTGTATTTGAAGCAAGCAAAAGACTGAGGCACCCACTGGCTGTGGTGGTGCCTTGTGGTGAGCTGCAGGGATGGATATTGTGGCAGTGTGACACGGCAGGCATGTGGGCATTGCAGAATGTGCTGGGAGAAATCCAGGAGCCCTGTCCTACCTCTGGGAGGTGGGCCAGCTGCTGCAGAGATGACAGACAGGGCCTGGCATGGAGGTGCAAGGCCAGGGAGGCAGGTACCTGCGTTGGAAACTGCATTTTACCTGGGATTATTTCTAGCAAGAGTGGCTTCCAGATCCCATCTGTGTCTCCATGGAACTGAGAAATCATAGTGCTTCACGAGGAAACATACCTGATTCTATCTTTGCCTTGGACTCCCTCAGATTTGTCCTTTCTTTGCCACCCCTGTCACTTAGCGAGTGGGCCTCAATGCCTGTGTTTTAGAGATTGTTTAAGAAACGAGTAAAACTGCAGAAGCATCACACTATGCATGCAAAATTAGATCGGCTTCTTGGTGACCGTTCAGCCTATTGCTAAGTAGAGCTGTTACTCCTCTCCGGATTCACGGAGTCGAGTTTTCAGATTTTCCAATGAAAACATCATCTTTGTTTGACTTTGTGGTGCTGTGTGCTCTTATTCAGGACTAGGCATGCCTCACCACTGTCTGGGTCACACACCCTGCTTATGGCAATGCTGAGCTGGTAGACCACAGCAGTGTGTGCCTGAGGTAATGTGGGTGACAGGCAGAAGCCACCAAACTACAGTGTCCTGATCCTGGGTCCTCAGGTTGCACAGGCAGCACCTTGCTTATTTGCAGTGATGTGAACTTCAGTTGTTTTCACCTATTCTCCATCATACCAATTTATAATTGAAACAGGAATAAATAAAAAGCTTAATGTAATCCACAAGGGAGCAACAGGGCTGTTGAACAGAAGGGCTGCATTCTGGTTTCAAGCACAGGACAGGAGAGTCTATATATGGTGCAGTGGGTGCTAAAATTGTAAATATAAATCATTAAATCTGCCAAATAATGGCCTATAAATACTTAGTGTGAAATAAGAATGTTCTCATTTACATTTAAATAGTTTAAATTTCTTAGTATTTCACCATAAAAATGTAATATTAATGCAAATTTTATTTGGCAATGAAAGTAAATACACCAGAGTTATTAATTTCTTGTACACAGTCATCTGTTTTCAAATATTGGCTTACCATGGATTGCTTTATCATGTTTATGAGTTCTATTTGTTAAAACGGTAAGAGTCAGAAAGTCAGCAAATGCAGACTCATGGAATTAGAAAATGCACTGGCTTTGGGTTGAAAGTGAATCTTTTCTCCATTGCTTGATATAAATTAACTTGCTGGTACATTTATCATTGCTATTAAGGGGCCCTTCTGACACTTCTCCTCCTCCTTCCAGACATTTCTACCCAGTGAATTTTAAAATATCCTTATGATGTAACTATAATCTCTTGTTTCCTTGGCGTGAGTAATTACATAGTATCTGGTGCATAATAAGCTCCTGGATAAAAATAAAATAAATATTGTACCAAAGAAATACCCTAAAAAAATACTGTAGACATATCAAAATGGAATTCTAAAAATGTTCAGGTAACCCACAGGAACATAGGAAAAATAAGAGAGAAAAAACAAGATAAAAAACAAATGGTAGACTTAAGTCCTAACACATCAATAATTTCATTAAATGCAAATAGCCTAAGTACATAGATCAGTTTAATGACAGGGACTGGCAGGGTGGATGAAAACAGAACCTAACTATATGTGTCTTCAAGATACTTGCGGTAAATAAAATGACATAGCCAGGTTCAGTGTAAAAGGACAGGAAAAGGTATGTCAGGGAAACACACAAAAAAGAAAACAGAGGTGGCTATATGAATAATCAGATAAAGTAGACCTCAGAGCAAATAAAAAAGGCTCATTCCATGAAGCTGACATAACAATTCTAAATGTTTTTGCACCAAACTAGGTGATGAAAAAAAAAAAGTCCACCACAATTACAGTTGGAGAGTTCAACAACCCTCTCTCAACAACTGATAGAACAACCAGAGAGATTTCAAAGGAATTGGTATTGAATAACAACATCATCAACCATCAGGATTTATAGAACACAATAAAAGTTCTTCTGAAACACTCAACAGATCATATACCAAGAGTGTCCATATCGTGAGCCATAATGCAAGCTTCACTAAATTAAACAACAAAAAGACTTGCATCTTGCAGAATATGTTCTCTAATCAAAGTGTAATCAAAGTAGAAATCAGCAAGAGAAAGATAGCTCCAGCCCGCGGACTTCCTGTATTGTGTTTTGAGTATAGTAAGACCATTCACACCATGTGTAGTTCCTGTCTAGAATGTTCTTCCCTTGGATATTTTCCTGGCTTATTCATTCTGAACTCTAAATTCAACACCATCTCAGAAACTTCCGTCCTTACCCTATTCTAAGGAACCTCTGCGTAGGCCTCTTGCTGCCCTCTCCTTGTCTTCGCCCCTCCCTCTACTTTTGTGTCACCGTGTCATTTTCTTCTCAGCTGTTATAAATATCTGAAGCTACCTTTTTTGTTTATTATTTATCAGCCACTGTTACACACAAGAATATTAGCTCCAGAAAAGTAAGGTTTACTGTACTGCACAGTATCCCCAGCCACCAGGGCAGTGGGTGTGGAGTGGACAATGGATTTCTATCACCTAGGTAGCCACGTGTACTGTAGTTACCTAAAGATACTCTCCTGCCACAGAAAACCACAAGGGATCATCTTGTTAAACTTAAGAAACAAACTCTTTCCTGAATGCAAATGAAACACAGAGACTAGCTTCTTTGCTTGGCTAACCTTTGGTTTCACATATTTGATAACCTAACAAAGGACACTCTCATGGGAGCTTGGATTGAAATAGGTTGCATATGCTGAGAAGCATTCAGAAGTCTGCAAACTTAACTTGTGGAAAAAGGCATATAGTTCCCTAAAGTTCATCGTAATAACGAAATAAAGATCTACAGCAGTGAATTTTCAATTCATTGGAATTTAGAAATGGATATTCTTTAGTTTATATGGCATAGCAAAAATTTGCAAATAGGTAAATAATTAACAAATAGTGGTTACTGTGTTAAATAAGTATTTGAACATATAAATGCACTTTAAGTGAAAGGTCACCTTCGGGTTTTCAGTTTTTCTGTTTTGAATTGTAGTTGAACATATGCTGTTGGGTAAATTGGGGAGGTCGTAAATCATGGGTGTTGGAAGTTTGACAGGTCTAGTCCTGGCTCTGTCACTGACTTGCTTGCTGGGAGATGTTGAAAAAGTCAGTTATCCTACCCAGTCCTAGTTGCCTCACCCATAAGGATGGGAATGATAAGAGCACCACTGTAGAATTTTGTAGGGATTTTAAGAAAAAAAAATGCACGTTTAATTTGTTTCTTTGACATAATTATATACTGGGGGAAAAAGGTGAGTGAGCTTCAAGCCTCCACCACAGTGATTAATAATCAGAGTCAAAATTCAGCAGTATTCATAACAGTATTACATCTCCATGAAAGTAGGTAGAGACCTGGATAGTTACATTTAAGGCAGATGCTTTGCCTGCTTGATTGTCATTGCAGTAAGTACTAAATATCTCTTGTGTCTCTGGATGGGGCAAAGCTGGGGAGATAGAGAAATTAACAAGAAGCTCTGGTCTTCTAAGAGAGATGGCCAGAAAAATGAATAGCTACAAAACACACATGGTAAGTTCTGGAACAAAAAACCTAAGCTCTTGTGGCGGAGAGAGAGGGGAGCATCTAGCTTCACCCAGGGGCCTGGAAGGATGAGAGACGTTCCCCTGATCAAGAAGAGACAACCGGACAGAGCACACGTGCATGTGGGCGTGAAAGCTCCCCGTCCAGGGAAGTGCTAGCAGTTTGGCTATGAAGAGTTCTCTTTAAGCCTTTTATTTTTTTAAACTAGTAGGGCTGAATAAACCCATCCCTAGTAGTTTCGTTTTGTATTTAGTCTTATTATATGTGCTCAAGGCACACTGACAGTCTCACTATTATTTTGAAGATTCTCTCTCAATTCCTCCCTTGGCATAATTTTGGGCTTAGCCAAATTATAACACACCAGGACCATACCAAAACCAGATTTTAAACCTACAGTAAACACTTGAAATACATGCCACCTTCCTTTTTTCTTTGTATCTTTTTTAAGTCAGTGTAGTAGAGTGTGGGCATTTTATCCAAAACTCCATTCATGCACATAAGCTTTCTCCAGTAGGTGCTTTTCAAATTCTGTCTTGCAGAAATCTTTGTGGAATTTTGTTTTCCTTTGTTTGGGGCTTTTCTGCCCAAATCTCAAGACCAGGAGTCATTTAGTTCTTTTGCTTTTTTAGTTCAAAAACTTGGCATTCTTTATTGTGGCTGCATGCCCAATGTCAACGGTCAGAGGCCAATTTTAAGTGTTCTATTTCGTGTACTTTGGAAATAGAATGGTCAGATCCATCAGTGTGCTTGGTTATGATGAGACAGTTTATTTCTATACTTCTTTCATTTATACAGTCTGTTCTTAAAAGTATAATAACTCGAACTCACTAGCTCTGGGTTTTAGTCCATACTTGTTTTAGTTTTTGTAAACAGCAATGCTACTTAAATTACACAGACATTTCTCTCCAGGTTGCCCTGTGCTTCCTCCTAATTAGAGCTGAGGAGAAACTGAGGCTTCCTAGGGAAGCCACACTTGCCCACGGTTGTCCGTGTGATCAGGGGAAGGGTTCAGAGCAGCGGGACAGGCTGATTCCGTTTCTGTGCGAGAAGCGAGGAACGTTATCAAGGATCAGAAGTCGTGGTTAGGGATACTGCTAGTCCACGCAGCATTCATGAATTGAGAATGCAGAAGCAGATGTGGGCCTGCTCCTCGCTTCACAAGTGAGGGGAGAATCACGAGCTTGGAGAGGCTCGGTTACTGGCCTACAGATGCACAGCCGAGTATTGACAGTTTCTACATACCATACTGGTGTTTGCTTTTAAAGTTTTTAAAGATTACTACATAACCTTCCTAGAACCATTTAATATCAACCCCTCACCAGTATTTTCATGCCTGCTGGCTTCAATTTAATACTATAAGCCTTTTCATTTTTTTTTTTTATCACCAGAAGTCACAAGTGGGATTCCTGATAAACAATGGAGGTATTGTCATCTTTTTATACATTTTCCCCCCGTAATATTGAATGGGAAGTACTGCTGTCTTGAGGAGGCGTGGGCCAGTGTTCCAGTGTTTAATCACATGGACACATCTGATTATTTTTAATGGATTGCATACTATAACACTGTCACTCATGAACCACATTGGAAATTGATTGCAAATATTACTTAGCCTTGTTGAATTGGTACTGGTATGGTGTGTGTTACAAAGTCAGACTATGGGAGCCTGGTAGAAGTAATGTCTACTGAAGGGTGATGTGTATGGTAGTTTATTGGTTATCTGTGATTTAATATTTAGAAAAGTATTTGAATCAATTTTCTTTGTTAACACTTATTTCATGTGTTTCATGAGAACTTTCACTGCAGTTATGGTCAAACCAATCATAGCTTGGTAGTGAACTGAACCATACCAACCAAAGCTCCCCGAAGTTTCTTTCTCTGAAAGTGACTTTTTTTTTTTGATAGTCATTCCTTTCATTCCTTTTACAATATTTTCCCCAAGTGTGGCTTTAGCAGTACATAAATAGCCTCAGGTGGATTTGTAATTATGAAAAGAATCAGATTCATCTTTTAGATAGAAATTACAAAAACTGTGATGCCCCAGAGGCACCCTCTGCCACGGTATGTGCCAGGATGCTGATGGTGTATTTAGTCCATGTCACTGGTTTTCATATCATGGGTCTGGGTAGTGCTGGTGGTCAGGACACAAAGGGACCCTTGCAACCATATGTGTTCCAGGTTTTGTCTGCATAAATAATTACCTTGTGTGTCTGGAATACAATTTTCATCTGTATGTAGATGCTATTGTGATTAATAAGGTGGCAGTTCAGCCCTGGCTGGTGTGGCTCAGAGGATTGAGTGCTGGTCTGAGAATGAAAGGGTCGCAGGTTTGATTCCCAGCCAGGGCATATGCCTGGGTTGTGGGCCAGGTCCTCGGGTTGGGGGTGTACGATTGGCAACCACACATGGATGTTTCCCTTTCTTTCCTCCTCCCTTCCTGTCTCTAAAAATAAATAAATAAAATCTTAAAAAACAAACAAACAAACAAGATGGCAATTCACTTATAAGCACTGGTGAATCCAGACCAGACTTGGGGGATTTTGCATTTCATTAGTCCGCAGTACTGAAAGCACAACTTTCATGTAGGGTCTGTGTGTTCTTTTGTTTTTGTTTTTGTTTTTTTTACCATTATAAATGCTCCTTGTACTCAAAAAACTTGGAATCAGGGGTCAGTGTTAATTATTATTGCCTTTCTGAGTGGTCTGGTGTGATTTAATATCAATATCTTCAGTAGGGATCTCTCAGAGACTGCCCAACACCAAGAGCTATTTTTGGCATCACAAATGTGGCCCTGCAGCAACTCTTACTAAGTGGGTTTGTAAACAGTAGAGTGCTATGTAAGTATTATGGTTCCTTTGGATTTTAAAAACTAGGACCTATACGCTGAGAAATGGGTTCATTTACTGTGAGCCTATCTGTTAGTGTTCTATTGCTACCATAACAAATGACAACAAATTTAGTGGCTTGAAACAATCCAAATTTATTTTCTGTTTTGAAGGTCAGCAGTCGCACATGGGTCTCACTGGGCTAATATCAAAGTATCAGCCGGCTCTGTTCCTGTTTGGAGGCTCTAGGGAAAGGTCTCTTTTCTTAGTCGTTCGGTTGGTTGGCAATATTTAGTTCGTTGTGACCAGAGCAGTGAGATTCTGTTTCCTTGCTGGATGTCAACTGAGAGCCATTCTCAGCTCAACTGCACAGGGTGACCCATTTTCTTTAGCTCATGGCCATTGTGCGCCCCTCTTTGTAGCGAGCTACAGTGGACTGAGTTCCTTTTGCTTCTGGGAATCTCTCCTTCTTCTCCTATCCCATCTCACCGACCAGGAAACGTCCACAGTTTTTATGGACCTGTGATTAGGTAGGGCCCACCAGGTCATCCAGGATAATCTCCTCACCTCGAGGTCCTTTATTATATCTGCAAAGTCCTTTTGAAATGTAAGGTAACATATTCACTGGGGATGTGGGCATCTTTTGGGCACCATTATTCTGCCTACCACAGCCTATCCATTATTTAACTTCTAAACTTGAAACCACGTTAATTTGCTTATATTTTTGCCCTTGGAATTGGAGAGCAGAGCTTTAATCACTTACCACACAGCAACGTCAACAGCCTTATATTCTCCCTTCTGGTCCCCCTTCAGTGCACTCATGAAGAACCATTTGAAGAGATCCAGCCCCTGATTTGAGATTGCACTGCCCCGGAGAACAAAAACAATGCACAAAGCGGGGTCTAGCGATAGAGAAGTTACTACTTTTGGCTTCGGTAGAAACATCTTACCGTGGTGGGATGGGCCTTCTTCCTCCTAGGTCGGCTCCAGAAGTTCAGCTTCAGAGTTGGCCTGTGATGCTGGAACTTGATGGATAAATATGGTCCTCCTGTGGCCTGTTGAAGAAATCTGTTAAGATTTGCTGAGTCAACACTGAAAAGTAGAACTAGATGAGAACTTCCAGCTTAATGTGCAGATAGAAATGTTCCAAGCTCAGTGCCCCTTAAGATGACTTGAAATCCATCTCTTCTTTGCTGCCAAGATGGGCTGTTGTCACTGCAGAATGATGCTGCGTTAATTAATATAGTATGAAACCAACCCTGGTTGAGCATACACTTTGTATGAGTGGGTAGTTACTCCTTTACCTGGAAGGAAGTGCTCAGGGAATTTTTAGAATGGATTTAAGTCTCACTATTGTAAGGGTACAGATGCAGCTTATTTGTATACATACTCTTTTTTAAAACTTGTAGTGCAGGCAGTTGGAAGGATTTGAGGCAACATTAACTTATATGTTACATAAATGTGAGTAGAGCTGTACTTCTGAGTACTGAAATGAGATGGGAGAAAGCTAATCCCCCTCTGTAGTAATTACGTCAGCAGTCATAGAAACTTCCTCCATGCCAAGCTCGGATAGCCTGGGGACTAGAAATGCAGTGTGTCGTGGAGGGAATGTAGGTGAGTAAGCCTTGAAGTAAAGATGCACCGGCATGTCTGCGTTTGACTCCCTCGACACAACATCCTAGATCAAAGGTATTTGAAGGTTTGGACTGAGGTCTGCTTTGAGATAGAAGGGTACAGGGCATAAGAGAAAGACCTTTGTGACAAGAGTGGTTTGACTCTACAGTTAACGAGCTCTGTGACACTTCGGCATTATCTCATTTTGCTGTGTAAATTTTAATGATGATGTTGTCTCCTAAAGAGACCATTTTAAAAAATACAATATTGTTTGCCCTGTGCCTGCCATATAGTAAAGAGATGAATGAATGGAAGTAGGGTTTTGTTCCACCCATCTCTTTCCCGCTTGCTGTCTTACATTTCAATTCAGTATTAACTTTCTAAAGTCTGACACATCTCTTAGGCTTTTGGTCATGAATAGTGCTGTTTTGCCCTTGTATGAGGGAGAAGAATAGAATATAGGAAAGGAAAAAAGGAGAACTACCAGTGTCAGTGGTGAAGACAGGCTTATGACCAGCACTGAGTTTTGGGGGATTGGATAATGAAAATTCTTATTTTTAAATTTTTTCTGTGATCAGTTACCCCCTAGAGCTATGCAGTGTGGTGACCCTGGAGGGGGCGTACATTTGTATAGAAAACTCAGGGTCCTAGAGCTATGGGACAGACATCAAAGCTGGAAAAATATAAATTTAAGATGAACAAACTATTTCTGTTAACATGGCTGATGAAAAAATCCTAGACTCCAATTTCTCAAAAAAACTGTGCATGCTGAAAATATAAATAACAGCAAAATAAATAATGGCAGCATTGGAATGTCACCTAAAGAATAAAATGAAATATTGAGTTCACAATGATAACAATAAATGATGGAATAGATAAATAAATAGGAAAGAAGAGACAAATCTGCCTTGCAGAATAATTACAAATACTATAGGTTGAGACTTTCACCTCGAGAAGGGGGAGCTTAATTTGCCTCCCGAAGTGTGGCATGAGCATAGTGACTCACGTCCAAGGATTAGAACACGGGGAATGAAAAATAGTGACTCTACAGTGGAGAAAGCTGACAGACACAACCTTAGCTAAGTGATCAGGGGCAACATCATCAGTGATGGGCCATGCAGACAGCATATATGCCTAATATGAGGTGACAAAAAGTACGTCTCACCCTTTGGTATTCTTTTCCAAACTTATAACCCTAGTCTAATCATGAGAAAAACATCAGACAAACCCAAATGGAGGGTCTTTCTGCAAAATGCCAGTATTCTTCAGAACTGTCACAGTCACGAAAAACAAGCCAGTCTGAGAAGTTTGAATGGGAAAAAGCAATTCCTTATTGATCAGGCAATTACCCTGGATTATGGAACCCTCAAGGATTGTGGAATGTGGAACATTCTTGAGAAGTAGGAAGCCTTGTTAAGGGGCAGGATGCAGGGAGGGGCATCACAAATTCATGTCAGCCTAGACGAAGTCAGGGAACATGAGGAGAAACAGAAGAATGTTGCCAAGGACAGTGCTATTAGAATGGGTCAATTTCTATTTATTTATCTATCATCTACCAATCTACCTGTCTGTCTGTCTATCTATCTGTCATCTGTCATCTATCTATCTATCATCTATCATCTATCTATCTATCATCTCCTCACCTGAGGACATACGTATTGATTTTAGAGAGAAAGGGGAAGGGCAAGAGAGAGGGTTAGCGGGAGAGAAACATCAACGTGAGAAAGAAACATCAATCAATTGCCTCTTATACTCCCTGACTGGAACTGAACCCACAGCCTTTTGGTGTGTGGGCCAGTGCTCCAAGCAACTGAGCCACACTGGCCAGGGCTCCTGTTATTTATTGTTAAAGATGTTTTTATTCCTGTTACTAATGTTATCATTGGTAATATGTTTAAAAGGCTTTGGGGAAAAAACATTTGAGATATGAAGTTGGTCATATGTCCTATCTTGAAAACCTGTAGCAAAGGGTTTTTGGAGGATCAGCTTGTTAGAGCATCTCGATGACAAAACTGTTGTCATCTCAATGCAGTGCCCTGAGAGTAATTAGAGAGGGAGGGAATTTAAAAAAAAATCCACACTAATCAATTTCAAGTTGGTTTGGTCTTCTGAGTTGGGCACAAAATGTACCAAGTCTTGAAGGATGTAAACAGTGCACATAATGACAGGAAAGGTCACTAAGACAAATACTCCTCTTAATTATCTATTAACTTTTTTCAAAGTATTATCAGATTGAGTAACCATACTTAATTGGCCAAGAAGCAGATGAAGGTTCTTTTGGGCCAAAACAACTTTTGAAAAGTTACAGAGGAGTCTGATACCTAATCTCTTTCAGAACATTTTAAAAGTGATACTCCCCTCTATTTCTTATTACCCCAATCATCTTTACGTGTGAGTAGCTCATTATGCTAGCATTGCTAGTATGATAATATTAATCTCTTTTTATTTAAGTTTTGTTGTGGTCCCCTATCCATTGTGAAATCATAGTTACTTATTCCAAAAACTTGGGAGTGTTCAGAAAAGGATGAAGAAACTAATAATACTACCACTCATCAATAATGTGTTTTTACCATTTTGATGTATATTTTTCCAGATTTTTTTCTATAGGAGTATGTGGGTGTGGATGTGGGTGTATTATTAAAATGGGCTCAAAATATAAAATACTTTTATGTGAATATATGTATATAATATTAACTTTAAAATACTGTGGAAATCTTTCCTCATTGGTAAATACATAGTTCTATATTACCTTTCAAAGTGTTTTAAAAGTCCATTGTATAGTCGTGCCATAACTTATTTTTTAAAAATTCCTTTCTTACGGACATTTAGCTTCAGTAGTGTGCTGGTGTTTCACAGCTGGTTCTCCAGGGAAAGAAGAGCCCTGATGTGAGGCACTGTGATTTCCGTGGCGCATATATACCCACCACCGTGGCTGATGCTGTCCAGCCACCAGTATGAAGTAACTGAACATGGAGTTGTGAAGAGGTGTTACTCTGTGAGCCAGGACGTGCCAGCTTCAGCACCGCAGTGCCAAGGTTAAAGTTTTAAACAATTGATTTTAAGGAGAGTTTTTTAAGAGAAATATTGTTTAGGTGTTAGACAGATTCTCAACACGTCAAGAGAAACTGTCAGCTATGGGAAGAAAATCCAAAAACAGAACTGCTATTGGCTAAAATGTTTAATTGATAACCTATCAAGCTTTTTTTCTTTTCACTGCTTCTCTTAGTTTTTCAAAAGTGACCTTGTGCTTCGATTTTCCAAAGATAATCTTTTAAAACATCTTAAATCAATATGCTGTTTTAAAGTATTTAATGCATTTCCTGTATCTTTGTGCATTTTGAAGATATGATTCTCCCCTCCACTTCATGGGCCTTATGTTAGGCTGTTGGCATGTGCACAGTGGTGGCGTGGGCTAGGGACTGCAGACCACGCTTCTCCCAGGGAGCACCTGTAAATATTTAGTGTCTATTTAATCTTAAAATATGTTTTAATATTCCCATGGATACCTCACTGTCTAGGAACAAAAGAGGTTAAGATGGAAAGAAACATGGTGTTTTTCAGCAAGGTTAAATTATTGATAGATAAGAAAAAAAACATGGCTTCTAGTAGTATTGCCTGCCTTCTTGATTAAAAACTCTAAGTGCTAAATGCTACATTAGATATGAAAGGTATTTAGGTGGCCACTTTCAGGAGGAGATGGAGGGCTGATGTGTGCGTTTCTTTGTTCATGAATTAATGAATGGTGAAAAGAGATCGGTCAGCTGAGAGCAGATTTATTTTTGAGGACAGTGTTTCTTATGCAGAAACCCTTTCAATAATCCATTTGGCTTGTACATGCAACTTTCATCATTCATCATTCTTCATCGTCATTCATTTGTTTCTTAACAGCTCAAAGCTTGGTAATTAACCTTGGGCCTCTAGACCTGCCCATCCTTGTTTTCTTCCATCCATGCGGCGGGATGTGTTTATTTACCTCTTTTAGCACATGCACAAATAAGACATATTGCTTTGGAACTTGCGAAGAGTTCTTGGCCAGCAAGGAAATGGAAAGATGTGAGATGCAATATGCAAAGAAGAACCACTATTTGCATGCCTGCAACTCTGACAGTTAATTATATCTCTCCTAAGAGTTAATTATATCTATCTCTAAGATCTTGAAAGGGCTTGAGGTAAAGACAGGGCAGGGATTCTCAAAGCATGTCATGTTCCAAATTTGCAGTGATGGTGAGCGGTCATAGGTGGCTTGGCTAAATAACTTTTAATCTTCTTTTAGTTAAAACAAATTAATTCTTTAAAATTTCCCAGGGAAAAAATTGGTACGGTAGTCAGTAACTTTTTGATTCTTTTGTACTGGGCATTATGAAGGGCACTTTATGTTTAAGTCTAATACCAACTCTGGGAAACGTTTAAATGTTCTCCATTTTACCAGTGAAGACCACGGAGGTGAAGAAGATATAAATAATTCATGTAATGTCCTACCATCTGGTAGGTGGCAAACCAGATTCATACCTGGTCTCTTACATTCCGGAGCCCAGTGTACACTTCTACTTCTCACCTGGGGATACTGGAGAAAGGGCATGCCAGGCATGTGGTCCACCATTAGAAATGGAAGTGCCATGAAGCATCCTTAGTACCTAGATCAGTTCTGGCTTATGGTACAGATTAAAAAATATATAAGTATAAATGTAATATATATACTATATATAGTATAAACATATATATATATAGATTGCTCTGGGTAGGGTTTTTCCTCATTTTTATCCATTTACATAATAATGGAGATTAAATACTAAACTGTCAGTAGTGAGAGGACGAGAGTAAGAAGATGCTGTTGACAACAGCAGAGCATGCAGTGTGTATGCCAGTACGAGCCGGCTGGAGAAGGTTTTATTTAGCTTTATATGACCTTCCACATATTTGCCACTGGCCTTGGACTAGTGAAAGGAATAATATGGAGTAGTGGGAATGTCTTAGCCCTCATTTAACAAATATTTCTGGAGCCTCCTCTTGGTCAGGAACTCTGCCGGGACTGGGAATGTAACAGAGAACAAGATGGCTAAGGCCCTGCTTTTGTGGAACCCATTTTCTGTCTTATGTCCAGAAAATGAAATGGACCATAAGAAGACGAGAATGAGTAGTATAATGAACGCCTCCCTGTGTGCCCCATCCACCCTCAAGAACTCCCTTCAGTCTTGTCCTCCTTCCTGTTTTAAAGCAATTTGTAGATGTTATTTCACTTCATATATCTTTCAATATGTGCATCTAAGAGAGAAGGATTTAAAAAAATGTAAAGTTGAAAAATTAGCTTAATAACTCAGTCATCAAATATCCAGTCAATGTTCAAACGACTAATTATCAAATACCATAAAATATTATTTTTTCTCTTTGATTGAATAAGGATCTAAATAAGACCACTGTTTTGTGATTGACTGGCCCTTCATGCTTCTGGTTATCTGTTAAGTTCTCTCTGCATTTCTCCGCTCCCAGCATGTCTCCGTCTCTCTGCAGGTTAGTTCTGAAGAGTGTGGGTTGTGTGTCCTTTGTTTCCCACAGTGTGGACTAGCTGGTCCACCCTCCAGTGCTGGTTCACATGTTGCTCAACTTTCTGTGTTTCCTGTAAGTTGGTAGGTGCAGATAGACACTTGCTACCTTCCTTCTTTGGGTGGATGGAAAATGGAGTGATATGATCAGGTTGAGATGATCCCCTTGAAATGTAAAATGAAATTCTAAAAAAGAATGATTGTCTCAGGGTTTGTTAGCTTACCGTGGCCATCATTCCCCTGGAGCATGCCTTGGTAAAGCTTGAGTCTCATTATTATATACCATGAACTCTGTCCTCTTAGCTGCTTATCTTTAATTTTGCCCTAATCTGAATATGCTAAGGCACAGGGGCATTAAACCCTTTGCCCAAGTAAATTCAGCACAGTTTGTGTCATGCTTGTGTCGTAGTGATAACCTGTTTTAGCTCCATATGAGAGCTAGGTCTCTTGCTGTATAACATTGAAGAAGGTGGGTGTGGGATAAACAGTGGGGAGTGGTACACACATAAGTGTTGCCTATATGGAGTTTACAGATAAGGGTAGAGGGTACCAATCATGTAAACATATATACCGCAGTCAATGTACAGGAGCCCTCAGTGCCTGCAATAGTGCAGGGGAATGACCCAGTGCCGGCAAGTCCACAGAAGTTCCCAGGATCCCCCAGGGGCTCTAGTCCACACTTTGAGAACCACTGGTCTAGATCACTATGTCTGTTTCCTTGAATTCTGAGATTCTGTTGTTCTAAGCTTCTATTGCAGAAGCTTAGACTACTTAAATTCAGTGTGCAGATCAGGAGTTTGTAACCAGCATCCACTTCCTTGTCTTTCCAGCAAAAGCCTCTTAGATTTATATTGAACCACCACGCCCCTTTCTTCTGCTGATTTGACCTCCCAGCTCCTGGGGTGGGCATGTGGCACAAGACTGGGCAGAGAATCCCATCTCCTTGGCTGTAGTAATTGATTCAGAGATGGGCCTGTGACCCAGTCAGAAGCAATTAGAGCTATTACTGTGAGTTTTGTTGATGCAGTAGCAGAAAATATGCTACCTCCTTTCCTTTGAACACAAGATAGTGTTGACGTGGAGCCCCTCACTCCATCTCACCTGAGAATAGAGCCCACAGAGATGAAAGCAAGACAATCTTATTATTTTTTTAAATTTTTATTTAGTTTTAGAGAGGAAAGGAGGGAGAAAGAGGGAAAGAAACATCAATGTGTGGTTGCCTCTCATGTGCCCCCTACTGGGGACCTGGCCCACAACCCAGGCATGTGTCCTGACTGGGAATCAAACCAGTGATCCTTTGCTTCGCAGTCTGGCGCTCAATCCACTGAGCCACACCGGCCAGGACAGCAAGACAGTCTTGGTGGTGCAAACTATACCTTCTGACTCAAGCTGTGTCATGTTGTTAAATGACACGTTAGTTATGTTATTTGTATAATATAATGTAGTTCCTGGGCTTAGAGGATTTGAGTTAGTTTGACTTTGCTTTCCTGTTTCTTAGAACCCGAAGAATCCTTAACTGATCTGGATGCATTTGGGGGGGTCTATAAATGGGCTTAAGAAATTGCATTCAAGATTTTGTGATACTCGGGAGGTATGACCCCATAGCCTCATGACCCCAAAAGGTTAAGGACCCCTGATGATGTTTCTGAATTACAGCGGAAGCTGTACTCTTGACTTAAAGAAAAAAAATCACAACTCCATCACTACCCCTTCTACCCATATTCCCCCTTGACATGGAGGATGACATCACAGTGTACATAAGTGGAGGACAAATCTCACATGTTAATGAGCAGACTTCTGAACCTGTTCCTATCTGTGACATAAGCACCAGAGACCCATCTCTGAGGACCTCCCAGAAATGGTAATTTTATGCAGTGCAAACTGAAAGGCAGAAAAAGAACTGTTACAGTAAATAACACTACCTTCAAGTGTGGGTTTCCCCCCCCCCACACACACACCCCTGTCACTTTGAACTACTTGCTTGTGCAGCAGTAAAGATTTGTTTCTGTTTGGGTGCTGATTGTTGGACATTCTGGTAGGTTAATCAACTAATTAATAAATTGCTGGGATGGTGCCTGGAGTGGTCCAGTGGGATGCTTCTTGAATGACATACCTGTGCACATACGGTATATATGCTTAAGATACATAATTTTGCTCAAAAATTTCTGTATGGATATGCAAGCTGCCTTTATTCTTAAACTTTGCCTTTTATTGTCTTAATGCTGAGATGGACTCTGTCACATTGATGGAATCAACATTGTAAAAAAATAAGTTAACTTGGCTCAGGGGATCTCTAATTCTGGCCTGCCACTATGCAAATATTGATCACTAGGATGAAGAATGTGAGGGTGATGGGGTGGAGGTAGAGTGCATAAAATTTAGGGCAAGCTAATTTAGTAATTATAAAATAGCTGAAATCCCATGCTCCCTTGTTGGGGAGCATATGCACTGTTAGTAAAAAATGATAGAAATATATACATTTGAGTGAATTAGTAAGTGGCTGTTTTCCAGCATGAATTAAGTTGAATCAACATTATTGATTTTACATTGAGCTCATTAACTGCATTCTGGGAGGCAGTCTCCAGGAGCTTTCTACTTTCTGGCTTCCTCCCCATTCCAGTCTCCTCTCTCCAAGCTGCCAGTACAATTGTCCCATAAAACTCAAGTCTGGTTCCACCATGCTATCCACATAAAAGCCAAAATGCCTTGACAGGAAGTACGAGGCCTTCAGTAGTTACTGAATAAGCAGAGGCTGATTCTCTGGCCTAATCTAGAACACTCTCCTCTCCCCTTGAGCTTACTGAATGTTGCCGCCTTCTTCTTTCAGTGCTGTGCTCACTGCCAAGTAGTAGTGCATGTCATTTCTTGGGCCAGAGATGCTCTTAACTTTTTTACCCTCTGCTCCTCTGCTGCTTCTGTTGGCCAGCTTGGATGCCTGCTCTGGGTCACGTCGTTCCGGAAGGCCGCGGCTCGCTCCCACATCTGGGTGGGACCCCCAGTGAATGTTCTGGCAGCGCCCTGTACTTACTCCCTGTATTGCCTTTATCAGGCCTTTTTCAACCATAAATCTATGTATTGTTCTGTCAGACCATGAAACTTAGCAAGTTCATTGTCAGATCTGCAGTATCTGGTATGGTGCTTGACAAATGGTCCCCCAATAAATATTTGTGGAATTAACTGTTGGGGATAGATGTACAAACTAACTACAAAATAGTGCAGTAAATTCTTTGGTAGAAAAATGTATAAGAGAATCCGTGGAGGATCAATTAACCCACATTTTCTGGACTAGGGCAGTGTTTGAGTAATATAGAATATTGTGTTAAAAATATTAAAAGACTCCAGTTCTTTTTATATTCTATTTAGAAAAGGAGAGAGAGGCTGCCTCATAATTTCACTTAGTTGTTCTTTGACTGCAGTTTATGTTGTGTGTTTTGGTTTTCACTGTGTAACGAGAAAGGAACAATTAGAAGATATGGTCTCTTGCATTGGAAATAACTATTTCAGGCCATTATCACAGCCCAAATTTGTTTTAGGATTTGCTCTTCTTTTTTATTAGACCATGTATCTTGTTCTAATATAGTTGCTATTTCATTTGCTTTAAAACACATGCAAACCTTTTCTTTTAATTGCAGTCATAAAAATGGTACTCACCAGGACCAAAGCAGTACGCGTTGCTTAGGTGGTATGGAGTAGAACAGGCATTGGCCAGAAGCTCGTGTCCTCAACGCAGCTAGTGAACTGAGCCCATGTGACATGTTCAGTGTCATTGATTAGTCTCACTCTCTCCTTTCTAATAGCCACGCAGTGGTTAACCTGGCTTCATTTTGGAAAATGGGAGGAAGTTCAATTATATTATTGAGTTAATGAGAAGAGTATCAGTAAGTTTTTTGGTTTTTTATCTCCAGACCATTTAATTTACCAGACGAAGCTCTTGCTGGCTTTTAGATTGGTCCCATGCCCAGTTTTTAGCATGATTGTGCTGCAGAGATAAACGTAGAGCCATAGGTGCTGTTTCCTTTTTGAAAGTGCCATTCAGAATATAATGTCATTTTAAATTATGCAGGTATTCACATGTGTAATTAGCTAAGACATTTCTAAATTGAATTCAGATATCTGATGCAAAATTTGATAAATCCGAGGCTTTTAAAAATATTTTATGGCAAAATTTAGGGAAACATACACATCTATGGAATTAGTCTACTGAAATGTAGCCCAAATGAAGTGTGTAGCTTGGCACACAGGCATGTAATATATTTGAGAATGTAAAAATTTCTTATTATAATAAAAGTGAGATATATTGGTAGCTTTTCTAGATTGTAACTTATATCTAGACCCTTATATTCTTCAAGTATGATTAGCTACAATTTTGAAGATATTGAATAAATGTATTCATAATTGCTCTGTCATTATGTTATTAACTAATCCAGTGACTTTCAACCTTTTTCTTCTCATGACACATATAAACTAATTATTAAAATTCTGCAGCACACCAAAAAATATATTATGCATTTTGCTGATCTGCCAAAAAATTTAGGTATAATTTTGATTAATTTTCACACAGAAAATAATAGTGATTACCTACCCTTTTTACTCCAAGGTGACTTTTTAAAAATCAGGTGTCTATACTTGTATATAATAATTTCTGTCACTAAGAATTAACCAATCAACTGCAACCTTATTATATGGTGTGACCAATAGGAAGCAATTCTATTATTCCATGATCTATATATTTATGGTTTAAGACAAGGCAGTCACACCAATGGCTATTGTTGTGTTGGTTGTTGTGATTTTTTATTTGACAGTCTAAGAGAAAAGAGGTCAGCGCCCCTGACTAAATAGTTAGTTATTACATGTTTTAAAAATTCTTGTGGCATACCAGTTGAAAATCACTGAATTAACCCATCAAATGTATACTTAGAGAATTGAAGTTGTGTCAAAGGTTTATGAATGCACAATTTCTCACATCCTAAACTCATTCTTTGCATTATCATTATGATACCATGTATGCGATGACCATGGCTAGCAGTTGGTACTAAATCTGTACATTGAGCTTTATACAGGGCAAATTAAGAGTGACCCTGAAGAGTTGTGTCCTCAAAGCATATTTGACTGAACACAGTTGACATATTTTCAAAGGCATCGGTCATTTTTTCCCCCTTAGCTGCTCACAGTACCTTAATCATTAACAGTGGCCCGCTTTGGAGAAGTGACCCTGCTAGACACTCCCAGAAGGAGCTCCTCTGCTCTGCCTCTTGGCTTACAGCCAGCATCCCTCCTCACCCCTTTCAAACCAGCGAAGCAAGGCAGACTGATGTCCAGTACAATAGCCACTCTTTTCGTGTGGCTATTTAAATTTAAATTCATTAAAATTTAATAAAATTTAAAATTCATTCCCTCAGTCATGCTAGCCAGTGTAGCTAGTCGCTACCATTTGGACAGTGCCGATTATTGAGTATTTCCACCGCTGAAGGAAGCGTTTTCAGAATGTGCTGCTCTGGAGATTTCCAGAACCTCATTTGGTCACTTAGCTTCTTCTATTAACATTTAAGCTCTCCAGATCCTTCCAGGAGTGGTTTCTAATCTTGATTCTACCCAAGCATCTCCTGAGTAGTGTTTAAAAATTCCTGTACTCAAGCCATTGAAATCAGAATGGTTTGTGTGTGGGGTGGTGGGGCGTGGGGGTGGGGTGCGGGCGGGGCGGGGAAGCTCAGGCCCCAACATTAGAAAAAATTCGCTCCGAGATGCCAGTCACCTGCTAACACCGTTCTAGATGATAGCATTTTATTTATTTTTTAATGTGCAGGTCATTGCCCCTTCAAGCTGGAACCCCTGTCTTTTCCCAACCCACCTCCTTTGGAGCCTGCTTAGAGAGAGACAGTAGAATATAATGCCTTGGGAGTCAAGCGACCCTGGGTTTTGCCTCTTAACAAGCTGGGTGACTTTTGGCCAGTTACTTAACCAATCTGAGCTTTTGTTACTTCATGTGTAAAATGTAGATAATAGTACTGCTTGCCTTGGAGCATGTGAAGATTAATTAATGTAAGGTATATAAAACAGTTGTGACAGTTCCTGGCACATAAGCCCTTAATAAATATTAATACACTTATAATAAAATATATTTTATGATACATAAAATAAAATACTTAAAATGTATTTTATAATGTAATTTTATAATATAAAATTCGTCCTAAGATAATACTACATGATTTGTCTTCAGGAATTTTGCTTTCCCTGTCAGGGAACTTTTAAATATTCTCCTTACTGTGTGTAATGGGAAATCAGGATGGGGATTTGGGTACCACTGTTAAATGAATGGGGAGATGTCGTAGGGTAGGAAGGCTTCTATAGAGTCTGTTGTATCTACCACAAGTTCCTTGCTCCACTTTCTTGGTTAACATGGTAGAGTTGCTGAGCAGGACTGAATTTGAATGCTCTTAACAGGTGTTCTTTCTTGAGAATGATGGGCTGGTACATCTTAGAGTAACTCAACTACCAGTTGTTGACCTTGGCCTGAATTAGGCAAGCCCATCTTATGCTCAGATCAGCAGGCCCAGCCTTATCAGATTTCGAAGAGAGAACCTCCTTTCCAGTTTCCAGAATCATTGAGACTTCCACGAGGTTGAACAGAGAGGTTTTGGTGGCGGGGTACTTGTCAACTCCTGCTGTTTGATGCTAACTTACTGAAGGAACCCTTTCGAAAAGGGGCTCTCATGGCAGCGATTGGCTGGGAACTGTAGTAGGTAGGACTTAGCAATGTATCAGTGGGTCTGTGGATTGAGTTCCCCAAGTCAAAACTAAAATGCAGTTAAATTTTATGAGCTTCATCCACCCTTTTCGTCTTTGTAGATACTAGTTTTTTCTTTCAAAAGGTATGTTTTTATAAGCTGCCTATTAAAATACCAAGACTTAGCAATTGGTTGTATACATGAACCATTTTATGTCTGTGTTTTAAAATGATCACATCAAATTACTATATGAAACCTGAATTATTGTCATTTCTCAAAGACATAAAACTCTCCAGCCCTACTTTCCCCCATAAAGGCATCTGGAACATTCTGTGGTTCTCTAAGTGTTCTTTGAGTACTTCTGTGATTGTGAGGAAAGGTGCCCTGTTGGGGTTGTTAGTGAGGATATGCTGTTGCTTAAGAAACGAAGTGCTTGCTTCCTTAGGTACAAAAACAAAACAAAACGAAACAAAATTAAAAACCTGTACATTTTGAAGATAGAGTCCTTTGGGTGAGGGGTAATTTTTAACTGTGTATAAAAGACTTGGATTCATGCGTGCCTACTAGGATGTCTGAGATGATGTTGGTTTCAATTGCTACATCAGTGGAAGTGAGGGACAACTACTGGCTAAATGTGGAACTCTAAGCTTTAGGCCGATATGTATCAAAAGTACTTCCATTATGGACTATTGTGTATCAGATACTGAGTTAAAAACTTTTACATGAATTATCTCAATTAAGCTTCATTACCATCTTAGGGGGGATATTTTATCATTGTTTCTTTATGCAGATGGAATTAAGAGATGGTTACACCACATTTAAGAGTTTATTAGGGATGAAAACCCCGGTGTATGTCAGGAAAATCTGTGCCTTTATGTAGTAGGTACTGAGACCCACCCTTCACTGGAACCTACTAGATAATTTGGGGAGCTAATTACCCCTTTCAGTCTGTATATATCTTTACAGTACATGATTTATAACAGTTGCATAATAGTTTTTAATACCCAACCATTTTTTGTTTCTTAAGCAATAGAATAATTTCATTGCACATAATTTTAGGTGGATACCTAGTATGTAATGCTCATTAAGCCTGGGATGAATGGGAAAGAGACCCATCCACTGGAACTCCCTGTTTTCTGCTGCAGGAAACCTTGAGCTACATCAGCCACACCTGGAACTTTTCAGAGCAAAGTTCGAAAAGCCCTGAGCTTAAATATACGTGTGTGTATTTCTGGGAACCAGTCTGCCATTATGGGATCATTAGATTGTTGCCATTTCTTCCCTGTTATAAGGCCATTTTATGGTTTTCATTGTTTGGAACACCTGTGTTCCCTAAGGGCTCTGCATCTTTCTGATTCTATCGGTAGGATAAATGTGTAGAAGTGGAGTTGCTGGTCCAAGATGATGCATATTTTAATGAAGGGCATTAGAAAGTTTAAGACAAGTTACCCTTCCACCAGTCAAGCTAGAGACTTTTTCTGCATCCTCACTATCACTCTGTAGTATATATTTTTTTCTGAATAACTGCCCATTTGATAGGCTCCAGTAGAATCTCATTGTTTCCATTTGATTTGTCTATTGCTAGTGATGGTGACTATGAAATCCTGTCACCTTCCTATTCCCTTTTTTACTCCCCTCTTCTCCCAAGTTGCCTTCGGTCAGCTTTTGCTTGAGGGCAGTCATGCTTTGCTATATGGGATTTCTGAGGGCAGGTAGGTGGTGAGCAATAAAGGGCCCTCAACTATTACAGGTCTCACCCAGCCATGCTGGATCCATGGAAGAGCTGGGAGGAAGGGGGTGTGAGTCTTGGTGAGAAAAAGAGAGGGGAGCTTGGAAAGCAGTCCCAGAATGCCATGCCTCTCACTCCTGAATTCTTTCAGAAGAATTGAGATGTATTTATTTCCTCAAGTGCCATTGTGACTCTGTATTTTTTTCTCTTTAATAAATACAAATTGACATTTTTTCCTTTAAAAAAGTATAAACCAATTTTAACCAGTCACTTTGTGTCATTAATTTTATATCTTCTAAAATAATTTTAGAGCACAGAATGCCAAGTGTCATGGTTAACTCATAATTATCTCGTGATTTTATTCGATCTTCGCTCACAAGAAAATGTTTTTATGGATTTAGGGACATAACATCATGCACCCTGTCCTCACCAGCTCCACTTGGGAGCACTGGACCAGGAGCAGGTAAATGATAGTATTTTAAAGGCAACAATAACAGAAATGGCATTTCTAGGACATCTACTTTGTGCTCACTGTTATACTGCACCTATGTTGAGTCAGGAATGAGAAAAGATTGACTACTTGGTAGTGCATTATTATTTTCCCCTTGCACTTAAAAAATATTTGTCATTTGTCTAGGGAAACATTTTCTGAAAGCCCTTTAGAAAACTTGGCCTTGAGTTACGGAGATATGCAGATGAGTTTCAGGCTGGATTAATTCGGAGATCATGAGATTACCATATTTTGCTGTGTATAATGTGCACTGTTTTGGACCAAGTTTCTGAGGGAAAAATAAGGATGTGCATTATATGTGGGTAGTGCTAGTTCTGAATTTATATAAATGCTTTTAATGCTTTTATTTATGCTTATGTGTTAAAAGTGTAACTCTAGAAAGCAATAATGATACCCATATGCAAAATATACCCTGGAATATGATAATCAGTTTTGTTTCTAAATATAAACAAATAAATAATTGAATTAAAAAATTGAAAGATTATTTTCTTGAAAGTTGGGGCCAAAAACATAGATATGCATTATATATGGGAGTGCATTATACCTGGCAAAATATGGTAATTTTTCCCTCCCCTCCCCCCGTAACTCGAGGCCAAGCTATCCAAAGAGCTTTCAGAAAACATTTCCGTAGACAAATAACAAATATTTTTTAAGTGCAAGGGGGAAATAACAATGCACCACCAAGCGACCAATCTTTTCTCATTCCTGACTCAGCATAGGTGCAGTATAACAGTGAGCACAAAGTTGATGCCCTAGAAATGCCATTTCCGTTACGGTGATTTTCCCCTCCCCTCCCTCAGAGTTTCTGTGGGAGTTTGCACAAAAAGAGATAGTTTTCTGTTTATAGCTATGCATGTGCGTGCGTGTGTGTGTTTGAGCGCACATGTATATGTAAATATACGAAAGATTTTCAATTCTCAGGAAATTAGAACATTCGTACTCAGAATGAATGAATGAACTAGCTAGCACTGAAGCTAGCTTAAGTGAAACAAGAAAAAGAGAGGGGATCTTTATTATACTGGGATATCTCATACCAGTTAGGGTCAGGAATGAGCTGGTACTTGGAAATAAACTGGAATCTAAACCTGAAAAACCATGAGGACTTTCTCCCTGTGGTCTTTGTTTTGTTGTTTTTGCTACTTCTCTGTCTCTTCAGAGTGGCTTTCCTGAGGAAGAAAACGTGAATAACCCGTAGCTCCTTACACAGTTCCAGCCACCCATGGAGACTGACTAGCTGGCTCTCAGTCGCAGTTCCACATTCCCTGGAAAGAGGCTCTGCATTGCCAAGCGTGGGTCAGGTGACTGCTCTTGGCCAGTGCGGAGCTTGGATTCCCAGTGCAAACAGGGCTGCCTTGCACTCCCCGTGGAGGTCTGGCAGAAAGCTTCCCAAGAAGAAGGATAGCTTCTGGGCTTGGCAGGCAATCCAAAAGATGTCCAATGTAATAAGAAAAAAAAAGCAACCTAGCAATTAGACACTAATATCCTAGACTCTTAAGCAGGAAATGTTAGCAAATGTAGTCTTCATTGTTTGTTCTTGTTAGTAGGGGCTGAATAAGAAGAGTGAAGGAGAAGAAGACCATAACAATAGATGACCAATACATATTAAGGGGCCAGGATTCAAAGGTTGCTTTGTGAAACTGTGTGGAGGTAAATAATGAAGTATGTACAGCAAATTTTTGCTTTCCTGTATACACTTAGGTATTGTAGAACATTTTCTATAGTTAAGTCTGCAGTGACTAAAAAATCAGTTATCCATAGAGAAGAAAAATTTTCTTTGTATGTCATATGGACTGAATGTTCATGTCCCCTCCAAATTCATATGTTGAAGTCCTCACCCCCAAGGTGATGGTATTTGGTGGTGGGGACCTTTGGGAGGTAATTAGGCTAAGACGAGGTCATGAGAAGGGGGCCTCCTTGATGTAATGTGTCCGTACAAAAGGAGAAAGACCAGAGTTTCCCTGCCTTCACCATGTGAGGACACAGTGAGGAGGCAGCTGTCTGCAAGCCAGGGAGACAGCTCTCACCAGGATTCAAATCGGTAGTCACCTTGATCTTGTACTTCTCTGCCTCAAGAACTATGAGAAATAAATTCTTGCTATTTAAACCACTTGGTCTATGGTATTTTGCTATGATAGCTATAGTTGACTAAGACAGTTATGTAAGCATTTATTAAATTATTCATCAATTCTGTGTTTAAAATCAGTGAATTAATGATCCCAACCAGTATGTATTAAGTGCTTACTCTGTATCAGGTATTTTCAAGATAATAAGGATGTTGCCTAGAGCCCTCCTGAAATATAGCCTCATGGAGGAGTAGGGTAGAAAGAATAAACATGTACACGAAAAACAAAAAAAAAAGAGAATAATAAGATATGTAGGTGCCATGAAGGACATAAATAGGTTGAGAATCAGGTGACCTGGGGGAGGGAATAGGGCTGTTTTCCATACCACTATTTACAGATCATGAAAAAGACTTCTGTGTTGAGGTGACACGGGATGGAGACCCGAAGAATGAAAAGAATTGCGCAAATGCCTCTCCAGTCAGAGGGAAGGGCAGTCAGTCACACTGCTGAGTCCTAATGAGCAAGGATGATTGTGGTGTGAATAAGCCTGGGTCACCAGGGCTTAGGAGATGGCGAGTTGTTATTATTATTTTTAACAAATGCACAAGGCTCATAGTGCATTTTGTAATACAAGGCAGATATGACAACAAGCATGTGCATTGGGGAATGAGAGGTACAGGGGCCTGTGAGGTTACAGTGAAGGCAGCATCTAACTTTCTGCAGAAAGAGCACAAAGCAAGGAAGACTTATCACTGTCCCAGGGTGGCTGAGGTGTGTCACCAGGAGGTCTGGCTGCCAGAGGTGTGAGTTTGATCTTAAGGATCCAGGCATGTGGGGTGCCTTGTCATGACATCCAGAGCTATGGGTTAAGAAAGTCAATGCACAGGACATAACGTTGAAACTGGAAGATAGATCCCAAGATTAACATTTTAAAAAATGCGAAAACTGTAAGAAATTAACTGTAGCAAGTATTTAGTGAAATTGCTAAGAAGGCAGATATGTTCTTCCAGTGGTAATGCTGTTTGTAAGTTATCCTGCAGTTTGAGTAGCCACATTTTAGGTGTTACTGTATGTGTGGGTGTATGTGTTTATGTTGTGTAAGGAGCAGAGTGGTGGAATTGGAACTTGTATTGCCCTTATTTCGTGGCAGTGGAGAGATCTCCCTGCCACGTGTCAAGATCAGGCTACTTCCCTTGGTTGACTGAGGACCGCCAGTGCTTCAACAGAGGGCTGCCGCCATCTTCCCCCAAACTGACTCCTTAGCATCACTGACAGCGATGGATCCTCGGAAATTATAGAAGGAAAATACCCATCAGCTCATTGTATTCTCTCCAGGGAGCCAAGCTGGAGTTCATTTTCCATTTGTTGAGGTTACTAGTTTCTTGTCTGGAGCAGTTTCTGACTTGAGTTCCTAATCAACACCCTAATGGAATTACTCATGTTTCATTTAACAGTCTGTCTGGAAATAGCCCTTTGGAAGGATGGCTTGTTCGGGTAGGGAGGCATTACTGGCACACAAATTGGCCTTTTAGACGCATGGGGTAGAAGTTGGGAAAAGAGAGAGGTCTCCTGCCGGCTAGACTTCAGAGGCGCACTGTCTCCGTGGCATGATTTGAAGGCTGCCAGGAAGAAAGGTCCTCTTAGTCCCCCCAGAGTGCGCAGTATCTGAAGTCTCACCGTCAGCATGCATGCCTTCCAGTGAAAGAGACTTCACCTGATGTGAGATTACAGCCAGGAGTGATGCTGGTAGAAACTTTTCATGAATGAATTCATCTGTTGACTGTTTCTGGCAGAGATGAAACCGTAAGATAATTGGAAAAGAGACACTGAAATGAAGGAGAGTGATAGATGATAGAGGGAGTGTGTGGGGGAGAGAACCCGGACAGGCACATAGGACAAGTGGGAGGAGAGTTGGGGGAGGGTCATCCAAGATGGGGGTGTGCAGAAGGGCAGGAGTGGGAAAGGAACCCAGGTGAGTTTTGAAGACTGAGCTTTTCTAGAAAGCAGAACATGTTTGCTGTTATATGTGCATGGCCAGACTGACCTGAATGTGCAGTCTGTATTTTTTCCTGAATTCTATCCGCACCCCCCCCTTACTTGCGTAACTGGGTGCCTCTTCTCCCTGGGCAGCCTAGCCTGTACTGTGCTACTTTCTTCTCTGGCTTCAGGGCTCCAGACTGTGCATGTGATCAGGTCAACAGATGAAAGTGTCCCATCTTCAGCTCGAGTTGGGTTTTCATTGTAACTGAAAGGTTTTTTTTTTCTTTTATTTTTTTCTGATTGTTCAGGATTTCTGTAGGATATGAGATTGAGCAGAATAAAGAACAGCCAGTGCAAAGTGTTTCTGAACGACCCCTAATTAAATTATTCTTTCCTACCGCGTTGATGTCTCTTCTCTGCCACCTTTATTGCCTCCAGTTCTCTGACTTGCAAACGCTGTTATTTCCACATTGCAAGGGTAAAATGGATGGCATCTGAGAACTGAATTTCTCTGACCCTGCTAAAGGTTTATATAAATTCTTCCACCTACTTATTTACTCTCCCCTTGAAAATGGTAACAATTGTACCTGTGTCCTAATGGCCTTATATTGAAATTCATCTCTACATTTGAGCTGCTGAAGTGCCCGGAAAGGAGCTTTGGGTACCAGTGTGGTCAGTTATCCCTGCTTTTCGAGTGTATCATCACTGTCTGTGATGGGAGTGCCTTGTGAAACCTCACACAGCATTTTTACACCACTCTGGTGTGTGCATGTGTATGTGGCCTAGTCTTCCAATGTGAGTGCATTTCTTAATAACAGCCCATGGGCTTGGCTTGACCCTAATCATGGGCTCAGTTCTTCTTTGGAATTCCCAACATCCAAATATTTCTCTCAGATTAAATATCTGTACTTTAGATCATTCCCACCCTGGGTATTGCTCTCATTTTCCCACCATAAATCTCCCTTTGTTTCTTTCCTCCTCCCCTTGGGTTATCCATGAGCCACATTGTTCGTATACTTAACATGTCCCTGATGAGCTTCAGCTGTGAAGTTAATGCTTTTGTGAAGGGAGAATTCACTTACCCACCCCATCCCCCCAAATCTGGTTCTACTTAAAATGAGATTTGAAAAGCCAAGACCCATTCAGGACCTGAGTAAGTCCAGAGTGACAGGAGACCAGAACAGTCCCCAATTTTTTGTGAGGTGGTTGGAGCATGAGGCTGGAATTCTGTTGGTCTTATGAAGGTCTCACTGCGAAGTGGGACCCAAGGGTATTTAACCCGCATCAGGTATTGCTGGTCTGCTGATCAGATGTCAGCTGTTTACATTATTATTGTTCCTCGACCCACAAAATCATTGTGTCCAAAGTAATTGAGACTCAGTTGTCAGAGCAGTCTTATTTTAACTCTTGGCTCCACAGGAAAGCCAATTATGTGACCTCAAATAATTTACTCAATCTCTCTGGACAAAGTTTTCTTACCTGTAACATGGGAATAATGGTATCTATCTTGAAAGTTGCTATGAGGATTATTGAGATCATATGAGCACATGAAGCATATGTTATTAATAGAAGCCACACGAGAGTTCCCTCTCTAGTGGTGGCCTGCTTCTACTGCCTCTACACATCATTTGTTGTGTCCTTTGCGTACCATGTTCTACATTTACCTCTGTCTGGAATAGCCTAGTTCTGTGTTCAAAAGGTACTCTCATAATCCCTGTGTGGAGGTGACAGTATATAGCATGGTGTGTAAACTTACGGACTTAAAAGTTAGACCTAGGTTTGAACCCCTGGTCAGCCTCTTACTAACTGTTTGACCTTTAATGGGACATTTAACTTTTTGAACCTTAGTTTCTTTACCTATAAAAAAATGGAAAATTATAGTACTATCTCATAGGATTGCTTTACAGGATAGAGTATGTGTACAATCCTCAGCATAACACCTGACATAGCACACTGAATAGGTAGAAATTAAAAGTATGTGTTATTCTTATTACTGCTATTGTTACTATCATCATTGTCGTTGTCATCATCATCGTCTATGTCAGTCATCAGTATAACTCAGTGGCTCTCAACCAAGGGCTTTTTTTTCTTCCAGGGGACATTTGGAATGTCTGGACGTATTTTTTGGTTGTCACAGCTTGGTGGGTGTGCTCCTGGCATCGAGAGGGCAGAGACTAGGGGTGCTGTTAAATAACCTGCAGTGTGCAGGACAGCCTCCCATAAAAAAGGATGACCTGGCCCCAGCCAGGTAGCCAAGTTGGTTAGAATGTCGTCCTGATACACCAAAGTTATGGATCCAGTCCCTGGTAAGAGCACTTACAAGAAGTAACCAATGAATGCATCACTAAGTGAAACAACAAATTGATGTTCCTCTCTCTCTCTCTGTCTCTTTCCCTTCCCTTCTCTGCCTTTGTCTCTCTCCCTTTCTCTCTCTCTCTCCCTCTCTCTCAAATCAATAAATAAAAATTTAAAAAAGAATGATCTGGTTCCAAGTGTCAGTAGTGTTGAGGTTGAGAAACACTGACGTAAATAAATTGTCCACACCAGTCACTGATATCATCTGGAAATCTTGTCTTCATTTTGATGGTTTGGCATTACTGTGTTCCTTTTTCTAAGCCATCTGAAAAATGCTGTATTGCAAAATGACGAATTTAGAACTTTCTGCCTTTCTTATTTGTGTCCTGTGCCAAGCAGAGTCTGTGCCAGGCTGTGTCGAGGAGCTAATGGGGTGAGACTTCTCTGGGCTTTTACGTTGATAAGACAGATGTTTGCTTTTCAAACTTCTTGAATGTTATAAATGGGACTTGAATGTTCTTGGAGTTTTCCCAGGGAGAAGTGGAAAGTGGATTTTGGAGATGCCTTATACTGTTTATTCTGGATTCCTGTTAATTTAGCATTATTATCTTAATGATTTAGGTAGTCTTTATAAACCTTAGATAAACATTGTATTTGAAGCACTCATGTTATCATTTCTGTGTAAAAGAAGATATGAGGTATTTTGTTGTTTGCAAAATCTGTTTAATGAATTATTTTGCCTCCTGACATTTTGATAGATTGAATAAGGTTTCATAAGTGGAAAAATTTCTTTTTAAAATAATGTTTCTTTTTTTAATCCTCACCCAAGGATATGTTTGTTTTATTTCTTTAAGAAAGATTTTATTTATTTATTTTTAGAGAGAAAGGAAGGGAGGGAGAAAGAAAGGGAGAGAAACATCAATATGAGAGAGAAACATCAATCGGTGGCCATACATATCCCATCCGGGGACCAAATCCTCAACCTAGGCATTTGCTCTGACCTGGAATCAAACTGGCAACCTTACTTATGCTTTGTGGGAGAATGCCCAACCAACTGAGCCACACCAGTCAGGGCTCATGGCTTTGTTTATTAATTTCAGAGAGAGAGGAAGGGAGGAGGAGAGAGAGAGAGAGAGACAGATAGACAGACAGACATTGATGTGAGAGAAACATCGATTGGGTATACACCCCTACTGGGGATCGAACCATCAGCTTAGGTGTGTGCCTTGATCAGTAACTAAATGTGCAACCTTTTGGTGTACAGGACAATGTGCCAACCAACTGAACCACCTGGCCAGGGCATAAATGGGACAATTTTAAGATGAGAATTTTGAGGTCACACATTATGTTTCTTCTGAGTATTTCCTGAGTGTATATTCTGTTTATAGTCAATAAACATGTACATAAAAATTATTTAAGCATTGGCTATTGAGAATAAAGTATTACAGTTAAATCTCTAATACATTTGCATGTTCGTGATGCTGATTATGATAAATGTCACTGATGTAATTTTAGTCCAGAGTTAAATTTTCATATACTGAGAGAATACTACTAGATTCCTCATACTATTATGAGTTTATATCACTTTGCCAGATTAAAGATGTTTACTCTCTATAATAAAAAAAATCAGCTTATGTAACCATAGTCTTATTCAAAACCTCTTTCCCCTTTACAAGTAGCAGAAAACAAATAATCAAACAAAAAATGAATGAAGATGTTATTAAAAGGATAAAGGAAGCGAGGAAGCAATATAGAGGGAGCCTGTTGGGCACTGAAAATGTTGTCCTTGTCTTCACCTGCATGGGTGTGTTCAACAGCAGAAATCATCCAGGTGTGGACCTGAAATTTGTGTTCTGCACCATGGTTAAGTTAGATATCAACAAAAGACACATACACAGAGAAGGTGATCCCCTGAGGGGAGTGGTGAAGAGTGCTTTAAGAGTCACCAAGGAAGAAAAAATGGTCAGGCATTCAGTACTGGGACTCAGTTACCAATTCTTTCAGCCAGCTGTTTAATAATTACTTATTTGAGTGTCATATACCAGGCATTGTGTACTTGATGGAGGTTACAGGATGAACAAAAGAAGGGTGGTCCTTACCTGAGCATTGTCACCAGTTTACTAATTTGCATTGATATGAACAATTGGCAGAGCCACTGATTTCTCATCCCACTATGCAGTGCGTAGTTGAGTGGTATCTCATAATCATAGGAGGCCCTAAATTTACTGCAAAGGTCTTTTATTTTTCTAAAGTTCTCTCACACAAATACTTCAGTCCCTTCCCTTTAATTTTAGTTACATGAGTAATTCATTAACGCATTCATGTGGTTGAAAATTAAAACCCCAAAGACAAAGGGAAAATTGCTTCCATCTCCGTCTCTTCCCTCATTCCCTCAACCAAATAGAATTAAGAATTTCCCTATTAGAAGTAACCATTTCATTCAGACCTCTTCTGAGAAAGAGGGGAGGGGTTGGGGAGAAAGGAAGAGAGGGTTTGAATCTCAAGTTCTGCAAACAATGCCTAGCACATAGTAGGAGCTCAAATAAATTTGAATTGAATGGTTATTTTTAAATTAATGCAGCTGCTGTGAGGATTAATAAAATAGGAACTCAGTGAATTTCTTGATGGTTTTTGTTTATGTGTATTTTCTTAACCAACTGCTATTAAAAATTTAATTACCGTCAATGTTAGGTTCCACTAAACTTGAAAATATATCTGCTCATTTGGGAAAGTTGGGAGCTACTGAGTTGGAGTGTAGGATAAATGGTGGGTGGGGGAGTCATTGGAGAGTGAGGTAGGTTACAGGGAGATGGATAGTGACTGGGGCTAGGGCAGGCAACCCCAAAATATGCTACTTTGGCATTTGGCTATTTTGAATTGAAGTTACTTGAGAAACAGCTGATATAAGAACACTCTGATCCCCCCCGGCACTTTCCCCCTGAAAGGCAGAGCTAAGTCACCCATGTGCAAGCATCCTCTTATATCAGGAGAACTGAGGGTATTCGTATCAGCAAAGTTAGGGAATTTAAGGCTGAGAAACCTTTATAAACAAACTTCTTTACTTCTTCATTAATTTGCTTTCCTGAGCAAAACCCGTAGTTTTGTCATATCTTCACAAGTAATTGTTTCTTTGTCTAAAAAAATATATAAGCAGTCTGTCTAGGTCACTTCTTGGGTCCTGTTTCTATGAGGCATTCATATGTATAAATAATTTTTTCCCTATAAATCTGTCTTGTGTCAATTTCATTGTTAGATCAGCCACTAAGAACTAAGAAGGGTAAGGGGAAATTTTCCCCCTCAATAATACCCAGATTTGTAGAGATCTTCCTCAGACCTTGATGATGTACAGCTTTCTCCAGCCAAGTTTGCCTAAGATGCTACTCCAGCTAAGTGATCCAACTGCAAACATTTTCCTCCAAATTTGTTAGTCATCTTGATGGAATCTAAGATCTCAGCGACCTGGCATTTTTCTAGAATATTATGACTTGGCATCCAATCTCAAGACTTAGCCACTTTTATCAGTTCAAAGCTTCATGCTTCTTTTTTTCTTTTTTCTTTTCTTTTCTTTTCTTTTTTTTTTTAAACCAGTTCTGTGTGTGTTAGATCTGGAAACACTCAAGCCATGGGTATTGACGCATCAGTGCTTTTGTATGACTGGAAGCTAAACACCTGCTGTTTTTGAAATCTATTTTCTCCTTGAATTTTTGTGGCTGTTTCTTGCCATTTCAAAAATGAATTTTCCATTGGAAACTGTTAGATCTATCGTGTAAGCCAAAAAAAAAAAAAGCTTTACCCAGCATTGTTCTTTATCTCTTCATAAACGACTAAAATAGAAACCAGTGTTTTTTAAGCAGTTTGCAAATGCATGTAAGGTGACTGAGAAGAAGAGGTAAGTAAGAACTTCCAGAGAAATTTGCCAGGATGTTGCCTTTGGCCATGGCTTTTATCTCATCTCTTAACTTTCATTGGTATCTTCCAGCCATAGGGCGTGGCCCAGGAAGGGAAGGACTTGGGATGCAAGGCACGATTTGTGTTGTGAAAATACACTTTACCCCACATACTGTGGCCATTTTGCTCCAAGGAGAAAGGAAGGGAATGCATTTGAGCACAGTGTGCAGGTTCACGGAAGTGTGTCATCAGTCTGAGGGGAAGGTTGGTACCATCTGTGTCACAAGAACCAGCATCAAATAGCAGAAAATGGAGTGGATTTTATCTACATGGTATTGGTAGAGAAGTACATCTGTGTAATATATTTTCCTTATCTCTTCCATGGTTAGATTCACCTTTAGAGTGTGGCGTAGACAAACTGAGAGGAGGAGCCCCAGGGGCAGACGGCCCTGGAAGTCCTCCCAGACAGATACAGGTTTCCAGCCATTTCACCCAGCCTGGCAATGCGGCAGGTAGTTGCTCCCGTATTTTCATTGCTCTCTCTTCTAGGTAGTACCAGGATTCTTAGACTAACGTCTTGAAGTTTGCTTACAGTAATGCCTCAGTCAGTGGTGAGGTTTAGATAATTTCTCCTCTTGTCCACCTGTAGCATTCTGAGATTCTGGGATTCACAGTGGAAAGTGACTGGATTAATGACTCAGGCTTTGTTGGTGAAAGCTCTTGTCATTGCCACCATTGGGTGTAATTAACCTGTTTATAAACCAATCATTTTCTCCCTTGCCTGGGCCTGAGTAATTTTGCTAAAGATGGTCACAGATAGATTCATTCCGTATTCCATCTGTATAGCTTCTTCCCTTCAGCTAAGCCCACAGCGTGCCTAAATGGTATATATCCACTTGAAAATGATCAAACCCTGCTGAACTCTTGAGTCCCTGGCCCTGCCTTCCAAAGGCCCTCTCTTCCTAAGTGTGGCTTCCCTACAGATAGTCTTCAAAGGGTTTCTTAGTAAGAAAAGAAACCTATTCCACTTAGCTGGTTGCCCAAACAAACCATTAGGATCAGAGTTTCACCTTATAATTGACTAATTTTTCAAACTCAGGTGCAGTGGTAATCCTTTTACTATGGTGTGCTTGAGCAGCACAGAGAATGAAAATACAAATTCCAGGGCCTCACCTTAGAGGTTCTGGCTTAAGAGGATTAGAGTGGAATTTACAACACTGTTTGAAGGCACCCTTAGGCAGACGTGTTGTCTATGGTCCCAGCTCAAACTGCACTATTATTACAAAGGCCTTCAAGAAACACCAAGGGTGGGGGTGGGAGGATATGAATGTATTTATATATATATGTCTATACTGATGGATATATAGAAATAAAAAATATTGTTTCCCTACTATGAAAGTAACATGTCTTATGTGTAGAAAACTTGCTAAGTGGAAAAGCATGAAGAAGAGAGTAAACACTACCTACAAGCCACCAATAAAAACATTTATCTTATTGTTAATTTGGTGGAAAGATGGTATATCCTCAATCTCTTCTCCGCTTTCCCATTTCTTCTTTTCTTTGTCTCCTCCCTGTGCCCTTGTATGTAAAAAATATGTAATTCTATATTTAGTGATAATTTGATAATTTTTAGAAAGACCCATTTGTAAACTTGTTCCACTTAATGTCCCTTAAATATTGTGTAATATTAATATTTTTTAACCATGTGCTTTTTAATCGCTGTCTATCCTATATCACTAGGGTGTAGGCTCCCTGAATGTACAGACCTCATTTTGTTCCCAACTGAGTCCAAAGCCTGCAACAGTGCCCATAGGTGATGAAAAATCAATATTTGAACAGTATCAGAATATATGAATCATAATTTACTTAACCAATGCTATGTAACTTGCCATTTAAGTTTCTGCCCAGTGAATGAATAGCCTATATGTATTAGTATATTTATCCAACCATTTTCTTGAGAAAATTATGCCTCAAAGTGGAATTCTACATCCAAGTGGAAATATCAGATCAAAGGTTTTAACACAAAAAGAAAACTATTCAAATTAGCTGGAGAACAAAAGGAACTTTACTGAAGGATGCAAGGGCAGCTCTTAGAGGTCAAGAATGAGGGAAAGAGCAGGTGTCGTAGGGACTTGGCCTGGTTGGCAGAAATTCAGTGATCAGGGTCCCACTTTGTCTTTCCTTATCTTCTCATTTCCTTTCATCACGTTTTGTGTCCACCCCATTTTCCTTCTCCTCCATGCCAGCTTCCTCTGTGTTCACATGTATAGGGTGGAAAAATGGCCATCGCAGCCCTGGCTTTTTGGGACCCGTCAGCCCTGGGGGCGTCCAAACTTTTGGCGTCTCTGGGCCACACTGGAAGAAGAAGAGTCATTTTGGGCCACACATTAAATACACAAACACTAACGAAAACCAATGAGCAAAAAAAAAGCTTTAAGTAAATTTACGATTTTGTGCTGGGCCACATCCATAGCCACCCTGGGCTGCATGTGGCCTGCGGGCCGCGGGCTGGACACCCCTGAAAGGACTACAAGCAGATACCTAGCATTGTGTCTCAATTCTGAATTCTGGTAGAGTGTCTGGTGGGCCCAGCCTGGGTCGCTCACCTTTGGTCCAAGAGGTCATGGGTTCCTCACGTGGAGGCTGAATCTCCAGTCATCAAGGGCCTGGAGTGAGAAGTTGACAGGCTCAGAGGGGAGAGCTAGCACAGTGTAAGGTATCTATGGCGAAAGGATTGGATGTTTAAGGCATGTTGTTTTGAACATGCATTTATTGCACTGATCTCTTACCACTGTGAAATTGAAAGGCTTCATGTTCCCCAGGAAGCTGAGATTGTTTGGGTGGTGTGCCATAATGCTTGGAGTCAAGACTACCATTTTCCCCACTTTATTAGCTTAAGTTTAGCATTTTTTATCCTATAGCCGATTTAACAGGACTAGCAAAATGTTATCATATCAAGTTCTAAATCTATATGTGTTGGGAAAAATAGGATGTGTTTTTGTCTTGACAGTCACATCTTCTGCTTAAGCAATGAAATGACTACTCAATTTGTCTTCCAGTCAAAATAAGATCCATTACTAGACCTCAAAGGGGTTGGTTTAAAAGCTTGCTGGATCTGGGTTAATAAAATATTTAGGTAGACCTGTTCCACGCAAATATTTTGATAGACAGCCTCAGTGGGCTTTCTTTTTCTTCTTTCCTCTCCGCTTATGTAAACTGCTGTAATTAATAAGGCAGTAAGATAGAGTAAAAGATCAAACAGAGCATTTTATCTTTTGTTTTTATTTTTCCTTATGGTCTAAAGGTTTCATAGTTTTTTTTTAAATTTCGAATATTGCGTCTTGATGTTTAGTGTTGGGTTTGTTTGGTGAAATTGGGCTGAGCATAAGCTCGCTTTGGCTCTCAGGCAAGTCGGAGCTGCTGGTCTGGAGTAAAGCAGACCGGAGTTGGAGTCCAAGTCCTGTTCCTGAGTTCATGACCTTGGCTCTTTCGTTCTCCTTTTCAAACCTCAGTAACATTGTTTCTAAGACTGGGATGAGAACGTTTATGTCGTGCGATGGCTGTGTGATTGCCAGGAGAAACTGCATCTGAAAACTCTTTATAAAGCTGTAAAGTGCTCTTAACATACATAAGACTTTTGGGTATTCGTCAAATGGACTTTTGGAGAATTTCTTACAGCTGGCTGTGGACTTATTTGGGCACAGTTAAGTGACAACACGTGTTAATTATTTTTTAAGGTTTTTGGTTTGACCTCAAGGAAATTTAGAAGGGTCTAGAAAATGTGGGGGGCCCTTCCAGGGTGGCTTCCTAAGGATCAAAATGTTTATCACATTTTCCATGATTAGCCCAGGCTTGCCTCCTTAACCTCTCTTAGCCTTTGTTCCATACTCAGTTTCAACCATACTGAACTCTCTTATTTCTTGAATTTGCTAAGCTATCCTGGTTCCAGGACTTTGCAGTGGCTTTTCCTTCTGCCTTGGGTGACTTTCCTACTTATTTCGATGACTAATCCCTTCTCCCAGCTTTCAGCTGTATTATCACATCCCCTGATAGCTATTACTAACCACTGAAAGTTAAATTAGTTCATCCCCTGTGTTCCCGTAGCACTGTGTGCCTACCCTGACATCCCACACTCCTCTGTTGTTGCCCACTTGTTGGACTACCTGGTCTACTAGGCTGTGAGCTCCTAGAAGGCAGGTAATGTGCCCTGTTTGCTGGCATATTTCCAAGCATCTAATATAGTACATAGTTACATGAAATAATTTTTAGGCATATAAATGAATGATGTGTGAGAGTTAGTTCCCTTGTCGCTCAAGTACAAAGTGTTTTGGCATTCTATTTTAAGTTTCTGGGCTGTCTAGAACCAGCTAAACATGACATCTTTGTTTTGACAGTAGACCGTTCACTAAAAAAATGGCAGAGAAGACTTTTCAAGTTGTTTATCGTTCGGTGATCCGGTTTCTATAGAGTGTGTTGCTATGAAAATGCCCCAGTGCCTGATAAACTCTGTCTGCAACAGCTCACCCTTCTCTTGGGTCTGCAACAGCTCACAGTTCACCTAGTTGTTAATCTCCAGTGAAAAATATCTCTAAAAATTATGCCTAATTTTTGTGGTGACTGAACTTAGTGTCAAGTGTAATTTTTGCAATTGAACATGGCTTGTGTGGAGGAAATAGGGCCGGCATTATTATTGCCTCCAGACAGTATTCTGATGTCAGACCATTTGAAACATGAGACCATTGGAGGGGAATCTGGTTTCTAATGAAGTGTCCTATGCCTGTGGTTTATTAAGAGATGCATTGATTGAAGAACTTTAAGTAGGAAGACCAAAGATAACTCATTGAGAGAGGTGCGTCAGTCAATATTAAGGGATTTGTGGCCAAGGAATTATATTTAACACTGCAGAATGCCTCTATGAACTTCTTTGAGAGAGATTTATTCAGTGAAGTGACCATGATGTTGTATTTATTTGTTGTGTGGATGAAGGGAGATAAGTTTGATGTGATCTTCAAGGCATAGTGGATAAAATTCTTTCCTGAAATTTAAGAAATGTGGATATCACTCATTTTTTCATTTTTTATTCCATCTAATAAATACTTATCCAGTGCCTATTATCCCAGGCATTGTTCTGGGTGCTGGAAATAGCAGAGAACAAGAGACCAAGTATTTACAACACATTTCATTTCTTGTAATGATTTGTATTATGTTACTGAGTTTTATGCTAAATAAATAACTTTGTATAGTTTGTTGTATGACCAGAAGGAAAAGAAATAAACTCAATGCAATGCTCTCTATCATTTCTCTATTACTGAGTTTAAACATTTACTTTTTATCTGTGTTTGCCATGATTTGTTCAACCCATTGTCAACTTTGGTCACACTGTTGGTTTAAATGTATTGGATGAAACATACTTATAACTGCCCCCACCTCCACCCCACGCAGGGCATGCTTGGATACACATACACACACACAAAGCTGGGAATGAGATCAAACTGATAAATACTGTTATTACCCAGGTAATTTAGAACTTCCTTTCTGTAGTTATGAAGAAAGTGCCCTCTTGTGGTCGACTGGTTGTTTCACAGTTTTTTCTCAAATATCTGCTCTCTTATATAAAAACTATATAGTAATTCATGGATACATATGGAATACTTAAGTGAAATACCATCTTTAAAACCAGCTTTATTGAGATATAATTAATATACCATCCACTTCATCCATGTAACATGTACAATTCAGTGTTTTTAAGGGATTCATAGGGTTGTGCCACTATTGCCACAATCTAACTTTAGATCATTCTGTTCCCTCCAAAAGGAACCCTGTGCTCATTAGTAGTCACCCCTTGTTCAACCTGCCCCCTCCTCCGCTAAACCCTAGGAAACCACAAATCTGTTTTCTGTCTGCATCAGTTTGCCTATTCTGGACAATGGTTACAAATGGAATCACACAACATGGGGTGTTTTGTTAACTGGCTGCTTTATCTTATCTTACCTTATCTTGTTTTCAGGTTCATCTATTTTTTAACATGTATTAGTACTTCATTTCTTTTTATTGCAAAATACTATCCCACTGTATGTATATACCACATTTTATTTATCTGTTCATCAGCTGATGGGCATTTGGGTAGTTTCTAGTTTTTGACCATTATGAATAATACTACTAAGAAAATTCACGTATGAGTTTTTTGTGCGGCCATTCATTTCTCGTCAGTATATACACAGGAGTGAAATTGCCGGGTCATGTCATAGCTCTGTGTTTAACTTTTTGCAGAACTCCCAGACTGTTTTCCAAAGTGGTTGACTCATGAGGGTTCTCATTTTGCCACATCCGCACCAACACTTGCTAGTGTTACTTTTTGACTTTAGCTTTCCTAGTGGACGTGGAGTGGTATCCCATTGTGCTTTTCATTCCCATTTCCCTAATGAGTACTGCACTGACGTTAGCATCTTCTTATGTGCTCAACATAAAGGCACTTCTTTGAAGAAATGTCTGTTAAAATACTTGACACATTTATTGAGTTTTTATATATTCTGGACAATGGATCCTTTCAGATACATGTTTTGCAAATATTTTCCCCATTTTGCCGGTTGTCTTTTTACTTTCTTGATATTGTACAGACAAGTTTTAAATTTTGATGTAGTCCAGTTTATCTGTTTTTTCCTTTACTTGCTTATCCTTTTGGCCATATCTTAGAAACTGTTGTTTAACTCAAGGTCAGGAAAGTTAGTTTTGTGTTTTCTTTTAAGGGTTTTATAGTTTTACCTTTTATATTAAGGCTTATGATCCATTAAATTACTTTTTATGAGTGGCCCAGTAATAATAGTATCTGCCTCATAGGTGCTTGTGAGGACTCAACAAGATGATACTTATGCCTGGAAAATAGTAAACACTCAGTAAATGTTTATTGCTTTGGTTACCTAACCTGAAAACATACCAGCTCTACTAAAACAGAACCCTTCAAACCATCAATTGTAAATATCAATTACTTTGGAAGGCAGACATTTTGAGGAAAACAATCATAATAAAGTGGAATTTTCAAAAGTGATTTTTTCTTTTAAGATTTTATTTATTTGTTTATTTATTTATTTAGCGAAAGGAAGGGAGAAAGCGAGGCAGAGAAAATCAATGTGGGTCGCCTCTCATGCGCTCCCAGATGGGGACCTGGTCCCAACCCAGGCAGGTGCCATGACTGGGAATTGAACTGGCAACCCTTTCGTTCACAGACCAGCACTCAATCCACTGAGCCACACGAGCCAGGGCATGATATTTTTCTTTTGCTAAAACAATTCATATAATTCCTTTTCAAATAGTTGATATTCTTCCCATTCCAAGAGGTTTTAGAGCTACTCAGCAGTTACTTCCTGTATCAGTTTCCTTTTTAGTGCTGTAACAAATTTCCACAAACTTAGTTTCTTAAAACATACAAATTTATTATCTTACAGTTCTGTAGGTTAGAAGTCCCACGGGGCTTTTACTGAGCTAAACCCAAGTAGTCTACAGGGCTGTGTTCCCATTTCGAGGCTTTATGACAGAATCTGTTTCCTTGGCTTTTCTACTTCTATAGGCTTCTTTCTTCTGTCTTCTAAGCCAGCAGTGTTGTATCTTTTTGTGCCTTTTCTCCCATAGTAGTTATCTTTCTCTGTTCTCTTTTACTTTTAAGAGCCCTTCTGATTAGATTTGCCCCACCTAGATAACGCAGGAGAATCTATTTTAAGGTCAGTATAAATAGCAACTTTAATTCTCCTTTGCCGCGTTGTAACATATGCACAGGTTCTGGGGATTAGGACCTGGGCAATTTTGGGGGCCATTACTCTGCCTGCCACACTTCTTAATTATAATTTCCGCCAACTATAATTGCGGAGTTTTGATAGCCAGGGGTTATCTATACTAGAGTGATGAACTGACATGAAATGCATCCCATGCCAAACTCCATGAGACAGTGAAATCTACCAGTCCACCCCAGAGAAGGTTCTTTTCATGTATCTCTATTTTTACAGAACAGTCAGGTAGCTCAGCCTCCCACTAACCCTGGGACTTCAAGAAAGCTACCTAAACTGATTTCGTAGCCTCAGAGAGGGCAGAGTGATAGAGCTTAATGAGAATTGAGCTAAAGTCATTAGCAGGTCCCTGTCATGGTGGTGGTTGTTATTAGGGATGTTACCAATGTTGGCTCGAAGCTATTATGATCTTGAAACAGCTCCTCAGTCATGAGATGAAACTGAATTATCTATCAGTTTAATGTCAAGTCAATTTTATTATATTCTTGGCTTTTGAAAATCTGCAATTGCTATATAATTTTTATAATAACTCGTTTAATGAACCTAGTTCTGTGACACAGACTTTTTAGTTTAAAAGAATCTACTCCAGTTCCTGATGAGGGTAGATGAGGCAGTTATTAAGAGGAACCTGTCAAGGGCTTACATGATCAAGTGAAACCTTAGCCCAGGGCCTGGCACTTAGAAGTGCTCAGTGAATGCTGTGAAGTAGTGTATGCTGTTCCAACATTTGTTCTTGATGCGGTTTGCAGGCACTGTTCCGTTTTCTTCCAAACTTTGCAAAGTGAAAAATGGAAGTACTAAAACATAAAAACTAAAAAATAGTGAAAAAAGTAAAAATCGCCCAAAGTCACAACCTGTACAAAGCATAAAATAAGCAGTGTTTCTACCACCTTCTGCACCATGTGGGCTAGATTCTTTTCCTCCTGTCTTCTGCAAAGCACTGTTAACAATTTGGTACTCATCCTTAATTTTTCTAAGTTTTACAAACAGTCTGCACGTGCCCTTAAATATATATATATACAGTGGGGTTTTTTCATGCAATTGATCACAATAATGATTTTTTTTAAGTGTTAGAATATTTTTAAAAAAACGGATTCTTCCTTCAAAGTGAAAATTTGAGTTCAGCTGTTAACACCTTGTGACCCTGTGTAACCTTGAGTCTGAGCACTAAAGCTTTACATAAATGAATGTGTGAGTTATCCCTCCGGGACTCCTCTTTCATTAGTTTCAGATCTGCTTGTTCATCCTTTCTGCCTCCTTAACATTGTGGTTGGAGAATTTTTGCTATAAATTGTCTTCAGTACTTTTGCAGGTCTTTAGGATAAGTTAGTAATTTTAGAATTAAATATTGACTTAAATTAATATGTTTATGTTTGATAGGAGAAGTATTTTTGTCTTCCTGCTTGCCTATTTGGTGGCAGTAACATCGAATAAACTGCTCTTCCTTCTTTCTGCCTGTTATTACACATTGAGTGACAGCACAGTCTCAAAGAGTGAGTGCCACCCCTTCTTCAAGTTTGTCAAATGTGGTACAGTTGTCATCCTCCCCTTTTTTAAATGCTATGATTTGCATGAAAATCCACGCTCTCCTCACATGTAATAGGTAGCAGATCTAGCCAGTAAGGAAAAGGTTGGAATTACTTGTTACTGCTCGGCTTAACAACGTATGCTTGTCACTTTCAAAAGAGAGATGGCTTTTGGAGACCTTCAGGAATCAAGAGCTTTTCCTCCACAGTGTGAGTAAAATTCATTAGACTGACTTTCAAAGGCTTGCGTTCCCACAGGAGAACCATAAATCCTAAACTGAAATTTTCTGGGAAGGGGCAGAGGCTATCAAATTAGGGGATAAATCTATCAAATGACTGCAATTCCTGTTCTTAGCAAATTCAACTTTACCTTCCAAAGGTCATTTTAAATCATCTCACGGTTCTTTATGCCAGAAAACACAGGCAAAGAAGACCACAGCGCTGGGTTGAAGATGTGTTATATCTGGAAAAATGTTGAGTGCAAATGTGTGGCACTGGAAAGAACCTCCTCCCGACTGTCTTTACCTTGGGCTAAGCCCTTTTAGAAGCCAATCGGGAACCTTCTGTATCATTGAAACCATCATTTGTCCATTTATTCACATCTGCATGGAGAGGAGGGCCCCTGCCGTGAATGCTGGCTGAGCCCAGGGGGAGATGGACAAGGTCATCTTGGCAGTAATGTGTGCTGAAGCATAAGCTTCGTAGTGGGGAAACATCAGCACACTGACTGGTTATTCCTGTGGAATTCTAGAGCATGGCCAAGTGCTGGACAACATTTTGAAAATTCAAAGATTTTCGTTTCATTGCTGAATATAGGGTTTCTTAACAGCAGCACTATTGACATTTTGGACACGGTTGTCCGGGGCTGTGCATTTTAGGGTATTTAGCTATACCCATGGCCTCTACCCCTAGATGCCAGTAGCTCCTCCCTATCTGTGACGACCGATATTGTGTCTGGATATTGACAGTATCCCCTGGGGGCATAATCACTCCTGTGGAAAATCTTGGGCATATATTAGATTCTTTGGAAACTTGTTATGTCATCTTGAACTGAGATGACAGTTTGTGTTTTTAAAAGTTACTAAAAGTGAAGATAAATTGTGACTGGTTTATGCATCTTTATATTTCTCTGCTTAGCAAATTTTAAAGAGATGGGCATAAAGTCCCTAGAACTAAGTTTGAATTCTGGCTCTGTGACATGTGTGGTCTTGGCAAGTAAGTGGCCCAACTGCTGTGTGTCCTTACCTGTGCAGTTTAAGTAATGTATCAATCTTCTCGGTATTGTGTGAGGATGAAATTAGATCATATATGGAAATGGCCTCTTACGGGGCCTGGAATATTTTGGGTCTTTAACCAATACTATCTTTCTTTTAATCCTCTCCTATATTTCTCATAAGGCTTTTCTTTTTAAACTAATGTGAGATTTTTTGTTTTTTAAATGAAGTTCATGCTGTAAACTGTCTCATGTGGCTATTGTGGTTTTTGCAGAATATGATATTTGAAATTGCCTGATATGATGTAAGTGCTCCATGAATTAGGCGCATGAAGAAATGATGTACAACATTAATTATTATGCAGCACCTATTTAATCATGATGTTACCAGATCCTCAAATAACACTACAGTAGTGTTAGCTAAAATATGTTGATTATTAACTATGTGCCAGGCATCTTGATAAATTCTTTATACATATTATTAATTTAATCTTCACAAAATCCTTATGAGAATGGAGCTATTGTTAAAAATGGTCTACAGAGTCTCACAGATTATACAACACCCCAAATGGGCAGGATTTGAAGCCAGCTGTGTACATTCGTTCCCCATCTTTTAGGAGGCTGAACATGTTTTTCAAGTCCTTTTGGTATTTATGCCAAGCATGGGCCCTGTGAGGGAGAAAGGGAGAGAAACATCAATGTTCGGTTGCCTCTTGAGCACCCCCTACTGGGGATCTGGCCTACATCCCAGGCACGTGCCCTGACTGGGAATTGAACCAGCAACCCTTTGGTTTGCAGGCTGGTGCTCAATCCACTGAGCCACACCAGCCAGGATGGGCTCTGTGTTTTAATAGAATAGTGATCGTGAACATGATGTTTGTTTTTATTACTTTTTTTTCCCTGGACTTGTAGCATTTATTCCAGTCACTCTGTGACGTATTTTACAAACAGAAACTGATTTAACCCTCCCAGCAATCCCAAGACAGGTATTTTTACTCTTTCTATTTTACAGGTGAGGAAACCGAAGCACAGACAGGGAGGAATTTCCTCTCCTGTGTTATCTGTATGTTTGCTTCTGAAAAGAAGAATATTTCCTTTTATAAATGCAGCCATTTTTATTTTTAAAATTTTTTTTTGGTGAAAATATAACTTCACATGATTTATTTTAGAGCAACGTGGCAGTATCCCCATTTATTTTTTAATTTTTTAAAATGATTTTTTTAATTGCATTTTTTTCTGTTACTATTTAGTCACCTGATTCCTGCCCGCCTCCCCACCCCTGCCCCAACCATCTCATTGTTGTCTGTGTCCATGAGCCCTTTTTCCTTTTTGAAATGAAACTATTGTAAGACCAGGGAACGCTTTTCGTTTTCGATGTTTGCTTTTTGTTCCTCCATTCCTGATCTGGTCGCACACTCATTTGTCCTGCAGTGCATCCACCCAGTGTTGAGGGGAGTGTCTGCTCTGTGCTAGGCGCTGTGCTGGGCTCTGCATTTATGGGAGCTTACGAGCAAGGGCAGGGCACAGGCCTTGCTGGAACCAGTGGTAGAAGTCAGGAGTACAGTTCAGCACAGAGAGAACCAGGGTATGAATGAAGCAGCCAGCGCTGGGCGTAAACAAAAGTGGCTGAAATGCAGCAATGGTCTGATGGAAGAGATCGAATGACTCTTTGTTCATGAATCACACAAATGTCTTTCAGCTGCTCTAGGCTGGAGGCTGCGTGGATTCATGTTTTACATTAAATCTCTGTGGTTATTTTTTTTGGGGGGGTACCATTTTTTGTTGCTGTCATGAATTTTTTTTCATCATGATGCCTGAAAGCTGGCATTAATTAGTTCAGCAGTATGTCTGCTCAGAGATTTCCTGTCGCTGCCAAGAAAACCAAATATTCAAGGAGAGTCAGAAAATCACCCAGATGTGTTCCATTATGATTTAGAAATCAGCCTTTACAACACTGATGTCCAATTTATAATTTAATATGTTTGACAAGGAGATCTTCTTTCACTATGTGTGTGTGTTTAAATAAGGGTTACCATTTTCAACATTGTGTTTTCTGGGACTCAAGAGACCTTGAAAAATTTTTGGAACTATATCTTCCATTCGTTCACCTCATCACTTTTTTTTTGACATTAATGTTTTTGTGGCTTTTTACAAATAATTGTAAGTAGGATTTAATTAGTGGAAGGTAAAACATTTAGAAGCTGTAAAACCCCAGCCGTCTGATACCAGTAGTGCTTTATGCAGCAAGTAGTGAAGGATGCGGCATTGATTTCTTTCATTCTTGGTGCACCACCTATGGAGAGGGCAGAGCAATATGCTTTTCTATTGCAAGGGACTAGTAAAAATTGCAAACTGTATAGTAAGAGTGACAAAAAACTGTATTCGTGTAATTTATCCTATTAGATTTTGGGCACAATGTTAGTTGGGGTTTTATGTTTTATTTCTTTTACAAAACAAATTTTGTTTACTTTATTTCAGAAGTAAGATGTGTCATCAGAGAACAGTTAGAAAATGCTGTTAAAAAGACCTATACTTACCAATCATTATAATCACAACAAACACTTTGATGTATATGATTGGAGATTTTCTCTATGCGTATCCATCCATATAGAGACTGTGCAGCCTTTATTATAAGATACTGTCTGTTGTAATGTTTATCATTGGTCACCGATATTAAGCAACAGTAGTTTTAAAGGGTAAGGGGGGAGGGGAGGGATAGAATTAATACATCACAGATTTTAGAAAACTTAGAATAAAAAATATATTTGGGATCAATAAACTATATTCATATTATATTAATGTGACACTTTTGGATGGTAATAAGAATGATAATGATAAAAAATTTATAGCTAATATTATGAACTCTTAGTTATATGCTAGGCACTATGAACTTTTTATATGTTGTTGCATTAAATTTTCACTACTGTCCAATGTTAATATTTTTATCCTTAATTTATGGAGAGGGAACTAAAGCTTTGAAAGGCTAAGAAATTGACTCATGTAGCTAATCAATAGCAGACACAGAAATCAAACCCAGGCTTACCTGGTTGCAGTGGCTGACTTCGTACTATTATCTCCCTGCTGCCCAAGCTGAGTCCTGAATCTTTGGGCCCCTTGCTGGGTAGGAACACATGCTCAGTACCACTCGGCTCTTTGGTTCAATTTCTTGGCTGTTGCTTACTTAACACCACTTGCGATCTTTAGATTCAACGTAGTTGTTCATCACCAAATGGGAAATTATTTTAAGCTTGTGGTTTCTCTTAGTGGAGCAGACCAACGTCAAGTTGAAGGATGGGCGCACAGTCCATCCAAAGACCATGGGAACAGAAGCTTGGTGGACTCTGAGATTTTAGGGGACACATACCAGCAGGGTTCTGGGAAAGTATGTGAGCACTTATAATGAGTCTATTCTACCAAAACCTGGACATTCAAAATAAGAAGGAACCCTTTGCCCCAACATTTTAAATGTCAGACAGATTTGGATCTCAGAAAGTATTATCCAGGAAGCAATGCAGGAAAAGAAACTGGGCTCACTTCATGTTTTCAATAAATTCATGGGTAAAAAAAAAAATACAGGCAGATCATACAGGCAACAGTGATATCATGATAAACATATTTCATGTCTTGAAAATGACATCAGAGGTGGTAACCACTACTTTACCCTGCTCAGGGCTTCTGTGTTTGTCAGAGACAGATATTTGGCTCAGCCGGGATTTTATGTTGAAAGTAGACATTTATAACAACGGAAAATTAACTCCAATGTTAGACTAAATCTTTATTAAATACCAATTTTTTACCTTTGTTTTTTAGCTAGAGAATCTGGGGTTATAAAAACAAATGTCTACGTGCCAATTAATTATTGGGCAGTTATATTATGGGCTTCTGGAGTGTGTAATTTCTGCAACAGAGTTATTTATCTTTTGGAGTCTTCTCTCTTCCTATGAATTCTTCTTTCTGTTTTTCTTTGGAAGACATTATTCTAATTTGTAACTCATTTAAAAACCACAAGTAATTCGTATTAAAAGGAAAGTACAGTGGGATATAAAAATTCTAATCTTTGTATCTAATTCCAAAAATGTCATTAAAATTAATGACTTAAATATAATTTATGCTAACCAACCTAGCCAAGGCAATCTGAAACCTGAGAAGGGCAAATTAGAATACAGTTGTTTTTTCCTTACGAATTCAGCATATTCTCCGGAAGGCAGTCTTGTGAACATTTAGCTCAAAGAGCAAAGTGAAGGTGATTGCAACATATTATAGAACTCCAAGGCCTATCCAGGAGCACCACAACCCGTCGAACTTTCCAAGCCAGGAGCTGACGTTAACCAACCAGAATGATGTGGCTAGACCTGGAGCCAGCGTGTTCTGAGTGAATCTGCCAGTGATCCTTTCCCACTCATTCAGACCATTAATCTTTGAAGGTGTTGGTTGTTGTTTTAATATATTATTCCTTGGTCATAGTGCTTCAGGATTGGTGAGAATGTTTAAGTTTATATATATTTTAACTTTCTATTTTATGGAGGTAAAAGTAATAACAGCTAACATTAATGGACTGTTGTAGGCCAGTACTTTTCTGAAAACTTCATACATATGATTTTACTTATTTCTTACAACAGCACTGCCATCCGGGCAGCTTCCCTGTTTAACATGCAAGGAAACTAGGCCCTGAGAGGCCCAGTCACTTTTCAGATTCCTAGAGGAAGGAAGCTGTGGCTGGTGTGAGGAGTCTGGATTCCGATCCAGTCCTGTAGACCCCATACCCTTCCATTTCCCACTCCCCTGTGTTGTTTCCTTTCCCCAATTTCTCAGATCATTCGCAGCTTTCTGTGCAGTTTTTCTGTCATCCTTGCAGGTAAGAAATCTCTATCAGCTTGTTCAGCAATCAGGGACTGGGTCACGAAATCAGATTCCTGCACAGGTCTTGTCCGAAACACAGACGGGTGTACAAAAGCCACCATTAGTTCCTCCGGAGGCTTCCAGCTCCCTGGTTTTGGAGGCTCTCCCGGACTAGTGAGCGTTCTGTTCTCTGCTTGCTGTTCATGTCTGTGTTTGCTTCCATCTCAGAAAAGTGACCTCCACGCGAGAGCTTCTGACTCACTTCATTGTCACATCTAGTGGTCCCAAAGAAGGAGGTGACCTTCCTTCCAGTGTCACTGTCATTCTCTGACTAGAACTCAGTGGCTCAGTCAGGTCCCATGCTTACATCAGGATTGATTGGCCACCCTGGTTTCTGTGTCAGTAACGGCCAAGTCCCCTGATGGATGACTGTACCTGGTCCCATGGACTCCCATGAAGCATGGGGAGAGGCGGGGAAGGAATAGGTCCTCCCCAGTCTGATGTTACTAAGGGGTAGATCTTTGAGTGTAGATTCATAAAGTAGAATCATAAAGTCTCTGTTCTGATGAGGAAAGAGGCAATTGACCTCTACAGGGAAGGAGTCTGGCCTCATATATAACATTCTTTTAAAATATTCGCACCCATAAGTTATGACATAGAATCAGAAAATGTACTTCGGACACAATCTGGCCCCTGCTTCTTAACGCATGGTCCAAGCAGCATTGGAGATTCATGACGAAGGCCAAAATAGAGTAAAATAGTCATAGTCTTATTGAATAAAAAATTAAATTCATTAAGTGATATCTTTTATCTAAGTTTTAAAAATTTTTGATGCTTCCTCTAGCTTTATTTACTTTTGAATGCTAGCAAAAAAAAACACAAAACAACTAATAGCAAATAACTGTTAACCAACACATTGTAAGGCTTGTTATATGTGTTTTTGATAATGAGGTTTTTTAAAAAACATTGCCAATATGTAGTCCAGTAGTCATCATTTTATATTACATTGTTATAAAATTGTCCCTGTATTTATGATGAAATAGAATATCTCAATATTTCCCTATATTCTTGAAAAAAATGCTCACCTTTAAGTGCTCTGCCTCCTGAAAAGACTGAGAACAATCTTCAAAGTTTTTTTTTCATGCCCTGGCTGGTGTAGCTCAGTGGATTGAGCATCGGCCTTCGAACCAAAGAGTCACCGGTTTGATTCCCGAGTCAGGGCACATGCCTGGGTTGTGGGCCAGGTCCCCAGGAGGGGGCACTTGAGAGGTAACCACACATTGATGTTTCTCTTCCTCTCTTTCTCCCTCCCTTCCCCTCTCTCTAAAAATAAGTTAAATAAAATTTTTTAAAAAAAGATTTTTTTCCTCACATTCACATATCATCTGAGCTGATTTTTGCTTAATAGTAGTCTTTAAGTTGACTTCCTTAAAAAATAACACAATTTACTAAAAAAGAAGACCCGTCTATGTACAAAGAACCAATATTTTTCTAACATTCATCACCTGTTAAAATCATCTTGTATAGTCCCTTTCCCCTTCCTCCCATGGGAAGTGAACCACACTTTGACACATACTTGTGGCAAGTAAGTATTTACACAAAACTGAACTGAAGTACATGGAGTGATTTGCTTGTGCCAAGGGCCCCTGAGCATGCTCAGAGAAAGGATTGACCAGCAGTCTTTCTCCCAGCTCTGTTTCTTACTCTACCTGGCAAGATGGATCAGAGATTAAATTTATCGAGTTGATGTCCTATGATCACCAAAGAGCAGCGATGGTCAGCATTTTACATACTTCTAATAACTAATCTGGCCAATTTTGATACAAAGATTGGGAACCCTGATTACAGTTTTTCAGGAGGCAGTCTGCTTTGGAACTGGGAGAAGGTAAAGAGTTGGGAAAAGCTGAGTGGACTTAAAGGCCTTGCCGCAGGGTCACATCTCTGCAGGCAGGAGTTTAGCACAAACTCATGGTAAGCACAGAGAGCAGTTTCCCCTATGATATATCAATATTTTCTCCCTCGCTGCCCTACATCTTGTTAATAAGGTGTGTGAGAGCTGCAATAGTGTTAAGGGCCCCAGCTAGCAACCACCTGAATGCTTCATAAATCTGCAACTTGAGACTTTCATGATACATTTTGGACATGAACTTCTTTGCCCTTAGGACCCTGTTGGATACAGTGACTTTTGTCAGAGGCTGTGACAGGAAAGTTCATCTCACGGGCAATGTTTGAGCCACAGTATTAGAGAATTGATGCAACATGGGGAAGCTGTTGCCAAAGGCCCTCCACCCCTAGAACCTGAAGGCTCCTTTTATTCTCATTCTGCTTCAATTTCTTCATAGGTCAAACATGGATATGAAACGGATTGCACTAAGCTCAAATGAGCTGGATAATGAGATTAGAAAATTGCTTACAGTGGTTGGCACTGAGTTTTTAAAAATAAATTTTTTTTTTTATCGTGCTCTTGTTTTCACAACAGCTCAGATGTAAATAAGACATTATTATCTATGGATGTGCTCTAAAAAAAAAAGATGAGCATGCTGTTTTTGGAGGCACTGTTATATAGAGACAGTGACTACATCTTCATTGGTTTCCAGAGATGCATGTTATCCACATCAGTACTTGCATCTTCTCATCAAAGAAGAACTGGAATGGTGCTTTATAATCATTCTATACTTAGGGCTTTTTCCACTTTCGTTTGCATATGAATCCCCTTGGAATATTGTTCAAGTGTAGTTTGTACCTGAGGTGGGGCCTGAGATTGTGTACTGTGTGTTTTTTTAATCCTCAACTGAGGATATGTTCATTGATTTTTGAGAGAGAAGAAGGATGAGAGAGAGAGAGAGACAGAGACAGAGACAGAGGCATTGATATGAGGGAGAAACATCTATCGGTTGCCACCCATACATGCCCTGACCGGGGATTGAACCCCCAGCCTAGCTATGTGTCCTGACGGGGTGTAATGGAAAACAGGTCCAGCTGCCTGCTGCTATGAAAGCCAATACTCGAGAGGCAGGTGCTGATGTAAAAGAAAGTGATTTATTTGCAGATGCCAGCCACCTGGAAGATGGGGGCCTCACATCTCAAAGCCCATTTCCTAGAACATGGGGAACTCATGTATCAAAACCCATCTCCCCTATCTCAGTGGAGGCAGAGGTTTTTATAAGAAGGGAGAGGGGAACAGAAGAAACAGATCAAGGAAGGAGGTTGCAAAGTTCTCTATGTGCAGGCGAGCACGGTCCATTCTGATGAGCCAAGTGATGGTCCGTTGTGCATCATCCTGGTTTAGTCATCCTGGCTTCACATCATCCTGGTTCCATGGTTTAAGGTCAGCAGTCTCCCAGAGCTGGGATGACTGAAGGTTGAGGTCTGTATCTTTTGAAGTTAGTACCTAGGATTTTTATACAGACATGCTGCTCATCTACAAGCTACATATTAGTCAGAGTCAGCACTTACAGAAGCAATGTCAATAGAATGATTGGTGGGGTAGGTTACAATTCCCTGTTACAATTTCCCACTGTTACATGAGGATTGAACCTGCAACCTTTCAGTGTATGGGATGGCACTCTATCCAACTGAGCCACCTGGCCAGGGCAAGATTGTGTATTTCTTAATAAGCTCCCTGAGATACTGATGTACTTTGAGCAGCAAAACCAAGGGCCTCTACAGCGTGAACTCATTCTGTAAAAAGATCAAAAGGAAACAAAGACCTCTGTATACACACATTTGAGGATTATATACACCTAAGTTATCATTTGGCCTTGCTTATTTACTTTTGTCATTAAAAAAGGGATTGGCAATTTTTAAAGAACATTTTCTTATTTCTTTTTTTCTATGGTAAAGCAAATTTTGAGTTCAAGTTTTACCATTTTTTCCCAAGGCACTTCTTGTTAAGGAGTTGTTGGCTTTGAAACTGAAATACATCAATTTAAGTTACGAAGAACTATTTACTGGTTTCAGTTTCAAGGTGTTCTCAGCGCTGAGTTTGGATAGGTATGCCTCCTCAGAATCCCAGTGGTTTCCAGTGAGATGAAAAGCCTGCCTTGCCCTTGGAGTTTAAAGGAGAAAATATTATTCTCTATGCTGCACAGTTTTTATCTTTGAAAAACATGTTTTACACAGTTTTCAAAAGATAATGATTTCTTTAATGTATTGCAGTATAGTGTGTTCTAAAGTAGAGATGTAAAAATTAAGCTCTAGGAGGTTTCAGAGGAACACTCCTGTGCACTCTACCTTCACTGGCAAAAATGGGCCTCCACTGGCACATTTCATCTTGGTCATTTATTTAATAGATGTGGCTAAAGTCATTCCCACCCACAGCTGGTGTGATTATGTGAATCCTGCAGGGAGTGATTAGGTTTCAGAGAGCATTCTAACTTTCTGCTGTTTGGTTTCAATTGTGTGAGTGTGTGTGGTGCACACTTTAGTAAAGCAAAAAAAAAAAAAAAACAACAACAAAACCCCCCCACAAAAACAAAAACAAAAAAACAAAACAAACAAATTAAAAAAACCCACCCCAAACCCCCAGAAAATTAAATTAAAAAACTCAATTGCAGCAAGTGACCTTTGTTTTACCTTTGTTTTGGAATTCGATACAGCGGAACCAATGTTCCTAAGTCATTGTTCCTGTAGTTTGTTTAAAGGATGTCCAGTAGGAAGAGGCTGCTTGCCTAATGCTATTGTCAGAGCTTCATTCCTGGGTGTGCTTTCCTTGGTGGGAGGAATGGATGGCTTTGAGCTTCCTAAAAAATATAAAAATACTATCCAATTTAAGGTGATGAGAACTTTGAAAATGTTTTGAGGAAAGTCTTTATTAAAAAACAAACAAAACTATGGAGGATTCAGAAAGAGAAAGCCCATAATTTTTGGGTCTGGAAGAAATAGTATAAACTTAAGGATCACACAGAGGTCAGGTAGGCACTTAAATGTGTGAACAGGTGATTACTGATATGATGGGGAGTAACAACTGTGGGGGGTTGAAGGGTTCATGCTGGTCAGACAGAGCACGTCTGCACTGGGTGTTGCATGCTGCGATTCTGCCACCCCTGTGATGTAATACAGACCAAACACTGGAGAAGAGAGGAGAGATGGAATCTCACAGAGAGGATTAACTTGCCCAAGATGGTGGTCTGTTACCACATGGGGCTGAGACTGAACTAGTACTCAGGCCTCTTTACCCTGAGGCTGGTGTGTTTTTTGTTGCTTCATCACAACAATAGTTGTGTTGGCAAATTTTCTTTTTCACTTTAGCAGGCCACATTGCCCGTATTTGCATTTTATCCAGAGAACTCCTTTGTCATTCCGGTGTCTTCAAGCTCTTGCTGGTGAGCAGTAGTTGATAACTGTGGTGTTATAGATGTCTAGACCACGTAAAAAAGCACATGTAATACTTTAGCATGTATTCTCTGAACATATTCATTAGAATATTAGTATTTTTTAAATTCTAAGAGAAGGATAGGATGGTGTAACATATCAGTTCCAACTATTTGTCTATAAGAACCCCTGCCCCGATTTTTTGGGGGGTGTATCTCATTAAACTTGTGTTTTGAGCAAATTTAAGGAGCATTGTTTTAGATGTATACCCAACACTCTACTGCTTAAGACAACTGTTGAATCTCTTCCATTCTGGGTTTGAATATATTTCACCCACCTCTTCCTTGCATCAATTCAGCTTGTGTCCCTCTTAAAATGTGGCATGCAGAATGGATTGCAATAGCTCAGGTGTATTCTAACTATTGCCTACCAGAGCAGGACACCTACTCCCTTTGTCTAGATAATATACTACATTGAATACAAGAAAAGCTTATTAAAACCCCCACTTCTGAGTTGAAGCAGGTATTTTCCCACTTACCCTGATGAAGTTTTCGGAGGATTAACTTAATAACTTGTGCTGTGTCTTGTAGAAAGAGCTGTGCTGAATATGTGTGGTTTAATTAGTACTAAATATGTTAGGAAAACAAATGCAAATATCCACAGCTGTTAATTATAGAAGCAGGAAAATGTTAGGCATAGTTCAGCCCAACCTGTTCTTCTCAATTTAATAAGTAGCAAGAATTAAGCCACAGATGGGACTGAGGTTTGAGATGGTCACGTCAAATTATTTAATTAAGGGCAGCAAATATTTTGGTTATATTGTCAGGGTCATGTACTTATTAACAATTTAGGTAGATGTTGCAGAAATGTGAGTCATTTTGTATAGGAATTGCTTTGCCTAGAAACAAGGTTGAGAAAGATGGAAATTCCGAAAATGTTGAAGATTGTTCATTGATTTACATGTGGATAAACCAAATTGATTTCACAGGAAAGGAATCACTGGCATTTCCCAGCCAGTGATTAAATTCTCTATAAAATTAATTCCAAAAGGCTATACAGTTTCTGGTTGAGTATTTCTAAAGTCCAGTCTCAATACTTCTTCAGGCAAGTTTTTAAGGCAACTTAAAGACGGTGGTGCAAAGACGCTGTAGCTTAATGGATTTGGTGTTAGGCTGTCCTGAGCTTGAATCCTGACACTTCCAACTCTCTAGCTGAATGACCTTGAGTAAAGTACTTAAATATTTTAAACTTCATTTTTCTTTATTATGTGAAATAGAGTTAGTATAAACACACTTTTGAGGTTGTTAAGAGCACTAACGAGACTCGAACTTAGTGTGCACTCAAATATTGGTAAATTTATAGTTGTCACTATCACCAATTGTCGTAATAAAGTCGAATACTGGCACCATGTCAAATGCAAATCAAGCCCCCTAATAACAACACTGTCATGGGCTGGGTAACCTTACCCTTTGGCGTCAGTTCATTTCCTAGCACAGGAGCTATAAATGGGATTCATTGTATTTGCCAAAGATTTTCATTCTAATGGAGTTGATGTCATATATTATACTTTTTAAAGGGAACAGATAAGTCAGATAGTGTTTGTTACTAACTTATGTAGGACCAGGGACACAATGTTGAGGGCCAACTGTTGACCTTTGGGATGGAAAGTATGCATCGTGTAACTAAGGGCACAGCTCCTTTACGAAAACCAGCCTCACTGATTAGTTGACTTAATTAAGTTCATATAATTTCTTTGGTGATCGTGTCCATTCTTCTGTCATATCCTTGCCTCAGTGGTGCAGTCCCAAGGAAATAGTACATAGCCTGTTACCATGTCACTTTGTGAGCTGCACAAGAAAAACATGAAAATGGCAGAACAAGAGATGATGTATTTAAATGTCTAGAAGAAATCAGTAGGCCCAGGCATGTTCTGAACCTGTATGTACACTTATGATTATCCTAGAAATAAATTAATTTCTGAAATTCCTTTAAAATTTCATGTTAAATAATACTGTTCTTTTCCCTCACGATATCTTAAAGAGGATGCTTAAAAAAAAAAACCAGAAAAAACCCTGATCTATAGTTGATGCCTGCTGTCTGCAAAATGTAGGACTGTCTATGATTTTTTTTTTTTTTTTGCTAAGCATTCTACCAACTTAGGTCATCCTTCCAAAAGGCCTCTATTGTCAGACCTTCTTTAAAACTTTAAGGTAAATTGAACGTTGACTTAAGAGTATTGACCTTAAACAAAGCAATAGCCAGATTGTTCTCCAGCAAAATGTCTTTATTCAGGAATACAAACAATTGCACCTCAGGACATTTGGTCTAAATGTGAACCTAGCACAAGTCTAGGGGAATAAAGGAGAGGAATGCTCTTTTATGGACTTGGGAGGGACTGTTGTAGACAGAGTCCATTGGAGGAAACTGAAGGCTCCAAGTAGCTGGTTATGATGGTCTCCCATTGGCTGAGCTGTTACTGGGCAAGGCCAAGTCCTATCTTCCTCCTGCTGTGGGAGTCAAGTATTTATTGCTTCCTGTCTGAGAGGCAAGATAGTCTCTTTCTGCTGGAGTCAGGAGTCTGTGTGTTGAGTAACGTGTGTGAGGTTCTGTACTACTTTTTGTAAGAATAGAAAGTGGAAAACCAATTTAAATGAAACTGACATTCCCTTACTTTAAAAAAGAATGTTGTTTTGAAAACATCATAGAATAGAATACTTGCAGTGTCAGAGCTAGATGTTCAAATTTTCCTTTCCTTTTTGGATAGTGAGGGAGGGAGAAGAGGAGAGGAGGAGAGGCAGAGAGAGAATGAATCACAATAGTAAGTAATGCTATGCCAGCTTAGTTAACCATTTAGCTAAGAATATCTTAATAATTCAGTATCATACCATTTTGACACCTACATCCTTTTTTCTAGGGGAGGAGCAAGTGTAGAAATTTTGCTAACTATATTGTAGTGTTTCATGTTCATTATGAAAGGAAAGAGAAAGACCATCTTACTATCCAACTATAATCCTTGTTCACAATCAGGGTTCTTCTTTTTCCTAAAAAAAAAAAAAGTGTGTGTGCATGCTTGCGGGCGTGTGCGCGCACGCGCGCATGTGTGTGTGTATAATTAAGGAATATGCATACACTCCCAACAAGGAGATTGTGCTATCTTGTTACCTTTAGTGTAGGGTCATGATTAAGAACAAAGACTGAAGCCAGGCAGCCAGGGTTGGATTTTCAGCTCTTGCACTTGGTGGCTATGTGATGGTGCAAGTTAGTTTGTTTCTGTGTGTCTGTTTTTCCCCCTCCCCGCGGAGTTGCTGTGGGGATTAAATGAACTAGTATTTGAAAAGTGCCTGACAGGTAGTAAGTACTGTATAAAAGTGGTCATCCTCGTCACCTCACTTAGCTGTTTTACTTTGTAATTACTGCATGTCCAGTTTAATGGCTTTTCTGTTGTTGATTGAACCACCCCTACTTTTGGGTTTCAAATTGTGCTGCAATGAATGTTCTTGTACATTCACTTGTATCTGCATTTAGACCGGATTCTGGAGGAGGTGGTGTGATGCATACATCAATACCATACGGAGAATGCTGCTCTGTTTCTTTTTATTCCTGTAGAAAAGAGTTAAATCCTATCTCAGCTACTTACTAGCTGTGTGACCTTGGGCGAGATATTTAGTCTCTCAAGATCTCAGTTTCCTTTTCTATGAAATGGAAGGAAACAATAGTACCTACTTCAGTGGGTGGTTAAATGGATTACATGAGAAAAGCACTTAGCAGAGTGCCTGACCCGTAATGAATATACCCGACATGATGTAACTAACCAAAGAAGTGGAAATAAAGTTGTTATTGTTACTGATAATGTTGTAGCTTCCCCAGAGCCTGCTCATGGCTCTCTAGTGAATGAATAAATAAGCAGTGAGTGATTCACTCTTTTCATGGGATTATTATGAAATAGAATAACGGTGGTGGCATCCTTTCTGAGAGCTGTGCATTTTTGCCCCCTGGCTTTCTCCCTCCCACTCTCTGCACCTCCCGTGGCCATCTGCTGTGAAGTAATGAGAGTCCTAAGGGAGGCTAGTTTTTGGAGAATGAATGGGTGCTCTAGGAGTCTCTCTGCTGCCTGTGTCTCTTTTCTATCATCAGATGTCTGCAACCACAGGACAGAATTACTGATTTGGAGCAGAGAGAGATGGATGTCAAAGGAGCTGCCAGTGGGAACCGCCCCCCTGCCCCACAAGACACATTCGTGGTTCTTGTTGGAGAGGGAAAAAGTAGAAGCACTTGAACTGTGATTGTTCATGGATTGCCTGCCCAAAGGGACCTGAGTATTTACAGTGCTTTTTACCTGTTGAAATACAGTCATTCTGGGGTGTTACGAGCATTGGATAAATGGCAGTGAGTTACTATAAAGATCCCACACTGCCCTGCTGACCTCCCAGAACTTTCTGGGCTCATGTTCCATTGTACTCTATGGAGCTGTGGGTCCAAAGGGTTAAGTCGCCCTCATGTTGTGTCTCTCTAGGCCCACTTCAAACAGGATGGAAAATGCAGCACTTTGTCTTGTCAAGACCATTTTTCATTTCTATAGTACTGTCCCCCACACCTGACTTGTTTCCACAAACACTTGGAGGTCTAGCAATCTGGAAGGAAGGAGTGGAGATGAAACATATCGCCTTCCCTACCACGTGGCGCCACAAGGCAAACACGAGTTTTACCTGCAGCCACAAGCACCTGCTTTCCGTGATTACCACGACGTTGTGCATTCTGGGCTCTTTCTCAGCTGGAGAATGATCAAGCTGGCTGGCAGCATGAAGACTGCATTTGTTGCATTGTGCATTCGGTTCGTGGCTTGTGTTCAACAAAACAGCTCTCCCTCTTAACCTCTGCCTTTGCCACTAGAAAACAGACTTAAAAACATTTTGAGGGGTTAGAAATGAAACCTCATGTAATTACTATAGGAAACGGCTTGACAGTGTTAGGATTTGGTATTTCACTGTAGTTCTATAAAGCCCTAACTGACAAGACTACTCCTAGGTTTATTGGAACTGTGATTGAGTCTTATAAAAATGTCTGTTTTTAATTTGACTCCATTTGTCTTCTCTTGCTGCATGGGAGTCTCAGTTATCATCTCATGTCTGTTAATTATTCCTCTGAGTTTAGTTTGTGATCAGATGGTGAAGTTGCATGACTGTGATGTCAGAAAGCTGATTTTCCACAAATGTACCATCTTTTGCCTTCTACATATCAGGGACACTCTGGAAATTGGACTTGCCCAGTGAGAGTCAAGATAAGTTGAGGGTTTCAAATCACATACGGTGTTTTGCCGAGCCTGTCCTGTGGAAAAGCTCTGTCTTTTCATCCTCAAGTATCTGCCTGTTTCAAGAAATTTCTCAACCTCTCTTTTATGTTCCTTCGTAATAAGGCAGTGTTTCATGCCAGCCCAGCATCGTAGCCTGGGCTCAAATCCTGGCTCTGCTGTGTTGTGGCTCTGGGACCTTGAACAAGTTTCTTAACCTCTCTGGTGTCCAATTTGTCCTTTGTAAATATAAATAGTAATGACCCCATTAGTAATACTAATGTCCTTTGTAAATATAAATAGTAATGACCCCATTAGTAATAGTAATGTTCTGTTAGAACATTGCCTGGCACATAGTAAACAATGATTAAATGTTAGCACTTATTAATGAGCAGACATTTATTGTCAGTCTGCCTTAAGCTAGGTATAGAGCTGGGGCCTTTTGGACGACGATGACGACGACGATGATGATGATGATAGCAGCAGTAGTAGTGATGGTTCAAGTTTACTCTGCATGTGCAGTGTGTCAGACCCTGTGTAAAGAGTTTGACATGCGTTATATCATTTCAGTTTCAACAGTTCTACAAAGGAGGTACTGTTGTAATCTCAAATTTACCAAGGAAACTCAAGGTTAGTAACTTATCTAACTTTTTACTGGTCAGAGCTAGTAAGAGGTAGAGCCAAGATTTGAATCCAGGCTATTTCTAGGACCTTGAGTTTTAATTTTTGTGCCACATCACACACATAAAAATGGACTCCATTTTGAGTCTGTTTGACCTGTTCACTGTCCCCTTAAGCAAGGAGACATGCACTCAATTTTATTGGCACAAAGATGCCCATGCATTTGTTAGCCATAGCTTTGCTCATGCCTTGACTTTTATAGTGGGAAATGAAGTAAAGACAAATGCCAAAGACTTGTTTATTCAACCCTGGGCCCCATATAACCTGAAAGGAGTCTCCCCTGTGGCTTGCTCTGCTCGTATCCTGCAATAGATGTTTCTTGTGTTGGCTTTCCCCTCCCAATTTTGGGTTGCCTGCTCAAATATCGTTCTGTTGTAATTCTACACTTTGGCCTGAGACCTCACTGACAGCAACAACAGCAGCTGCTTGTACCTGAGAGCTCATAATGTGCTTAGTACAGACCTAAGAGCATTATCTCATTTACTCCCCACAACACATCCCCGCTTCATAGGTCAGGAAACTGAGGCTTTGCACAGGTTAGGTGATGTCTGTCAATATTTGGCATTGATGAAGATGGCAACAATTTTAGCAGTTCACTTGCATATTACAAAAACCATTCTGGAGGAGAACCTCACTGTAGCAGGAGGGAAAACCAAAATTAGGGACAAGATTTAAATCCTTGCTGTCCTTTGCACACACTGGGAAAATCCAGACAAATTGCTTTACCTCCTTCAAGTTTACTTTTTTTCCACAATGGGCATAACACTTCCCCTTTGTGGGGCTGTGGTGAAGTACATGAAGTAACATGTAGGAAAGCTTGCAAGTGTTTAATGGGTTTAAAATGTGAACTCTGCTAACATTCACAAGCATATGTGTTTATCCAGTGTCGTATTTTTTAAATGTGGGAAGTAGGTAAATATTTGCCTATTTTCACACTCGTTGAAGGTATATGTTAAAGTTAGTGAAAAGTTGTAAGTCAGAAAGTTTACTCTTTTGTGAAACACTGCTCTCAGTGAGTGAAGGCAACAAAAATGCTTTTGATTTCTCTAGGGCAGAGTTTCTTACCCTTGACACTGTAGACATTGTGGGTGGGGTACTTCCTGTCATGGGAGGTCTGTGCATTGTAGGACGTTTAGCAATATCCTTAGCCTCTATCCATTAGATGTCAGCAGCATTCCCTGTTTGTGATAACCAAGAATGTCTTCAGACATTGAGAATGTCCCCTGGGGGCAATAGTAACCCCGTGAGAACCATTGGTCTGGAGTTTTATATTGGCAAAGAATTAGCTTAAAAGTAAATATACTGCACACTGGGTAAAATGTGATAATGGGCTCATGTGGACAGTTTGTGAAATCTGGCCCGATTTTTCCTCCTGTACTTAAGAGAGACTTTCTTGGGAATGAGCTCCATGTGATTGATTACAGGAAAAAGACAGCGAGACAGACTGGCTGTCTAATGTGTGGAAAGTTTTGAATATAATAAAATCAGTAGCAGGAAGCATCTTTGAAAAGGATGGATAACTCTTCTTTCTCTCTCTTTGTTTATAAGTCTTATTCTGCCCCCTCCCCTCCATGCTCTGCCTTTTATTTCCTTTTTTAAAAAATAATTTTTAATTTTTCAATTACATTTGACATGCAATATTAGTTTCAGGTGTACAGCCCAGTGGTTAGACAGTTATATAATTTACAAAGTGGTCCCTCTGATAAGTCTAGTACCCACCTGGCACCCTACATAGTTATTATAATATTATTGACTGTATTCCCTGTGCTGTACTTTACAACCCCGTGACTGTTTCTTAACTACCAATTTGTGTTTTTTAATCCCTTCATCTTTTTCAACCAGGTCCCCAAGTCGCCTCCCCTCTGTCAACCATCAGTTTGTTGTCTGCATCTATGAATCGGTTTCTGTTTCATTTGTTCATCTCTTTTGTTCTTTAGATTTCCCATATAAGTGAAAGCATCTGGTATTTCTCTTTCTCTGTCTGACTTATTTCACTTCGCATAATACTTATAGGTTCATCCATGTTGTTGCAAATGGTAAGGTTTCATTTTTTTAACGGCTGAGTAATATTCCATTGTGTGTATGAACCACATCTTTACCCATTCATTCATCTGTTAGTGGACACTTAGGTTGCTTCCATATCTTGGCTATTGTAAATAATACTTCAGTGAACATTGGGGTGCATATTTCTTTTTGAATTAAAGTTTTAGGTTTCTTCAGATAAATATCTAGAAGTAGCATTGCTTGGTCCTTCTTGTCTCTTGTTATATAGCGTTTGTTTTAAAGTCTGCTTTCTGTGGTATAAGTATTGCTACCCTAGCTTTTTTCCCCCCCATTTTCATGAAATATCTCTCTTTCTTCCCACACCTTGCTTTCCCAATATAAGAAGGTTATTGGTTCAACAATTCCATTTTAGTTGGTTCTTTCTGTGCCTCTCTGATTCAGCTAGGACTGGGAGATTCACCTCCTTGAGAATGAATACACTCTTGAAGTCATTAAGTGTCCTTTTTTAGGTTAGAAGCCACTTAATTAGGCTCTAGGATCTCAGGTGTCTATGAGCTCTGTTCTGTGTATTTAAGGTGCTGAGACATTACAGAAACAGGCTTCTCAAGTCAGCTCTTAGTGAGAGAAGTTTCTGGCAAGAGAAGAAATGCTCTGAAGTATCTCCCTGAAACAGAATGTTTATCTCTATTTTTCAAAGGAAATTAGATGATTCATTTAGTTAAAATTCATGTGTTTTTTGTTTTGATACCAAAGATGAAAATTTCATCTTAACCAGAGAGAGTAGAAATGAGTATATTTTCTTTTCTTCCCTCTTTTTAGTTTCTAAAATAATTTATTCAAGAATTCTTTCTTATGGATCAGATGGCAGAGAAACTGGCAGAGAAACCTAAATACAAGTAGTTAGTTGCCCCTGCATAATGTGAACCACTTCTGAGAAATGGTTTAAGTCACTATAAGGGTATGGTTTTATTTATAAGAAGTTTAATTTATACTACATTTAAAAAATCAACTGATTATATTATTACAGAGCCGCCTCTCTCTCCCCTCCTCCCCTTTCTGCAGCATAGTTTCTTTGTTTCCATGTTTCAGAGAATCTCGTTTCTATAAATGCCCTTTCCCTCATCCCAGTTTTGGTCTTCTAAAATGGTTATAAATTAGTGCTCGTTTCAGCTCAGACCCAGTGAAGATTAAAAGAGTCAGCACAGACAATCAAATATGTTTTTGTCTCCAAGTTAGTGTTTAAAAAACCAACAAATGGAAAGCTACGACATTTGAGAAGAGCTTTTAAATGATTTTATAAACTTTGCATTCAAAAAGGTATGATACCCAAAGCTATGATACATAATGAGATTTTAAGTATATCCTTTTAAATGTCTAAAACAGAATTATTTCATTATATTTTGTTATTTTTTAAAACTGTAAAAAATTTATTGATTTTCTTTGGAGGGGAGAGGGAGAGAGAGAGAAAGAAAGAGTTGTTATTCTACTTATTTATGCATTCATTAGTTGATTCTTGTATGTGCCCTGACTGGAGATCGAACCCACAACCTCGGCGTATGAGGACAAGGCTGTAACCAGCTGAGCCACCCAGCTAGGGCAAGAGTCATTTTCTTGAACTGAAATGCTTCCAAATTTGTCCTTCCATGTAGAGGTTTAGATATAAGGTACCCATTACCAAAGAATTCTTCTTTTCATCAAGGGTAGATAATAGAGGTAAGTATCCTATTTGTATGATGGTGTGTTCATGTATATGGGTATTATGTTTTAGTTAAGACTTAAGTGTAGACATTGTGTAGAGTTTTTATTTTAGCTCTCTTCTTTGAGTATTCTGTGTTGCAGATAATATCTACCTCAGAATGTCTCGCTTGGGGATATGACCATAATTTTTTATAAATACAATTTATAGGAAGAGATATACCATTTTTATCATTTATGCCACCATAATTCACTTTGGAGTGTTTACAGTGGGCCAAGGACATATCTCATGATGCACAGAGATGCTTATGAAAGGCTCGACAGCAGATGTTGGAGGCTAGTGCCCAGGTCATGTTTATAAGGTGTGCTTATGCTGTCCAGCCCTAGAGCAGTGTTACATTTAAAGAGATAGTTCCAACAAGAATTCTGACCTTTACCCACATTTTTCTGAGATAGTGAAGGCGGTTCAAAATTATGCACTGCATGACAACCCTCACTGGAATCTTCTGGCCTTTGTTTTCCTGTGCTCTCAGCACTTGAGAACTTCGCTTTCCTCCACTCTGTCACCAACCACTTAGTTCTGCTGCCCAAAAAAGTGCACAGTTTCTGCCCAACAGCTGTGTTTCCCAGGAGCACTCAGCTGCCATTCTAACTCCTTTTATCCCTCCAGGATCCAATAGTGGAGAACGACGTCAGATTGTCCTTCCCTTTTTCAGCAAGTAGGGGTGGTGGTGGTGGGGGGAACCCAGTTGAAAAAGAGGATGAAATCTCCCCCTGTTAATGTTCTTAGTACATGAATATTGTGTAGTTGTTCCCAAATTTAGAATATCTTCCATTGTGAAAGTTGAAAGTATTTTAAAGATTTAAGAGGAGAGCTTATTCACAAGTGGAGAAGTGATAATGATAAAGCTATATGAATTTTAAATGTGAGAGATTAGAAATGACAGATTTTGAATTGTCCATGTTCATATTATTCATTATTTGTATTATAATAATGCATAAGATTGCCTTCAGGGTAACAGTATCCTCAAATTGGTAGTATATGAAATAAGTTGGCACAGGGTTAATGAGATTTTATTTTAATAATTATGATAAGTTTGAAGAATAGCTGTTGCCTTAATTTTTAAAAGACTTACTTGATTGTGGTAAGTTAATTTCATTATTCACATGAGCAAATATTAAAACATTATGATAACCTTCCTGTAGGCCATAAATGTATATAGTTGAATCCTTGGGTCTCATTTACATTTTCATAGAAGACATTGATTTTTTTATGCTTATATGTAAATCTCTGCTATCTCATGCTGAATTCCCTCACACACTGGAGGAAGTTAATTCTAATACCACCCCCACTCTTTTCCTGTAAGACTCCACACAAAATGATGATTTTTATTTCAAATAAACTCCCACATACTTGTGCAAATATGCCAATATCAGGGACCACAGATATAGGGGGAAAGTATGGGCTGGACCTTGTCAGAAATGACCACAATCCCACCAAGTTACTTAATCTTTCTAAGCTCTTTCTCTTTAATTGTTTGGAGGAGATAACTACCTCCTTGGGTTCATTGTTGTAAGCATTAATTGAGATAATATGTAAATTGGTGAAGCCACTATGCAAAACAGTATAGAGGTTCCTCAAAAAATTAAAAAAGAACTATCATATTATCCAACCATCCCACTTCTGGGCATATGTATATCTGAAGGAAATGAAATCACTATGGTGAAGAGAGATCTCTACCCCACTATTCATTGTGGCATTCTTCACAATAGCCAAGACGTGGAAGCAACTGAAGTGTCTATTGTTAGATGAATGGATGAAGAAAATGTGATATATACATATATATTACAATGGAATTCTATTCATCCATAAAAAGAAGAAAATTCTTCCATTTGTGACAACATGGGTGGATCTTGATGACATTGTGCTAAGTGAAATAAGTCAAACAGAGAAAGAAATACTGTATGATCTTACTTATATGTGGAATCTAAAAATACTAAATTCATAGAGAAAGTACAGTTTGGTGGCAGTCAGAGGCTGGGGATGGGGGCTGGGGAAAATGGGTCAAAAAAATTGAGATAATGTAAATACATTGTGTTTTGGTTTATAATAGGTGTTTTAACTGGTCCCCCCCTTTCCTCCTCTTTTTATATGGAAGATATTCTCTCGTAAACATAAAAAACAAAACAAAACACAGCAGTCAATTCATATATACTTCAAATTGGTTTAGCCTCCAAAATACTGTCCAAATTGGTTGACTAGGAATTTGCCGTATGTTTATCTGTAACTTGGCATACTTGGTTGCAAATAATGAGAATAAAGAATTTGAAAACCAGTGGGGCTTCTCTTAAGTTTTACTTCTTTCAGATGCTTGGAACTAACCCTGCCTTGGGGAGAGGGTGGGGGTGATGATTTACACAAAACTTTTCCTTGAGGCATTGCCTTTTACAATGGCACTGGTGAAAAAGTAGACCGAGAACATCAGAGTGCATGATCTACATCTAATAAAATGCTTGTTTCTGATGCTTGAGAAATAACTCTCTTGCTCTTGAAAAATGCTGATGAGGATAAAAGTCTGAGGACCGAAACAAGTGAGCACAAAATTGGGTGAATATGTTTTTGTGTGCCCTGAGTATTGATGTCTTTGATAGATGTCTTAAATAGTTAATTTTTTTTCATTTCATCCCAGATTAGCTTCTTATTTTTTTCCCTCTTGCAACTGTCACTTTAATGGGGATGGACATTAACTTTTAATGTGCCACTGTTTTTACATCAGATCCTGGCATATTTGCTGATTCACTCTTTGTGGTGGTGATCAAAATTGTTTCTCAACCATATGTAGGTGATGTGTTTTGCTTTTATTCTTTAAAGTGATTGGTAAAAAAAAAAAAGTTACTGTATTAATGTATTATAGCAATAGCCATCATGTGATGGATTTCAAGTGAACAGTAAATGGGGCAGAGAAAAGAAGTTCTCTGGGAGGAATATTGAAGAATAATGAGACAGATTTTATGTGATTTTAACTAATGAGAAGGGCAAACTAACTTATTTGTTCTGTTAGACATTAAGTATTCGTTCAAAAATTGCCTGAATCCCTGTGGCCAGTTCCCAGACCTACGAGGTTGGGGTTGGGTGGTTCTCTAGCTCTGGGTCCCCCACTTCTCCTGGAATTTCAGTTATTCTTTTCCTCTTTCCTTCTGAATATTGCTCCCAAGGAGCCAGTTTTGTGTGATGGTGAAAAGAATGGTCTTCAGAATCAACCTGCCTGAGTTTGGTCCAGCCTTTGCCATTTGCTAGCTCTATAACTTGGTACAAATTACTTTCTAATTATTAGTTATTTAACAAATAAAATGGAGATAATAATTACCCCTACATATCAGTTAAAAGATAGACTGAAGGATAGTAAAATTTTTGAGAGTTTATCTGAGCAAAAATCAGTTCAACTTGGGCATAGCCAATCTGAAAGTGGCTAGGAGTGTGCTACCCACAGGAGCCTGGGAGAGATTTCTGTAAAGAAGAAGTTGAAGCAAACCCCGGAAACTGATTGGCTGTAACTTAAGCAGTTGCCTTATTTAGGAAAGCTATTTGTATTTGCTCGTCCTTTGGTTTCAATTTCTTAGTCGTGAGGCCGTCCTAGCTTAGGTTTCGAATGGCTTATGTAGTCTAAGTATATAAAGCCACCTAAGTCTAAACACTTCCTTGCTTAATTAATTTACCCTACTTCTCTGAAGATTCAGTGAGACAGTAGACATAAGGGTGCTTTATCTTAGTATTTTTTCTTGGTCTTTCTCATTGGGTGATGATGGCGGTGTATCTGGGCAAAATTCAATGACCCTAGACAGTTTAGATAGAGGGAAGGAAGGTGGAGTGAGGGGCGAGAGAGTTCAGATGCTTCGCCGTAGTTCTCAGACACTCCATTTCAATTCAGGATGTATAGAGTTTTTCCTGATTTTCTTATATTCATTTCTGTCATCCTTGTCATTGTCCTGTGGCATGAGCTCATGCTTTTTCTGTTTTTCTTTTACAGACCGTTAAAGAGAAAATCACTGACTCTTGTTAAAATGGCCCTTAAGACTGTTCAGGATGATTACAGTGAGGGTTTACAATAGGAGAGGGAGATTGGGCTCAGCTCTGAATACTAGAAGGCAGTGGGCATTCCTAACCAATGAGCAGAGTTTGAGGGGAGGTGGTCAGTGGATGGAAAATTACTAAGAGGAAACATCATGGGTAGGGGGCACTTCATGATAAACGGTCTTTGTATTCTAGCTGAAGGCAGGTCAAGGTGCATACTTCAAGGGTGTGGGGATGACAGGAATCTTTGCTAAAACGGGGCTGGGCAGGCCAAAGACAAGACCAGCGCCAGGATCAGGGTCTGGTCAAGGAGAGGCTTTGTCAATACACAGAGATACATACTTATGATACTTTTTGATATGATACTTTTTGACAGAAAACCTGTCCTCCATCAAAAATAGATGCCTGCTTGTCACCATCCCCTTAGTAGCTTTGTGCGGTATGCTAAAAATCATATCTCTGGGCTTGCAGGTGTAACTGTGCAAGATCATTTCCAAATTTTGTGGAGAGCAGCCATTTTGGATTAATTACATGGTTTAATTTTGACTTTAAATTACATTTATGTAATTGCCACTTATAAAACACTTTACCATACGTTATTTCACTTATAAGAAATCTGAGTAGGCATTTCCCCACCTTAGAGAAGAAAATTGAAGCTTACAGAGGTCGACTTGCCTAACATCATGTTCAAGTGAAAGACCTAAGTTTTAACTCCAGCTGTTAAAGATGCCTTTAAATCTTCAAAGACTTCTTTTTTTTTTAAAGGCACATTTTTAAAGATTTTATTTACTTTATTTTTAGACAGAGGGGAAGGGAGGGAGGATGAGAGGGAGAGAAACATCAGTGTGAGGTTGCCTCTTGCGCGCCCCCTACTGGGATCCTGGCCTGAAACCCAGGCACGTGCCCTGACTGGGGTATGGAACCGGCAACCGTTTGGTTCACAGAACGATGCTCAATCCACTGAGCTACACCAGTCGGGTAAATCTTTAAAAACTTTAAAGATAAATATTCTTTAAAAATCCTTCCATTAGGAATTCTTATTTGTAAGAGAACAGAATAAAAAGGGAAATAAAAAGAATTGGTTAGCAATCAGGTCTTTTGACTCTAAATATTATACATCTTATTTTAAACTGTAAAAATGTTACATGAACTTGAGTGTAGAATTTTTACATATTTCAATTAGGGAGAGAAAAGTTATATGTAATACGCAGGTATATATAACAGATGCGCACACACGCTCTTACATGCATACCATCCACATCTGACTCAGTGCTACTCTCAAAGACCAGTTTCCAGTGACCTTTGAAAACAGCCTTTGTCATCTGTCTTTCTTTCCTAAGGCCACTATTAAATGACATGATCATCATCTTGTTCTCTTGGTAAGAAGTACTGCTAGGAAGTGTTTTTTAGAAAGCAGCTTATCAGAACCGTGCAGAACAGTGCCCTTTTCTCTGAAGGTCAGTGCGACATCATAATCTTAGATTGAAAAGGGACATCAAAGTAGACAAAGGGAGACATTGTTTTTTGAAGCTGACCCTGCCACATAATGAAAACACTGCAGCCTGGCTGTGATGCTACATTTTTTTTCTTTCTGTTATTACTCCATTGCCAGCAGGGGGCAGGACAGTTTGTTTCTTTCTTCATGAGCCATTGCCAGCTGAACGTCCTTATTTTTATTTCAAAGAGTCTCTGAGCTGGTTATGGCAAATGTAAAGGCAGAAGTGTAATGGGCACTCATTTCTTCTTTTGAATGCAAAACTAGTTAATACCATTTTAACAAGATGTTATATAATCATTGCTTATACTGTATATAGTATACTGTATACTGCATAATCATTGCTTATACTGTGCACATAGTAAATGTGTTAGCTACTTTACATCATCCTCATAACACATTCATGATGCTACTTTTAATCCTCATTTTAAAGATAAGGCAACTGAGGCTCACATAACTTGTCCACTGCATCTTATATAAAGAAAGGTTCAGAGTTTTTTTTATAAGCGTCTTTGATCATTCATTTCAATGTTCATTGACAACCCCTGTTGTAAAATTCTTTCTTTGGCTACACAACTTCCAAATGGCGCTTTCTTTCTGTGTTGATTGAGAACAGTAGAGTAAGTTAAGAGCCCTTCCTTCAATGTCTACTTGCTTTCTCCTGGGGACTTTCAAATTCAGTATATGTCAGTAACCTCAAGGAGCTTGGGAAAAATTCACATTCTGTGATCAGAAGATTCTAAAGGAAGGGATCTGAATTTGGTTCCAAAGATGTGCATTTTCCACAGATACCTCAAGTGAGACAGATACAGGCTGTCCAGTGACCATATTAGGAGAAACTCAGATCTACATAGCAAATTTTGAACGAATTCTGATTCTCAGAGGCACTAGTTATATTGCATAGGCTTCTAAAATGTTTATGAACCAGTATTTGTTAAGTTAATCACAATTTAGAAGACCAGTGTCTTTTATTTTAATTAATTAATTAATTTCATTATACAGCACTTTCTTTATCTTTATTTTGCCTCTCTCAAAACATGTTCATATTCTCATTTTATAGGGTATAACATATTTGCAAAATAGTCATTATTATAGTGACTATAATATAGTAAGGTCTTTTATAAATTTTACAAACTCATTCTGTTGTTCATCTGGTTTCTTGATTTTATTGTTAATGCCAGATTTTGTCTTGATGAAGCATCTCTACCTGAGAAGCGATGTTACAGATTCCTTTCTGTCCTCTCTAGTTCTAAAGCCCAGTTTCTCAATCCCTTGTATAAGCCTACTTTCCTTTGTGACATGTGTCCCTCCAGATGTCTGTTCCTGCCTCCATCAGGGACACTCGGCAGAACTGCAGAATGGTTGCTTTGTGTCCCTGAATATTTTGCCAGTTTCCCACTCATCTTGTTCTGGTGTTTGCCTGAAGGCATTGCCTTATGATTTTAATTGGTGGCTTGTGTGCCGGCTTTGGCACCCACTGGACCCCTTCCTGTTCTGCGTGCCCCTAACCAGAGCCTTGGCTTCTGGGAGGCTGGATTTCCTCGTGTCCTGCAGTCTTCCTGACCCTGTCTGCCTTCAGTCATCATTTTGACTTTAAATGCCTGCCCTGCCCCCGCCCAAGGCTGTGGAGCAGGTGGAAAGAGTATGTTCCATCTATATCAGCTGGACCGTACCAGAAGGGGGAAAAACAAAACATTTTAAAGTAAAGATTTGGAATATAACTTGAGGCCTCCCCTTTGATTGCTCGGCCAACATTTGATTCAGTAATATCAGCTCTTCCTGGATATAACCTTTAATCTCACTCATGTAATAGATGATTGGCCGAGAGCACAGCTTTACAACTGATTTTGGTCATGATTTATATAAAATAGGGTCAAAGTCATCTTATTCAGTTGGTCTTATACTCAGTTACAAGGATAGCTGTGATGGTAGTACTAACAACAGGCGTTTGTAATTGGATACAGGCATTCGGTATTCTCTCATTTAACCTCTACCACTGCCTTTGCTAGGGTTTGCTGGCCACCAACTTCTACTTGCATGTGACTGAGTCGTAGAAACCCATTAGCATTTCCACTATAGAGATTTGGCTGTTTACATTGTGTTTCTCCCCTTTGTTCCATGCATCCAGTTCTTCCCAGAGCTCATCAGTGCCATTCTAAAATACCTCAGAATCCTTCGACTTCTCTCCACCCGCTGCTGCTGGCCTAGCTCAGGGTGCCATCTGGACCACCGTCATCCCTCCTGCCCACTCTCCTACTTCTGCCTTCATCCCTCTTCCTGGGCTCCTTTGGTATCCTCTCTTGCTTCTGCCCTTTTGCATATGTGGTCCCCCCAGTCTCAACACTGTTGTGCATTCCATCCATGTACTTATAATCTGGCCAAATATTACTTGTCAACAAAGCCTCAATTTTGACAGCAGCTCCTCCAGAGAAACATGTTCCTCATGTCCTTCCTTTGGATGCCAGTAGCATCCTTTATCTCTCTCATAAAATATCAAACTCTCTCTTTTTAACCAGTTGCTCCAAATTGATCACCAGGTTCTTGATGTCAGGTCTGGCACACAGTAGGGGTTTAATAAATATCATTTGAATGAATGAATAAACAGCTGAACCTAGGCTGCCTATACTGTGTAGCAGTACAAAGCAGTAGGTAGAAGTTTACAAATATATCATCCCGTGTCTGAAATGACACATAATTGCATTTCCCTTGCATTCTGCACTCTCTGGGAGTTAGTGCACAGTTTTTCAAATTCCTAACCTAGGAGAGAGTCAGAAGATCTGAAGGTTCTACCCTGCTGTGGGCTGTGCATTGATCATTTCCAGAAGACTTGAACTTGTGAATCGAAATGTCTCTGCACTCATGGCTTCAATGTCGTCTTTGCCAACGGAGAAAGTAAATTCACTGGACGTGAGCTGGCTTAGTGCTGCTCTGCTCTGACTCTTTGAGGATACTTTTTGAATTGCCTGATATATATATTTTTAAAAATCTTAATTCTCCTAATCTTGGTAAGAGCAAGCCTGAACAGACTCAATGTCTAAATTCTGTTACTGAGGTGCATCCGTCCTTGACTATCTCTGAGACTTTCATGTTTTCTTTGTTCCTCTTGGATGTCATTATTTGAGGAGAGAGGCATCCTGTTTCTGGCAGTAATGCTGGAAAACAGTGTGTTGTTGAAAGCTTTCTTAGAGCCACACCTTCGTTCTAACTACCATCACTTCTCATCGTGGCTAGAGGACGCTGCTCACTAGTTTCTCAGCCCTGCGCTTCAACTCTGCATTTCGGTGGGTCAGGGGTTCTCAAACTTTTTGATCTCAGCTCTTTTGTGCTCTTTCTATTTTAATAGACTTTAGTTTTTAGAGCAGTTTTAGGTTTACAGAAAATTTGCACAGAAAGTACACAGAGTCCCCACATATCTTCCCTCACCCAGCAGTATTGTATTAGTGTATACATATGTTACAATTGATAAATCGATATTAATATATTAAAGCCCATAGTTTAATCCTTTATACTCATAAATATATTTGAGAACAGAAAAGGGCTTTTGTTTCTTATATATCTTTTTGAAAATTGAAACTAAGAAATTAAAAATTATAAATGGCATTTCTTTCCATTTTTGATAATCACTTTATGGTCTGGTTTAATAGAAAACAGTTGGCATCTAATAACTGCTCCTGCTTCAGTCTGCTGTGATGTCACTAGTCACATAGCTTCTGGAAAACACCACTGTATATTTGTGAGAAAATGAGCGTGAAAAGGACATATATGTGTTCGTATTATTAGGAAACGGCTTGAGCTGTGAACCCTCCAAAAGGGACTTGGGAACCCCCTGATCACACATTGAGAACCACTTCCATATACCCGACCGGTGCCTTCTTTAACTCCTAATCGTCCTTTAGGTCACAGCTGAGATATGTTGTCAAGGGGGCTGCTCTTACCTTAGACTAGACCTCTCTGTTCTGCCTTCCGTCGCTTGGGCTTGTATTTGCTCTTAGGCCGTGAGGTCCCTAAGGGTGGGGACTGTCCATGGCGGTGAGGCACAGTCCCAGCACAAATACCCTGTGTGCACTTACTGACTCAGTGATTGACTAGGCAGAAGGAATGGAAACTACTATAATTATTGTCCAGGAATTTACTAGTAAAAAGGGAAAAAGAAGCTTGCACATACTTTGTTCTCCATTAGATTGTGAAGTTCTTGATGGCTGGAATCATGCCTTTTCTCTGTGTATCATCAACAGGCATAGTTCACGCTCAGTAGATGTCATTGCCGAGTGAATGGACGGATATTCAACTAGTGAGTGGATGGATTTTTAGGGGTTAGATGAGATTTCAAGTGGGAGTTGAGGGACCATTTGATTATATGATTATTGTGTCCTGGAAATGACTAATTACACTATTAGTAATTGCTGTCAACTCTGAGTTATGTTTGACACAGTGATTTCACATACTTGCATTAGGAGCACTTATCGAATATACATCCTAGATGGGGACATTACAGCAAAACAGTCTGGACTCAGGAATAAATGTGCATTGAATTAAGAATTCAATCTCCATGTGCCTTTGCCAGCCTGCCATGAGAAGAAGAAATCACTGATTAAACATGTGGCTTAAATGACTAAGAAAGACATAAAATTACGCCAACTGAATTTTAATGTGTGTTACGTGTTTATGTTTTTCAGGTAAGGAATTACATTGGTTCTGCCTGGTTTCCTAAGGAGCTTGACAGATGCTGTCTTCTTGCATTTGTTCGTAACCTGCCAAACCATGCAAAATATGCTTGCCTGCAAAATTAGGGCTTCAATTGTAAGTAATATGCTCTGTGCTTTTTTTCAATGCAGTGGACCTTGAGGTAAGAGCTGTGGAAGATACTCTGGGCTGCATACGCTCCCCGTTAGGCTGATCCCAGAGTGCAGTCTGACATACTGAACCCTGCACATGAGCACCTGTCCCCACGTCCTGTGGAGGATCAGTGCTGCACATGTCTGCCCTCTGCCCCTACGTCTGCCCTGTTCATCCTGTGAGGATGCCTTCCCTCAAATCTCACTCCTTCCTTCAAACAGAAAGCCTAACAATTTCTCATATATAATATTTTCATTATAAAAATTACATATACAAAAATGTATTTAAACAAATATCAGTCGTAGATGAACCTTGAAAACATCATGCTGATGAAACAAGCCAGACACAAAGGGACCAAAAGTATATGATTCCACTTCCATGAAATCTGTAGAATGGACATATTCAGATTACCAGGGGTTGGGAGAAGGGAGAGAATGTGGAATTATTGCTTAAAATTACAGAATTTCTGTTTGAGGTAACGTAAAAGAACTTTCCCACCAGTTTTACTGAGATATTATTGAAACAATTTTGGAAATAGTGGTGATGGTTGCACAACATTGTGTGTAACTACTGCATATAAAAATGCAACTGGTTTTTGGATATTAATTTTGTAGCCCACTACTTTTATGAATTTGTTTATCAGTCCTAGTAGTTTCATGGTGGAATCTTTGGGATTCTTTATGTACAGTATCATGTCATCTGCCAAAAAAGACTTCCTTTGATCTCTTCTTGTCTGGGTGCAATGGCTAGGACTTCCAGTAGTAGGTTGAATAAGCGAGGTGAAAGTGGACATCCCAGTCTTGGTCCCATAAGTATTTTTCTATACCATTGAAACCTTCGTATCAGTACTCTCAGCTACATAAGAGTTCATTCTAATCAGACACATTCATTAAAGACCAAGTGCCACCATTGATTTTTCTAGCCTATTTCTGTTTATGCTGATTTCTCCCTTCATTCATTAACAGGTAGTTCCTGAGCACTCATTGGGTGCCACTCACCTGCTGGCCCTCTGAGTGCAGGGAAGCCAGGATCAGGCCTAGGTAGTTGAGTCACATCCTCTGATCTATGCAAAGTGGTTCTATGTAATGTATTTTGGGAGACACTGGCTGGGTAGTCTAGGATTCTATAACATGCCTCTGGTCCTAAAAATCCTCTGACATAGAGCTTTCAATTCTGATCCTTGAAAACTATCTGAAAGTAACCTGGCCACGAATAAACCACTGTAAATATTTTCCAGGGTCAGCTCTCCTTTTTTCTGTTAGTGGATACTCAAGATATTTTTGACCTCTCCTAAAAACTGATTTGTAATATAAATGAACAATTTGAAAGAGGTGTTAAAAAAAACACAACAAAAAACCAAGTGCTTCTCCTTACCAGAATTCTGGAGAAGAAGTGTGAAGTGTCATGTTTTTGAGAAGTAGAACAAAGCCCACACACGATAACTGTGTCTTCTGAATATCTGTTTTTCTTACATGTAAATTAATTCTCTCCAGACTTTCTTTTTTTCTATTAAAATGTATCCCACTCAAGATTTGAGAACCAACATTAGAAAATGAATACATACTAAATATGTAGAAAAATTACTTTAAGAAAAGTCTTAATGAGACAAATGGAAATGTTTTTTAGATTTTTTAAAACACTGGCAGAGACAGTATTAGGACTGCTTTTGAAACATTTTTCTTGGTTGATTTAGAAGGGGGATAGTGGAATACGAACTGAGTGGACAAACCCTTAGGAATCTTCTAGGCTATCTCCTCACTGTACAGTACCAGGCGCATAGTAGAAACTTGATATGCCGTTCAACGAGTAAGTGGATTGTGAAAGGATAGAATTTTTATGCTAGTATATGAATATTATCACCACAGGAATAAAGATGTATTACTTATTTTAACACACGATCTCAAGAAAATTGGAGCAGTGACAATGGGATGATGTGACTCGTGTTTGTATCCCTGTATGTATCTAGCAGCCAAGAATGCATACACATACCTTTGCATGTAGAAAGCATATAGGACTTTTTTCAGTGGTTGATAAAATAGGGCTTATTTTATACTACCTCTCATTTACCCTCCTTTCCTCAAAAGCTGATCTTCATATCTGTTGTCAGACATTTATGTGGGCAGATGTTTCAGAGTTTGTTTACAAACATTTTCCAGACATATTGTCAATCAGCAGGTTTCTTCAATTAACAGCAGCTTCTTAAGCCTATTTTCTGCATTCCAATTATATGACAAATGCTATTAGGTTTTCAGAGATGCAGGGACAGAGAAGCTCACCAACTCAGCAGAATCCAGTGGAAATCTGATAATGAGTCTTAGGACTGTTCTTACAGAATGGAATTCCTTAAAACGGTGAGAACACATGAAACAGTTTGGCTGCAGGTCTTGTCTTGAATAAGATGATGTTCAGCCATTGTGCAGTTACCGTTCTACTCTGAAGAGTTCTGGGAAAAGACACTGTAATCTTTCTAGATGAGAACAGAGAGTTTCAGAGACAATAGAAGTTGCCAAAGTCCACTTGAAAAATGCATGGTACAGGTCACAGTTCACACCCCAGTGTGTCATGCTCCAAAGCCCTACTTGCTATCTCTAAAAAAAGATTTATTGAAATGAGAAGCATGTTTGAGATGTGTTGGATTTTTCTAAAAGGAAAAAAAAATACATGCGTCATTTCAAAACATGGGCACAAGGATTGTGGGAATCATCTCTTAAAATTAAATGTGATAATGTAGAATCTTTGACATGGTGTCTGATGCACCCTTCGTGCTCCCTAGGTAATACCTATTGTTGTTATTGTTCTTGTCATTGATACCTAAGAACAGAAGCCTTTGAAGAACAACCATTGTTGTTCTTGCACTTAACATAGTGGGCATGGCATTTAGAAAGGGGTGGGAGTCAGCTTTCCAGGTTTAGGTCTCAGCATCATAGACATGGGACATTTGGCCAGCTCATTAACCACTCAAAACATCACTGGGACAATGGGGATTATAATTGTCCTAACCATCTAGATTCATGCCAGGATTAAATCAAATGTTAGGGTGATGTATGAAAGGTACCTTGCACAATGTCTAGCACTTAGAAGATGTTTTTAGCATCATTATCAGTTACTAGTGTCATTATCAGTTGATCTCTACGAAAACCTTAAAGACACCCCAGTGGAAGCTGATCCATGGTGTTTCCTGGCAGAAATAAGAATATGAGATGCTGGTTGGTTGTCTGTGTGTGTGTGTGTGTACAGGTGGGAATACCTGTGTGTACCGGGTGTACTCTGAAGGCTTTGGATAAACACGAAAACCATTACAAGTCTCCTTGGAAGATATTTACAGGATGAGTGCTGGTTTCAGTATAAACTTGTGATTTAAACACTTTGGTACTAGAGTGAGAAGACATGGCCCGAAGCCATTGCCACAGAGAGAAAAAAAAACTGAGAGCTTTTGAAAACACTATTGCTTGCAGTGAGTTTTTCTCTTTAGAAAATTGTAAGGGAATGCAGAATCTATTTTTAGGAGATCTAATGAGGCTGGTTCCATGGGCTAGTGTATTTGTGTGTGTCTGTGTTTTCAGTAATTGGTTAAGTGAAACGTCAGATTCGCACCTTCACCCATTTCCAACCTGTCACACAGAGCTGGAGTGATGTTCATAAGCAGAATTGATGACCTCACTTCCTTGTTTAAAACCTTTTATTGGTTCTAATTTGACATGACTCACCAGGGCCTTTGTGATCTGACCCCAGCCACCTACTTACCTAAAATCTTCATTTCCTGCCTGTCAGAAGAGTTGGAAGGCCTGGCCACATGTGGCAGCAAGTGGCTGTGAAAGAGCGGCTGAGGCAGGCATTCAAGTCCCACAGCTCACTGATGCCACTCACCTGGAGCTGTAGACATTTACCAGCTGTGAAGGAAGGTGATCTTGGTGTCTTCAGGACAGGATTATAGTACCCCCTTGCCACTGTCCCTTAGCACTCTGCTCACCCCCCTTGGAGCTGTACAATTGGAGCAGCATGACATAATTGTCTTGGGGCCACTTGGATCCCCAGTGACTAGCATGTTCCTGGGTTCTAACTCAAGGCATGCTTGGTGACTTAGTGGATTAGGTCTAAAGGTTGACTTGGCCCTTACTTAAAGAAATTGCTTTTGTATTCATTTTGGACAGTCTGTCCATCTGTTCATCCATCCGCTCATCCATTTTAAAAGGCTTGAAGCAAACCATATTAATAGTCAGGTGTTTGTAATGTTTGGTGAATGACGTTGTCATTGAAATTAATAGTATCCTATTAAATGGGAGCTCTGTTCATGTCACCTGGGGCTCTATTGATCTAAAAATCACCACCTGCAATTTCCAGAAGGTGAGGCTTCTTCTCTTTCTGGGAGCTTTTCTTATGGGTTTGAGATAGAATGATATAAATGAAAGTCCCCTTGTGGTGAGAATTCACTTTAAAAAATATCAGTGTTAATTCTTGAAAACCCTGTGCGAGTTCTAACTGTTGGAGCATCTTGGGTAAAGATGTGGGTTTGGTTGCAGCTTGGGTGCTCGCTGGCGGTGGAGGCTTGGTCAGGCCGTTTCATCTCCAGGGGCCTCCATGAAATCTGACTGTGGGGGGATGAACAGCAGCCTCATTAAACGTCTGGAGGATTTATTGACATAGTGCCTGTAAAGTGCCTGGCACAGTGCCTTTAACATTCTAAATATTTAATTGATGGTTAAATATTTTCTTTAACTATTTGTATTGAAATGTGTAATTTCTTTTGTTGTTAATGAGAATTAGCAAAGGAGGGCTCTTTAATCGTGGGGTCTCCTTGGTCAGTATGTGTTGCCTATTTTTGGTCTTCAGTGGGCTATTGACAATAATCACCATTGATTTGCTTTTCCGGTGCCTGGCAATTACTTTTTTTACACCAGCTCAGGGAGTTTCCGCTGGGTCAGAAGGATCCCTAGCAAGAGATGTGGGTACCAAATGCAGTGCTGTCGGAGCATCAGTGGAGTCTTCAGATTGCCTTATCCCTTTGACAACATTACTGATTCTTCTGAGTTATAATTTCTACATGATATAGCAAGTCCATGAAATTCTAGTGTCCCACACTCCCGATTGGCCCTGTTTTCCTCTAACTGCCTAGATAACCTTAGGTATTACTTCCAATATTTATATTTTCTGTTGATCTCCTGTCCTTAAAAAATATCAAACATAACTTTAAAAAATGGGCTTTATCCACTTTAAAAAGAGGCCAAAACAACACAAATTCTGCTTCCATTTGCCTGTTATTAGAACACTTCCAGACAACAATTGATAAAGTGAAATTTTAAAGCATGCAGCCCGTATGGCTCCCATTCACTCATTTTCAGGGGAAAAACAAAGTGCTAGGAATATAGCACAATTCCAATGGAAATCTGAAGTAATCTTTGGAGGTTGAAGGATATCCATAGGTCTTTAAATTTAACTTTTTGTCTCCTTCAGTAGTAATTTATTATTAAATAATCAGTAAAGATTTGGCCAGATTTTCAAGTAAATTATATGTACATGTACATGCATTCTTTAATATATAGAGAGGAACTCTCACGTGAATTGCAATGGTCAGTAGGATAATTTTAGGATTTGTTCTCTCTCTCTTACTTCCTTTCCCTGTCTCTTTTTTAGAGCTGTTAATCTAGATTTAATACTGGATTTAGCACCCCAGGAATTTCTAATAAATGCATAAATATATTGAAAAGGATTGGGTCCTTTCATTAGATTTTAGGAAACCTACTTCCTTCAGGAATCTTCAAAGGTCATGTATTTAAGTTGGGAACAGTCAGTAAGGAGTTTTTAATGCTGCTGAAATAGAGATTTGACTAATGATGGCAAAGGTTATATAGATAAGACAATCTATTTAACCTGCAAATGGAAACGAGTTGGCATCCTGTCAACTTGTTCTCTTTTGCTGAATCTATTCCATATCCCATGGTCTGTTGGCTGTAGAGAAAATGGACTAAGTGTATGCACTTATTTTTGAAAAAGATAAATGGATGTAAAAAAGGGACATTATACTGATAGGAAGGATAGATTGGAGTTTAAATCTAACCCAAGATGGGAAAAAGTAACAGTAGGAATTAAGGCTGAAACTTCCGGGTTTAACCAAGCCTAGACCGGCACTGACCACCCTTCCCGGGGAGAGGATTAATGACCACAGTGGAGATGGGACCTCCTGCAAATGTGACAGTTCCATTGCCTCCATTTTCTCCTTGGGAATGTCCATCTAACTCTCTGTCTTCTGAGATTTTGGACTGAGCCAGCAGGGGAAGAAATAGCTCAGAATATTAGAATGATTAATTTATGCTTTAATATGCCATAGAAAGCCATTTTGTTTCAAAATTAAAATAAAACACCCAATGAAGGGACTGTGAAGATTTAAGCAGTCTTCAAATTACCACATCTGCATCTGTCCCTATTAACCAGATGTCTTTTGATATGATGAATCTCATTGTAGGGGAGATGGATGAGCTTTCCTTCTCTGGTTTTTCTCCTGGTTTGCAGTTGCCATCGATGATCTTATAGGAGATATGTCTGCCCTGGTGGGCTAAAACCAATCTATCGTCATGATTTCTTTTTCCCATTACAGTGTTTTGAGGTAATTTAAACATATGAAATATGGAAACTTTTATGTAAAATATTTTGACTTTAAAAAAAAAATCAGGTGAGCCCTGGCTGGTGTGGCTCAGTGGATTGAGTGCTGGCCTGCGAACCAAAGTGTTGCAAGTTCGATTCCCAGTCAGGGCACATGCCTGGGTTGCAGGCCAGGTCCCCAGTTGGGGGCACATGAGAGGCAACCACACATTGATGTTTCTTTCCCTCTCTTTCTTCCTCCCTTCCCCTCTCTAAAAATAAAATAAATAAAATCTTTTTAAAAATTAAAAAAAAAATCAGGTGGTTTGCAACCATGGGTCCACATAATCAACAAGAACCTCTTTCATGGGTGTGAGATCTCCAGTTTGCCACAGTCCTTACCATCCCCTAATGTTTTTGGTTTTAATATTTTATTTATTTATTTTTAGAGAGAAGGGAATGGGGGGAAAAAAAGAGGGAGAGAAGCATTGACCTCTTGCCTCTTACATACCCCCAAATGGGGACCTGGCCTGCAACCTAGGCACGTGCCCTGACTGGGAATCAAGTCTGTGACCTTTCAGTTTGCAGGATGACACCGCGCAACCCACTGGGCCACACCACTCCCCATGTTTTATACATAGCTCATTTCTCTCATATGAGTTTCTAATCATTGAATTTAAGAATCACTGAGTCATAGGTTTTTGGGACTTAGAGATACTTTTTAGAGAGCAGATAGTCAGCATACAGGTGGTGGATGCGAAAACTCTAGGAAGTAGACAAAACCTGGGGTGATGGGCTATTGGGTTAATTATGCTTAATTGTGTTGTACAATCTGTGGCAAGATTTTTGCATGATTTCCTTATGATAGTTGAAATGTAAAAACCTATGTCTCAAGAGTTCAGAATTTTATATGCAAGAAATCCTCACTTTAAATCAATTTCACATCCTGGTTTGCTAAGCTATCAGTGAACAAGAAGTGTTAAATGATAGGAAAATTGAGCAGTCCTTTCGCTGCTGTAACATTGGCATCCTCTAGAGGGAAATAGAGAGCAGTTTGAGGTTAGAGTTCTGGGGCGTAGCTACTGGTTTGGAATAATTAAGAAACCATTTCTTCTCTCTGTCTTCCTTGCATGATAATCCTGGGAGTAAAGTGAGCTCTTGGGACATATGGGAAGAGGGATGAAAATTGTATTCTCTGCTAGGATTGCTTATTATTACCCCTAGGAATCAATCAAATAAGAAGTGTGTGTGTGTCTAAACTATTTTTGCAAGTCTTTGTGTTTTTAAATCAGAGTAGCTGAATACAACCTGTGTGTATATTTTGCTTGGCTGCTAAGTGCCAAACAACTGGACTGTAATTCTAGCACAGAAATGCTGTTGAGAGAGAGGAGCTTTTCACTCTAGATTCTGTTGTCTCTCTTAGATTTGTGACCTCTTCTTGAGGCCAAGTATGAATTAATTTTATCCCTAAACAAGTTAGCAAGAGCTAATTTGCTTAACAGATTTACATGGTTACTTTCTACTAGGAAGCAATATAATTTAAAGGGGTAGAGTTTTCACAAAACCTATAATCGAATTGTTTATTAATTTACTTAATAAATATTTAATTATCACCTTAATATTATATCTGATAACCCCCATCAATTATATTACATTGGCTGTTGGTAAAATTTGGAGACCCATTGTGCCCTGTGCTTGTAGATGTAGCAAGAAGGGAGATTATACATTATGTTCCAATTTTGGCTATGATCAATTTTTAATGTTCTTCTTAGTATCAGGCCTTGATTCTGGGGATAAATATGTACAGTTTGCTTAATGCCTGAGTTATAAGAAGTAGCATTTACTATTTAAAGCACTGAGGTTGTTAATTTATGCATGATAATGCAAATTTCTTTATATGCTGCTAGAATTCCATTTTAGCCAGACTGCAGCCACATTCTAAGTTTGCCCACATAATGGTGTTTTTAGTTGTAACATGGCAAACAGACACCCTCATTTCTCCTTTGGAGCTATACCACTCTGCGGATAGGTTTCTTTCATGGGAATATTTATAAGTTTTACCTTTTCTTTATGTACCACCCATTCAAAATGGATATTTAAATCACCAGGAAAACTGGATGAAATACCCTGTTGCACTTTGGTTACCTTTTGAGTTATCCAATCAGTGAGTTTTGGAGCTGGAAGATATTTCCAGAGGAGATTTCATTCATCCTGCTTCTTTTCAGTGAACGTGGTAAAACTTGCTATGGAGATGATCATCTCTCTAATTAAAAACAATGATTGAAAAATCTGAGGACAGTTCATGATAACTCATTCTCATTTACAGCCCTGACACTTCAACCTCCCATGATATTCAAGCTTTAGAGCAGAGAGAAGATGTGAGGTTACTTTTCTCCTTTACTTGCTGTTTGTTTATTCATAGACGCACACTTCCCTTCTCTGAAACACCTATGGGATGTACTATTTCCTGGCCTCCCCAGCAGCTAGCCCCACCATGTTTCTACAAACAGAACCCTGATTTGTGGTTAGTCAGCACAATTACTTGGTCTCAGGTAAAGCAGGCCTGTCCCCAGTTGTACTTGATGAGTCGTGATCGGTTTCAGCCAGTCTGCTTAACCCCTTCTGCTTCCACAGCAATTGGTCTGGAGTTGTTTATGCAACCCAAGTCTGGCCAGTGGCAGATAGGGGGAAGTGGGAGTGAGTCCCTTCCTGGGGGGCGGGGAAACAAGGACCCATGAAAATATATTCTTTTGCCTTTCTTGTTTCTTGTTTTGAAGGGAGATATGTTGCTTTGAAATAGAGCAGTCATGTTGTAACAATGAGGAAACAGGCTTGAAGAAGAAAAGTAGCATGCTGAGGATGGCGGAATAGAAGGACAGAGCTGCATCTTTGACAGCATTGTTGAATAGCTGCATTGTCCTTAGGGACCATCTCCCTCCAGATTTCTATGAGAAAAATAAACCACTCATCACTTAAGCCACTGTTATTCAGGGATTCTCTTATTTGCAGCCAAAAGCATTCCTAACGGACACACCATGTAAAAGGCAAATTATGTAATGGAGATGTTCACCAATTCAACTAGATGAAAAGACAGCAGTATATTTTGTCTCAATATGCTATTCTGTAAATATTATTTTTCTTTTGGCTTGGAATGAAAGACAGATGTTGAGAAATGTAATTAGACTACTGGTATGTGTGGCCAAGTTTTAATTTTTAATTGAACATGAGGCCCTAAAATATTTGGCAACAGAAAAAAAAATAATCCGGAATTTCTTATTTAATTAAATCATCCTATACCACTAGTGAATAAGCGAAGATCAGAGCTAGCATGATTACATTACATGGTGATTTTTAGTTGCTGTGTTTTGTTGCTAACCACTTCCTTTAAAATCTAGTCCAGTCTTCTGCTTAGACTGTAGTACTATATGTACAATAAACTGACTCAGATGTTCTTGCAGGAGGCTCTGGTTATGGCTGGATTCTCGGAGCATCTGTAAAGGTCAGGAGGTGGAGTTCACTTTCGTTAGTGCTGGGAGCCTCAAAGATGGGTTCCAGAGAGGGCTAGCATGGGCTTGCTCAAGGACTTCAACTTTGCTGGGGAGTGGCTCCTTTCAGCCTTAGATTCAGCATCATTTCTAAACCTGAGTGGCTGGAGCTTAATCCACTTATAAGGTTAGAAAAAAACCCAGATCTACAAGTGACTAGATAAAATGTCTGTTTTATCTTGTTTGTTGTACATAGTGTTATACCCAAAATGTTAAAACATACTGATTTCATGTGATTTGAGCCAAACTCAAACTTACGAATGAACTATATTCTAAAGCTAGCTAGAATTACTGAAAACTTTCAACTAGGAAATATTTTTAGATGAATACATTCGTTTACTAAGATGTAGGTGTAGGCAATCTCAAAGTAGGCTGATAATGTAATAGAGATCTTTTGGTGACCTGCAATAATGAATAGATGAGCACTCTGTGATTAGTGTGTGGGTTTTGTATAAATATACTTCTATATAGTTTATTCTCTTCAGATTGAATTTGTGCCCCTAGCCCCAGCAATTGTTTGTTAATTGCTAATTTGTAGACCAGAATTTTTTTATTGGATAAAGTAGAATCCAGATTCAGGTTACTAGATCCAAATTTTTACAAACTCTGATTTAATAGGGTCAGAATTGATTAGGTTTTACTGTTTCTTCTTTTTATTCTCAGGAGTTTTTAAACGTGGTAAGTTATTTTGTGAGGAGCTCTCATGTGGGTGTTGATTAAGAATCAAGGTAAAGCATTACTGTTTAAAAAATAATTGGCTTTGATACATGCTTGAGTTCTGCTAGAGGAATCATGCTTATGTAGTTAAAATTGTAAGTTTTATCACCAAGGTTTTTTTTTGTTTGTTTGTTTTAAAGATTCAAAAAAAGGTTGTTAAGAACAGTGGCAACCTAGGTGAAATACTATTAAAGCAGGTATGTTTTTTCTTTGCATTGTTTCTTTGGGATGACTATATCTCTTCTGACACAACTGTGTGAAGGGTAAAGTGCATCCGTGTGACAAACATCTGTTCATTCCTTAGCTGGTGAATACTGAGTATGACTCCTCCCTCCAGGATTTGGGTTTTGAGGCCTTGAGGTTTGAGGAGGTGTCTGCCATGTTTAGGTGTGAATTACAACACTTCATTGCTGTAGCCTCTTCCCTGCTGTTTTTCAAACAGCAGCACCCATTTGTAACAACAGAGATCCTGGCATGGCGTTTTCCTGCTAAAATTGGCTAAGGAGATTCCCTTACATGAGCATCTGAGTTTGTTACCATTGGGCTGTGGAGCCCACGTGGTCTGTTCCTGCCTTGGGTCCCTGGCCATCTCTTGCCATTTCTCTGTCGCGGACAGCACTCCAGCTGCAGCGGCCCCGTTCCTGGTTTCCCCTCTGCTCCTGTCTCTCATAGCGTTTGCATCTGTTTGCCTGGTAAGGAAACCTCTTTTCCCAGATCTTTGCTTTGCTGTTTTTCCTCATGGCCTCAAACTTAGTGCCTACATCACCTCCTTAGAGCAGCTGCCCCACCTTTATCACATTACCCAGGCTTCTATATCATACTTAAAAGTGTAACATAATTTTACTTCTGAATTTATTTTATATATCGGCATTTCAGTTGTCTCTCTCCCTCTGTGGAAATGGAATTTCCAGCTTACCTACCTTGTTTATTCATCTTGCTTGTCTACAAGGGAGATTGGGTTTCCCAGTGCCTGGAGCACCTGTATACACTCATAAATACTCCTTGAATGACATGAAAGGAAAGGAAACACAAACAATGTACATACATACCTGGGATATTTTAGAAGGGAAATGAGAGAATTAATTTAGGCCGCCCAAATATATTATTACTTCTCCTGGCTCAGTCTGCTCTATCATAAAACATCTACCTCATTAGGAACTCCATCTGGAATGACTCCCCTTTTCTTTTTAAATTTGTTTTTAAAATAATAATTCAGACATAACTCAAGTGCTTATTGAAACCCCTTCATTCATCAGGTAACACAAGCTAAATGCTTAAAAGCAGCCATTCCCAAGCTGTTCTGTGCATTATCAATCCTGATGACACTTCATGAAAAAGAGTGTGCAGTCAAATAGGTTGGTGAAATACCACGGTATTCAGTTCTTTAGTAGATGCCATTAGCATGTTAAAGAATTTTGTGAAGGTCCTCAGTGATGAAATCTCTATTACTTTCTTCTCAACATTTGTGTAATTTGGCCACAGAATCTCCTCTATCCCCATGTATTTTGTTTTCTTCCAAACTCCTGATAACATTGTGCGGAACTAACTATATTCTCTCAATGTGCCTTCCACCTTTTGCATGCCATGGCTGAAATACACAGTGGTGATATCTGCATGACCCTGTGGAGGGAATTTAGAGCCTTGACAAGATGTCTATAGGATGAGACTGTGCCAAGGCCTTCAGCTGCTCAAGTGTCCATCCAGGACCCTGAGGGCCGAGGGCATCAGTTTATCTAGGAACCCTGGTTGGGGTGTGCTTTATAGCACACTTGTGGATAATGGCTTATAGAATTTATGCCTCCGTTCATATTAGTGTGTCTAGAACACTAATTCTGTGTATTTTTGAGATATCATCTATGAACTGAGAATTGCATTATTCAGCAATTTCTAGGCTTTGAATGCTGCAGAAACTTGCTGTCCTTATGAGAAAACATGGCAATTTACGCTTGCTTTATGGTCAGATTATCAAAGATTTGGTAGCATTTCCAAACCCACTTCCCGATGGCAGGAAAATGTGCGTTGCAGCAGTTACCCGATGCTGCAGATTCAGTGCCTTTTGAATGACTAGCATCCCACCCGCTGAATATCCTTTTCTCCTAGACTCCCGTCTTGGCATAATTTAATCCAAAAGCAGGGCTTCTCATTGTGAAATATTAAGCTCAGGTGTTTTATATAAAAAGCATTGAATTATTTTATTCTCTAGGTGGCATAGTTTAAATAAGATGGAAATGTAAATCTAATCAACCACAAGGCTGTGTCTGTTTTACACTGTGTAGCTTCTTTAAAAAAGACTGATTCATATGCTGCAGTAATTCATTTAATCTCAACAAGCCTTTGCATAATTTTATATTTCTGTACTATACTCTTTTTTGCCAAGAATCTGTTCATATAAATCACTTTTTCCCCTGCTATACTGGCTTCAGAAAATATTTGAAAAGCAGCTAGTCTCTTAACCCTTTAAATAATAGTTTCTCTTTTCCTTTTCTATGTTACTAATTAAGTTGCCTGGAATCACATTTTTCGAGTTGAGTTTCCACATATTTCCATTATGCACAGACTATTCTAATGTTGGAACAACCCCCTTGGAGAGCTTTGGAAACCTAAGTGCCAGATCACTTGTATGTGATCATCAGCTAAGGCTGTACCGCATCCATTTAATTTGGAGTGGAGTATGCTGCCACTCATTCCAGCATTTGGGCAGACAGTGAAGGATCCACTAATTTCTTTCTTTCCACCCTTTTAGCTTGTCTCACTGAAGTCCCCTGTATTCAGCCTTTTCCGTGCTATGCCAGAGGATCAAAAAGCTAGCTCCATGTTTGCTTTCCAGCCTTTCTTTCAGAATAGCTAATGATATAAACGTAATCGTCATGGTATGATCTTCAAAGATTTGGTGTTTAAAACCCACTTCCCAAATGTAGGAATTTCTACACCAACTTTTGCTGACTTGAGACAGTGGAACACACAACAAGATGTGTAATACCATGTGGGTGGTGCTGTAATAAAAACTTTGGATGTTTATTCATCTTTTTATCTATGGTATAAGCTCAATTGTAATACTAACACTGAGGTAGGTCCTATTACTCTCTCTGTTTTTCACATGGAGACATGGGGGCACACAGAAGTTAAGTGATCTCTTTAAGGTCACACCGTGATAGAGCCAGGTTTCAAACCCAGGCATTGTGGTTTCAGAGTTCATATACTTAACCATTGTGTTATCTTGTCTCAGTTGAATGACTTAATGATAACTGGAAGGGATATATAGTATAGAGCTATGTTACACTGGAATCTTATTTGGAAGTGTTTTTTTTTTTTGAAGTAGGTTGAAAAACTGAGTTCTTTGACCCAAATCCTGGGCCTTGAGATTTTAAAATAAAGTATGGAGATTTGAGTTGTGGTTTTCATTAGTACTGTGTTTTTCATAGTGATAATTTATTTAACAAATATTTATTGAATACCTATTATGTGCCAGGAATTCTCCTAGATAGTGAAGATCCAGCAAAGAACAAAAAACAGGGAAAAAATTCCTCCTTTCAGGTAGCCTGCACTCAACTGGGCAGTACTGATTGATCTTCTGAGTCAGGTATGCAGTAAATTCCCTACCCAAAGACTTTTCAACTATGACTGTACTCAGGTGATTCAGAACAATCAGAGTCCTGTGCCCAAAAGGTTATCCTCAGGGCTGCTGAAGAATAACGTGAGCAAGCCATTCTGGCAAGAACCTCAGAAATGAAACAGAATCACTCAGATATCTCCAGTGTGCTGGCGATTTTTTTTGTTGCTATGGTAACCACTTTTCTTAGCATCCCTCTCTACCACTACATCAGAATTTTGACAGGACAATGTGAGTTTATGTACAAACATATGTGCTTTTATTAAAGCCTGGTTGTGGTGGAAGAAAGCTCTAATATGTGAATTATCTTTTTTAAGATCCACAGTGTTCGGGCTAATTAAAGCTCTCTGTACAGCCTTATAATTGTCAGTGTTTTGCTTGAAGTATCCAAATTGCTTTGTTTGAAATAATGGTATGTCTGCAAGTGATGGGATTTTTAATATATCTATAGATGTAGATATAGATATAGATATAGATACATATAGATATACATGTTCATAGGTACACCTAGCAAATTCTCACTTTTTCTAATCCAAAACACACCAGTTTTCACACAAAGTTCTTTGACACACTGCAGCTCACTGAAGATGAAATACTCGAAGCTCTAATGAGGCCCTCCTATGTGATTAAGATTTTATCCCTCTCACTTTAGCTCGAGTTTTCCCCAAAACTGTGATTATGATGTGCATTTTAGATATCAGAATTACTAATTTTGTTATCTTTTGCTGTTTTAACTTCTAACATTAACGAGAAATCACTACTTAAAGAGGAGGTATGTGCTGGAGAGGCACTAATTCCAGTGTCTCATGTGTGGTGGCTGAAGTGACTGGGTGTGTCGCAAATGCAGCGTCTGTAGAATCCAGGCCCCTGTGTGAGGAACACTGGTTTGAAGAGCATACAGGGGTCCTGCAACTTTGAGAACCGCTGTTCCAGGGCTTTCCACAGCCAGGGGTCAGGATATGACCCTGCTGTACTTTCTGCCCCTGCAGATTCTCAGCTTTCTTTCGGAGTCACCTTGGGGTAGGGAACAGCAGATACTGGACATTCTGCATGGAAGGTCTGGTATTCAAGTTTTCGGAGATGTAGCTCTTTGTTACACACACACACATGCACACACACACGCATGCACACATGCACACACACACGCACACACACGCAACCTTCCTCTCCATGCTGTAGTCACAGTGCCATAGGGGGTTTCACTACTAGTCACATTCTTGCTTGTCCTGTTCCTTTTCTCTGTGTGTCTAGGTTTTGGTTTTGTTGAGCGTTGGTCACTAATCCGAACTGTAAGCTAGTTTTTCGCTTGGGTATCCCTGACATTCTTTTCTGATTTGTGACCACAGTTAACCTCAGTCCATCGAGGATGTCCTAATAGTCATCATTCCTGTGCAGGGATCTTGGGGCTCCAAATTCTCATTTACAGTCAACCATTCTTAAGAATAATGGATACCTGCTTCCAGTACCTATAAAGTCAAAGATACCATTCAGCCTCCTGTCTCACCCCGGGATCCAATTCTAGATGCAGACGTGGCAGGAAACTCACATGGCGATACTGTTGTTTCTTTCCAGAAATGTGGCCACCTGGAGGGCTGAATTGTGTTTGCTCATGTGAGACCTCTGCTAACATTTAATTTATTAAGAATTTCTTGAGGCTTTTAATGTCATGATAATGTTTTGGAATTTAGATGAAATCTAGTCTTTATTGTCCAAGACTTCAACATTCAGGTAGAAAAAGATGGGCCTAAAGTAATTTGTTATATTTGCTCAGCTCCTTGACTGTTTCAAAGAGCTTTCACATTCAATAGGCCATTTAATCTTTTAAAAGCCAAAAACACAACAAAAAAGCCAGATAAGGTAGACAATGTTGAGTAAACCTTGGTGAGAGCGCTTGTACCATAATTTACTAAATTCAGTTTCCTAATCTGCAAAGTGGTAATACTCTACCTACCTCTGGTGCACAAATTGGTCGATGAGTGCTTTCCTTGTGGGAAACGCTTTCATGTGCAGTAATACAGGAGAAGACTATGAGGGAACCAGTGTTCGAGAGGAGGGAGGCTGGGAGAAGAGGGTAGAGGACTGTCAGTATAGGCTTCACCATATAGGGGAGAAGTGTATGGTAGAAGGCCATTCCAGGAAAAAGAAACAGCATGCCAGAGTTGAGAAACACTATGTGAGTAGGAAATTAAGTTGTTTAGTAGGTTTCCAGAATGTTTTTTACCTTGCAAACCTCTTTATTAATTATCAAGCCTTTGTAAGCCCAGTTTCTTAAAACAAGCATTAAGAAAATCCTGGAACAACTGTGCAATGATTTAATTCCATGAGTGGCCTTTGCTACACTGTTTAGAAAACATCAATAGAAAGTGAATCATTTTGAGTATATTCATATGTTTTTTTCTTTGCATGGGACCCCCTTCCTCATCACTCTGAGGCATCCGTTTGCCTCAAGAGATGAGGATTCTTAGAGCAGGAAGGGAGAAAGAATCAGTGTTCAACTTCTGACCAAAGTAACATTTTCTGAATCCCTTAAGCCTCCATGACCATCATCAAGAGCTAGGACTAGTGGGCTTGAGTGTCAGGTTCAGTATAATTAGAGCAACCATACTTACCAGCTTACTTAGGATGGCTCGGTTCACGCATGGTGTCCTGGCCTATTATTAGTAGCGCCCCCTTCACTCTCAGATGTTTTCTGGTTTGGATGATAAATTACAGTGAAATCACTGACACAAAGAACATGGAATGAGGTGGAGCTGAGCCCTCCAGCCCCAGTGAATGTGGGAAAGGAGAGGGTTTATGATTTACTCTCTCTCCAAAGTCAGAATTCCAATGATTGTGTTTGGGGTTCTGGTGGACATCTTAGCTAAAAATGATGATGGTATTTTTGGCCTCACTGTCCTTGGCACCCCAGGAAGACTATAATGTAGGGTCTCCTCATGAGGACAGGTTGGCAGAAGCATGATAAGAACAGTATGGTGGGTTTAGGCAGAGAAGGCCTGAGAGGTCCTGTCAGTCTTGAGCATCCAGGCCTCCCACCTGGTGTGAAAGGGAAGTTGATACGTTCTTTGGGAGAATGCTTAGGTCGTGAGGAGAAAGCAGAGGATTTGTCATGGGGGAGACTTAGGGAGCATGAGATAACAACCTGGAGGGTACAGCCTGAGAAGGCTGGACAGGGGTTGGTTGGCAGGTAGGACCAAGGCCCAGATATTTCACAAGAAGTTGGAAGAGTTCAGCTAATGGAGTTTGGAGAGGACACAGGGTTCCTCTGTGCTTGCAGAGCAGAGCCGAGTCACCTGGGGTCGAATTCAGTGTCCAGCTCTGGGTAAACCCGGGAGGTAAGGTGCTTCACGGCAGAGAACAGAGGACCAGCACAGGACCCTGCCCGCCACTGCCGCAAGATTGCGTAAGGCTGCCCTACACCTGGCTGTCTTCTTGGGCATTAGCAGGGATCAGAGGACAATGCAGGATGTGCAGTTTGCATTCTCATGAATGAGATGGATTTGTTCTTTTAAAATGTATCCCTGTACCAGGCACTGGTCTACATACTGGGGACACACCAGTAAAAAATAAACTGGAAGAATCCCTGCCTTGTGGGAGTTACATCTGATGGCTTCACTCGAGGACCTCATTGAGACCATAAGAAATTGAAATACTGTTATCAATAAATTTATACTACTCAGCCATGGGGTGGGGGAGGGAAAAGGAGAACTCTTAAGGAAGACTAAATAAACTATGGGAAGTTAAGAAGCTGCATTTATTCTTGCCATCTGAATGGAAACATTTAAAAATTTGACACTGAAATAATAAAATTAGCAGAAAATTAAATATGTTAGAATAAGGGATTGAGTAGGTAAATTATAGCACATCTTTACTAAAATACTATATATTAACAGTGATGTCATAGATTAATATTAATTGGAATAGAATAATATTCACATTGTGTAGAGTAAGTTATAAGAAGCTAGTTATAAAATAGAACATAATATTCTATTGCTTATTAAAATACTTAATGTATATTACATATAATGTTTTACAAAAATGGAATTATATATAGTAAGTCCAGATATATGCATACATGTATACATTGCATGTGTTTTATGTAATAAATAATGTAATCCACATGTGCTTTATTTGCACATTCGGAACAAATCCACAGCAGTGTGTTTGTGCAAGTTAGTTTCATGTGAATTCTACTCTTTGTGGATCTCCTTGTACCTAGCCATCTTCTGATGTTTCTCTTATGAATATACAATGTTTTGCTTTAAAGTTATTTTTCAGAGGATTTCTAAAAAACATTTTTAGCATCCAGCAGTTGAGGGCATTTGCATTGTATCCTCTCTTTGTAGGGCTGTGCACTGCTGTGTGGGCATTCGGGAAGGGGGTGCACAGCCTGGGGTGAGGAGCAGAGAGAGGGCGGGGGCAGGGGTTGACACTGTCCCTTAGTGGTTTGTGGAAGGAGGGAATGAAAGAGGAAGGAAGGAGAAACAAAGGAAGGAAAATACAGTGGCCCAGTCTGGAAGAAGAGGTGGAAGAGGCGAAGGATGCCTAGTGATACCTACCTGGGAAACGTGAATCCTGAAATGACCGATATGTTGTTTCTGCGACATTCATGTAAAAAAGATTTCCTCTTTTATGCTGTCCTCCTTAGTGCTATGTTAATTTCCATATTCACCTACCATGTTTCTACGTGAATCCCGTAATGGTTTGACTTCAGTATGTGCACAGACATCTGTATCCTTGATCACAGGTCACTTTGACTATTTGTACCAGAGTTATGAAAACGTGAAGAAATGTGAAGTCAAGGCTCAATACTAGTGCCCATGCTTTGCAGGGAGACTTGTGATAGAAGTGATTTGAAACGACAAAGCACATAATCAACAGAACTCAAAAAGTAGTTCATCCCCCTTCTCCAGAATTCTAGACACGTGTACCGTGAAGAGAATTGTATCAGGTTCTCAGAGTGATCTTTTTCCCCCACTGCTTTAGGAAGCTGTGTTTTAGATCCCGCCACAGTGCTCCTGGCAGTGCTGTAGGGCTTGCCTCTGTTGTTGAGTTGACTGCTCACAGCACTCTTAAAAGGGAAGTCTGCATTGACCAAATTCATGTCACATTTACTTCAGACAACAGCCTATCAGTTATATTTCATTGTGACCTCTTGAAAAACACTGTGATGGGGTGTTAGGTTAATAGACCAATCAATTCATAGTTCCATGTGGAGGTTTGGAGGTGCGGAGACCTGTGTGTGGAAGGTGTTGTTATGCAGTGTTCATAAAACCCACCAGAATCGCTCCTTGTCCACTCAGTTAGACAGAATCTACTGCTCTAGCAGACATTTAAAAAAACTCTTTCTTTCATTGTTTCCTTTTGATGACTGCCTTCCACTATTGCATGATAGTGTATGTGGCGATGGGGCTGACTCAGCCCAGGGGAGGGCATGTGACCATGCTCAGCTAATCAGGAGAGTGCTCCATCCTCATGGCCACTGTGATTAGTTCAGGAATCAGGGCGTGACCCAAGCTGGCCAGTCAGAATCAACACAAGGACTTCTGCGAGACCTTCAAAGCAGGTGTTTCTGAGATTGTAACTTGTTACTTGAAGCTGCACGCAGCTGGAAGCTGTAGGGAGCCCTTACCTGAGAATAAAGACAAGACATGTAGAGAAAAGGTGTCAGTATTACATTGTTTAAGACAGAGCACAGTTGACATTTGGGACTGGATAACTCTTTGCTGTAGGGCGTGTCTTATGCAGTGTAGGATACTTAGCATTCCTGGCCTCTACCCACTAGATGCCAACAGCACCATCCCCATGGCACCTGATGTGATAACCAGGCACTGCCAAATATCCTTTGATTGACAACATGGTCTCCAGTTGAGACCTGATGGAAACAACTGGATCTAATTGGGTTTGAAGATAACTCTTTAACTTCTTAGTCATTTATATTATATTAATTTTCTATTGCTGCCATCTGTGTGACCCGCCTTCTGTCACCATATCTGTGACTAAAGCCAGGAAAGGTTCTTCTCTTTTAAGGATTTATGTTATTAGATCAGCCCATCCAGATAATCCAGAACCATTTCCCCATCTCGAGGTCCTCTGCAAAGTCCCTTTCACCATGTAAAGTGACATATTCACAAATTCAGAGAGTAGGACATGGACACCTTTGGGGCCCATTATCTTGCCTACCATATACACTAAGTTTATGTTTTCTTGAACTAGTTTGACAAGTTTGTCTTGACTTTCAGTTACTGCAACCGAGAGTTAACAATAAAATGTTTGAGATCTAGTATTCAAAGCCTCTTTCTCAAGCAGGCTGCAGTTTTTAGAATCAGATTTTTTTTTAACCTCCTCACCCAACCCCATCGCCAACAGGAAGCCTGGTACAGTGTCTCTCCAAGTGGACTCATTGCACGTAGGTTTATTCTTTCCATTTGTCTTGGGTCCCTGGAAGAGAATTACTAGAAGCTCTACCCCATGAATTGTTAGGCAGGGCTCTGGGAGAGAGAATGCAGAGAAAGGAAGTAAACACTCCCTGCAAAGATAAGCAATTAGGTGATTTTGAAGAGCTGGGGATTTCAGAGTCAGGTAGCAAGGAACAACGGCAGCTCCCCACTGTCCCTACCACTCTGCGAAGTAAGGCCGTCCTGGCCTAATTGCTGCTCTTCAGTCCGTTTGTTTTTTGTGCATTGCACATTGAGGCAGGTGGCTGATGTTCAATCCCGGGTGGAGAAGAATGAATTATTTTTAGTTTCCTTCTCAGATCAATTTCTCAAGATGAAATATTTTGTGTTTTTGCCTCCTGTGTTCTGGAGACTGGGTTCTCTAACAGGGAGATGGCACTAATCCCTTTGGGATTACAGTTCACTGGTTGATAGTATATCTGGCTGTTTCTACTATGCCTTCCGTGTCTCAGAAATCCTCCCAGACCTCAGGCTGCTCCTGCCTCTGACTCAGTGCTTCACTGCTGGGTAGACAGCGTCTGTTACATCAGCACTGAAGGTAAGGACCAGAGGATGCCTTTAATTTAAAACAGTGCAAGGGAGCCTAAATGGTTTGGCTCAGCAAATGCTCTCTTGGAACTCGAGTTTTTGTTTTTGTAGGCACCAGGGAACAGAGACCTGAATCTCACATACATTTAATTGGAATGTGGAACTTTTTGAAAGCCCTACGCTTACAAATTGCTTCCAGCACCTCTGATTGCCCGAAGGACATCTCGGCTGATGGGGACTGCCCTGACTTTAGTTAACAAAATTTACAAATCCAAGCCAGAACAAGTTCTACAACCTAAACTTTTCCTGCTTTTTTACTTAAGCAACACAAAGTCTTGCTTATAAAATGGTGTGTTTGCCTCTAATGAGTGTACATAAATATTTCATCGATGCAATTATCTTTGATGTGATACAATTTCACAGCACGGTTAGTGCCTGGGACAAGTGATAAATCTGCTTCCTTTCTCCAGGTGATTTCTTATTTAAACAAACAAAATATGTGTCTGGAACTGTGGTTCATCTGTGTACGAGTGTCATCGTACCTGCCATTTCTTTCCCTGGAATGTGCACGTGACCCTCAGAGTAAGTGGCACTGATAGAGGAGTGCGGTGCTGCTTTTTGTCGCCAAGATGAAATAGACAGATGTGGGTCCAATTGGAATTTCCAAATTCCCAGCAGTACACTTAATTAAAAGTGCATTTGAAATTCTGAGCTTTTGCCATATATAACAAGAGTTAGTAAATTGCACTTACACCTTTGCTGTTAAAAAAAAGATGACCAGGAGAGAAGGAAGAAAATAGAACAAGGAGACCAAGAAGTCCTTTATGACCTGGCAAAAATTATAACTGCTGCCTGTGCACTTTTTACTTTTACTTGGGTTACGTAATATCATCTGATAAAAGTGATATGTCCTTAACAAAGTGCCTTTTGCATAGCATTGCTGATTAAAACTTATTTGTTTGAGGTCATTTTTCTTCCTAGATAAGTCTCCATTTTGAGAGCAAATCTATGCACTATTCCATATTTGCAAATTTGCCAACTTCTTTGTTTTTATGATCCTTTGGCTCTTGTCTGCCACCCCCCCACCCCCCCACACACCCCTTTCTCTCTCTTGTCATCTTTTATCTTGTTCACCATCCTGTGTGCTGATTCTAAAGCTGTGTCTTGGTCACAGCTCTTTCTGGCTTTGTGGGAAAACAAAACATCATTAATAGCTATAATCTCCAGCGGTGAGGAACGAAAGAAACTTCCAGACTCGGTGTAATCGTGAAGAGAAATTTAGGATGATTTAGATTGGTATTGTGTGGTATATTTCATGATGGTGGTACCTACAAACTGTCATTAAAAGAGATTACTGGGACAGAGTAATCACAGAGAAGAAGTAACTCAAGACTTACCTGTAGAAAACTAAGTTAAGGGTCACTGGTGCTTCTTGAAGGACAGTATTAGGATCTGGAATAAGTTTGCTATTACGATTTTATGCATGCTGGCAGAAACCATGAGACTCTTGGGTCAGAGGTAAAGGACTTAATCAGTCCCAGCACAGAAAGCAGAATGAGCAACATTTTGTGTCTGTTTCCAAGCTCCTCAAATCCCAACGATGTTGATGCAAAGGGGCCCCAGTGAGTATTGTGCACACTGGGTTTGTTTCGAAGCCGAGGAACCCTGAGCTTGGGAACCCACTTATTTTATGGTGGACCTGCACCTTGCCCGGAAGGGAACCTTGACCTTATCCCTCAAGATTGCTCACTGCAGACCCAGTTCTGCATGATGACCAAGGCAAACAGCAGTCAGCGCTTAGCATTCTTAACAGGGATAGCAGAAGTTCAGGGCCCATGGTGGGTTGCCTCCCGCAAGTTACCTTCATATGTTGCATCAGTAACATCACGTGCCATTTCCTGAACATCACTGCACACCAAGAACAGTGCACATGCTCTGCATGGGTTAACTTGCAATAACCCAGTGTAGAAGTGTGCGCTTTATAGGTAGGCAAATTAGGACGTAAAGAGTGTACACACTATTGCCTCCCTGACCACTGCCTAAAGTGAGACTCTTTCTATTTGTTCTGTTTTGTAGCCCCTTGTATATCTCTTTCATGGTTCCTATCATGAAAAGTTCCCATAAGGTAGGCAGTTGACATTATTTTGGAATCAGTTAGAAATGAAAGAGCTTCATTTATTTTTATTTTTTAAATCTGTCTAGCAGCTTGATAGGGAGAAAACAATGCCTCCCCCTACCCACCCCACCCCCAAGAAAAACCCAGTGGGTGCCTCTCAGAATGAAAAAATAACCAGTTTTCCTTAAATACTAGCCTCTTTCTCTAGAGCTTCCTGTGGGTGACAGCACAGAGGGTTTGGCAAAGAGTGATGAGTTTCTTCCTAGACTAGTTTCCATGGTGATGGTTGCAGCTTTAATAGCACTGGTGTGGCAGGGAGCGGAAGCATTAGAGAGGGTGATGATGCTGCATTACCAAGTGATGAAACCCTTCATGACCACAAACAGTAGGGTCTGCAGCCAGCGACAGTGGACAGGAGCTGGCTCGCGGGTGGAAGGAATGGGTCCTGTAAAGCTGTGTCTGTCTGTGAAGCTTTCTCTCTTTATTGCATTTTTGAGAGGGTTGCCTCTACTAGGGGTCAAGAGTTGACAGTAGGATTAATTCTGTGACTTTGACTTTCCCAAATGCCTGTTTAGTTGGGGAACCTACCAGTGAGAGAATAGAGGTAGAATGACATTCACCTGCTAAGGTTCCCAGGGACAGCCAAAAGCACTTACGACCAAAGTTTATAGAAATATCCCAGAAAGAATTTCATTGAACAGATTTTTTTAGAGTACTGTTTAGGTAATATATTGCTACATAACAAACCATCCTAAAACATGTGGCTTACAACAACAGTTTTATTATTATCTCTCCTGATTCAGGGGCAGTTAGTTCTTGCTTCTGGTCTCATATGTGGTTGCATTTCAGAGGGTCGCTGGGGCTGGGTTCGCCCTGTGGGATCCCTGACGCGTGGTGTTTGTGCTGTTGTTTGGACTGTCGGCCAGAGCATGTGCTCATGATCTTGCCATGTGGTCTGTTCCTCACTGCATCCTGGCTGGGTTCCGACAGTGAGTGTCCAGGAGAGAGGAACAGGAAGTCGCTGTGCTCTCAGCCTGGAAACTGGCACAGCTCACGTTGCAGGGGGGACAATACAGGCCTTACCTTTCAATGGAGAAAGTGCCGAAGGCTTTTTAGGTTGTGTTTTTAAACCACTACAAGTGCCAACTATGTACTGGACACAAGAAACACATCCTCCTTATGTCCTCATGCAGTTTATAGCCTGGGAGATAGACTTCAATCTAAAAACATGAAAATAGAAGGTAAATTGCTGTATGGTAAGGGCTATGATGGGGACAAACTCTGAAAGCCTACGATGTGGGGACCAAATTAGTTTGCTCAGGATGTCATAACAAAATACTGCAGACTGGGAATCTGAAGCAACAGAAATGTATTTTCCTACAGTTCTGGAGGCTGGAAGTCCAGGATCGCTTGTCGGCAGGTTTGGTTTTTCCTGAGGCCTCTCTCCTCGACTTGCAAGTTCTGCCTTCTTATGTGTCCTCGCCTGGTCTCCATTCTATGCATTCATGTCTGTGTTCTAATCTCCTCTTTTTATAAGAACATCAGTCCTGTTGGCTTAGGACTTACTCATATGACCTCATTTTATCTCGATTACCTCTTTAAAGAGCCTATCTCCAAATACAGTCATATTTTGAGGTCCTGTGAATTAAGACCTCAACATTTGAATTTTGGAGGGACACAATTGAGCTCAAAATAGGGATTTGACCAGATTTTTTTTGCAGGTCTTTTTATCTGTATTTTGCTATGGTTATAAACTCAAATTACCCAATTTTAAATCATTTGGGACTCCCTGTTTTTAGGGATTGCTTTTAAATTTAATTTTGTTTTATGTTGAAGTAAAATGCTTACATTGTTTCAAAGTAAAATTTACAAAGTATATTTAAAGAAGTCTAGCTTCCAAATTTTCACCTTATTTCCTCTGGCAGTCATTACCTGATTGATCCCATCTATATATTCATAAAGAATTTATGTTCAACGATCATGGCATTATGGTGTTTACAGTAATTGTTTGTACTAAGAATTGTTTCCCCTCTGCTAGACTGCCAGCTCTATGAAGGCAGGAACTTCTCCCATTCATCACATCATCCCTGAAACCTGTTACTGTGCAAAGAACATAGTTGGCATTAGTTGAATGAATGTATGTATTGGGGTTCAGGGTATAGACTAGAACCAAAAGATTTTCATGACTTCCATCTACAAAGAGGTCATGAAAATAGATGGGGACATCAGGAGGAATTTGTATAAAAAGAAAGTGCAGAAGGTCCATTTTATTAGCCACAGTTCTCCAGAGAGAGAGAGAGAGAGACAGAGAGACAGAGAGAGAGAAGGAGGGAAGGAGGAAGGGGAGGGTAGGAGGAAGGGGAGGGAAGCGGGGAAGAGAATGAGTGAATGAATAGGAACTGGCTCACGTGGCTGTGGAGGCCGAGAAGTCCCGTGATCTTCTCTCTGCCTGGAGAACCAAAGCTGGTGGTATAGTTCAGCTTGAGTTCAGAGGTCTGTGAACCAGGGGTGGTACCTTTGGTGTTACTCCCAGTTTGAAGGCCCGAGAAGCACTGATGTAAGTCCTGGAGTCCACAGGCTCAAGAACCAGGAGTATGGATGCCCAAGGTGGGAGAAAATGGATGTCCCAGCTCAAAAAGAGAGAGGGAACAATTCCCCTTTCCACTGCCCTTTTGTTCCGTTGGACCCTCAACAGATTGGGTGATGCCCATCCACACTGGGGAAGGGAGATCCTTATTCAACGCATTGAATCAAATACTAATTCTTCCAGAAATGCCCTCATGGATAAAATCAGATATAATGTTTTACTGGCTCTTGGAGTATTACTTAACCCGCTTAAGTTGACACATTAAAATTAACCATCATATCATATTTAAGGAATACAGCAAGGAGAATGAGCAAAAGAAAAAGCAGCAGTTAGAGAGATGGCAGGGAGGTAGGACTTCAAGAATGTCTGTTTGAGAATCTTTAAGAATCTCTGGATACCTAGGAAGAACTCTCTGTAACAGGTTAAAAATTCAAGACCTGCTTTTGTCAAGAAATTTTTTAAAAACTTGAATGGCTCAAGCCTCTGTATTAATTGAAACACACACCATAACTGATATAACACTTGCCTAGAAGTATCTGGTGTGCTTTAAGTTATGAAAAATAACTATGTCCAAAATCGATGTTCTTATGATTAAAGCTTGTCCAAAAAGCCTATTTCAAGAATGTCTGTGTCTCTGGACACCTAGGCGGAACAAGAATGGAACTGTTAGTCAAGAAGTGTCTGTTTGAAAGAAGTGCATGGCGGGAAATTAGAAAACATCAGTTCCAGCTTGCTTCTACTCTTAATTAGTTATGTAATCTTGGGCAAGCTAGTCTCTAAAAATCAGTTTATTCATATTTGAAGTGAGAATAATTGTGTCTCTTTGCAACTATCTACCCCACAGGGTGTGGGCACTTCAAAAGCAGCCATGGTGTTGAGACAAATCCAGAAACTACTAAGTGCTCTAGAGATGTAAGGGCTAAAAATGATACTCAAAATCAAGAATCACCTAAACTTACCTGGTTTAAGATTATGTCTTTTAAATTGTCACTCAAAAGTATCCCTCCTGTTCTTTCATATAGTAGATTGCATTGGCCAAAAAGTTTGCTTAGTTTTTTCCATAAAATAAAAGACACATTTTTCATTTTCACCAATAACTTTATTGATTTGGATATTTTGAGTATGTCAGCAATCTCCTGCGTGGTATAACATTGATTGTTCTCAATTAATGTCTCGATTTGATCGCTATCAACTTCAACTGGTCTACCCGAATGTGGAGCATCGTCCAGTGAGAAATCTCCAGCACAAAACTTCACAAACCACCCTTGGCACATTTGATCAGTCACAGCACCTTCTCCATACACTAGGCAAATCTTATTTTGTGTTTTTGTTGTGTTTCTGTCTTTCTTGAAATAATGAAGCATAATATGCTGAAAATATGTGCTTTCTTCCATCTTCAATATTAAAATAGCTATACAAAAAACTGACCAATTTTGATAAGCTTTTTTTTTTTTAAGTGCATGTTGATATGATAACGATCATACTACAGTCTAACAAAGTTGTTTTGGATGAAGTTAAAGACAACTAAGTGCTACTAGAGCCATCTTACGGAAAAACCCAGATGAACTTTTTGGCCACCCCAATATTTTGCTTTTCTAAACCATGATTCAAAGTCCTTGTGGAATCTTGGGGAATAACTTCTTAACATACTTTCTTTAATGATGAGGTGATCTACAAACAGAATGCTCAGAAGTTAAAAAGTTAGGACTTTATTTGCCGCAGTTCAATGTTTTCCCATCAAGTAGGCTTTTTGGACAAGTTTAATCATAAGAACATCAGTTTTGGACATAGTTATTTTTCATAACTTAAAGCACACCAGATACTTCTAGGCAAATGTTATATCAGTTATGGTATGTGTTTCAATTAATATAGAGTCTTGAGTCATTCAAGTTTTTAAAAAATTTCTTGACAAAAGCAGGTCTTGAATTTTTAACCTGTTACATGCAAACATGAAGTGAACACTCTCGTGTATGCTAATCGAGGGGTCAGAATTGGGCGTTAGCTTGCTTACACGCATCTCTCATGGGTGAGACGTGGAAAGGTAGGTATTAAATGCATCTGGTCTTAGTGAAAGCTCACATGGCAAAGGAATGCAGTAAGACTGCTGATGTTTTTCTTTTTCTCTAATTTTGCATCTGTATTTTCCTAAAGCTCATTTATGATGCTTCTGAAAGAGGCTTAAATATTTTGTCCTCTATTTGGCCCTTTCAGGAGCTCTTAAATATGGAGGGAGACCTCAGAAGTATTCATAGGCTGGGGTGAACCAAGTTACTTTTAAAGGCAGAGGCTTGGCAAAAGACACAACTTCAAATAGAAGCTTTCTTAAAACCTTGATGGCTCTGTAGTCCAGTATGCTAAGCATGGGACTGGAGGCAGATAGAAGGTTTTCATTTTCTGGTGTGTCACTAACTGCCCTGCCTTGGAGATTGAGTTAAAAAATATTTCTGGTTGTACATGTTTTCCTTGCCCTTTTCTTTACTTGGAAAAACCTGAGTAATGTTAATGTGAATGCAGAACAAACTTCTGTCACACAAAAGGGAACAGATCTATTTATATATAGCATATATTTTATATATATATGTATATATATATATACATACACATCTTTGTTTGATAATTATTGACTAGTTTTAAATTTAATTTCTGTCTTGCCAAAGCTGGGGTATGTGGGTCTATCTGATCTTCTGAGTTCTTTTTAAATTAGAGCAATTTGTTAACTCATAGGAAACCTCTGGCTTCCTCCTTTAAGGCTTCAGGGCCCATCGAGCATTGAGAAAGAGGATGAGGAGGTGGGACATTATTCTTCTCTGCTTGGCTGGATTTCCCCTCCCTCCTTACTCTTCATGTGCTTCAGACACCTTGGCCTCTGGTGGGAAGCAGAGAAAAGAAGGGAAGGGCTAACTGAAAAGAATGGCAAGGTGTCTGTGGAAGCTGCCACAAGAAATGGAATGCTATCTCCCATCTATTCTTTCTTTTTCCTGCCTCTTCTTTCTCTCTCTTTCACCTTCTCTACTTCCAAATTTCTCTTCTCTCCTCCCTTTCCCTTTTCTCAGTTTATTGTCCTCCTTTTTTTCTCTTCTCTCCACTACCAATAACCCACTTGCCAAGCTCATTGTTTACTGAAGCTTTAATGAGAAGAAATAATTGATTGAGCATTTCTCCCCACATTTATTTTTAAGAAGGTAAAGCTTTTCTGGATCAATGACAAAATGGCATCTCTCAGCCAGCCCCTCTTTAGCCCATCTATGACCGGGCTCTCTCCCCATCCCATTCCCTCCCCCAACAAGTGAGTACCCTTGACTGCCCCTCTGAGTACTCTCTCTCTCTTCCTACCGGGACACAGAGCTTTGCCCACACTGCTCACTTTCAGTCGTAATGTGTGAGAGGATTCATAATGTCAGTGAAAGTGGGCCTTCCTCCCCTCATGGTTTTCCTTATCTCTCTTCATTGGCTTTGTTCATTTTTTTACTATTTCTGTATTTAATTGGGATTGATTTTTTTTAAGGGGGGAAAGCTGGGTTGAATCTCATCTGTAAATGGTTGAAGTAATGTTGGACCTCAGGTTGGAGAAAGTGTAGATGTGGGAGAGGCATCAATTTTGTCAGGCTGGTTCTCAAGATTATTTTTCAACTTATAGAGAGTGGGTTACATTTATAGGGTTGACTGTTTTGGTAAATAGTACATATGCAGAACTGTACCACATTTCATACTCCTTGATAATGTAATACTTTTTAAATATATATCCATTGATGGCCTGTCAAATGATGCTTGACTCTTTGTACCTATTTGGTTGTATATTCTTCATAGTCATGGCCCCAGGTTGGATTGGCATGATCATAACCTTGGGTTTTAACAAACCTAATTGTCAGTATTTTATGGACTTGCTTTTCTCTGGTTCAGCTATTGATATAGCGTAAAAGCTTACTCAGAAAGAAACTTGAGAGGGAAGTTTGAAATCTGTGTCCGGTGAAATGTCTTTTACCTTTGTGGCTTAATAACGCTCTCTTCTCCAGGGATTCTTTGCCATCTTGATTGCCTACTTTGATTATTCCCAAGGTGCCTGTATGTGGCACAGCATTAACCCTACAGCATATGAGTAATGAAATATTTATATAATTTGGAAGTGTGAAATGGCAGGCATAGTTTGAAAGTTATACCTTCACAGCCTTGCCCGTCAACATTGAAGAAAAGTTTCTTACATCTAAGGTTCAGTCAGGTTGTGGGAGGTAGAAGTTCCTGCGCCATCTTCAGTAACTGCAGCAAACACATTCATGTTTGATCAGTGAGCTGTCATCTTCCCAAATCCTTTGCCAGGAATTTAGTTTACCCTACTGCTGTGCTGAAACAGTGGTGCACTTGAAATGATGAATAAAACCCACAGGTGATTTTGGTGTGCAAATTTTTTGTTTATGTCGTGCAAACATGGAATTATAGGACTGGATTTAAAGCAAATTGAGCATCCTGAATCAAGGCCCTCAATGTCTTCCTGTTGAAATTATTAGAAAATTCAGACACTTACTACCATGGCCAACAGGCCCTATGGTGTCTGGCCTCTTCTTGCTTTTCAGCCCCATCTCATGCTGCTCTCACACCAGCCATCATCACACTGCAGCCAGCAGAAAGGTACGGTGCTATCAGACTGACTTTGTCTCAGGATCGCATTTCCACTTCCCTTGCCTTGAATCTCGGCCTTCTTCCCGTGTCTGGACCCTGCTCCTCTTTCACTCCACTCAAGGCCATAGCAGCCTTGATACCTCCTAACACCCCAGGCTCCCCTCTGCCCTTATCATGTGACTGATTGTGTCCTAGCTGACACTGCCTCCCGGCTCATGGAAACAGGAGGCCTCGGCTCATTTTTGACAGTTTCCCCGTGTGTAGCACTCTGCTCGTCACATGGAAGGTGCTTAGTGCGCATTTGTTGAGTCAGTGAACGGAGCCTGGATAAACCGAGGAAGGACCAAGGTTCTAATGTGGCTCCTTATTCCTTCTGGAATAGGTGCTAAACATTCCAGTGAGGCTTTAAAAATGCTGCTCAGATTTTGCTCATTCATGTTAACAGGTGCCATGGTTTGCTATTTCAGAGCTTTTTGTTCTTTTTCTGAAAACAGAAATTTTGTGTTTTCAGACAGAGGCATCAATTTGATATAAAGTTAAGATTATTTTGTTTTAAATTCCATCCCCAAAGCAAAGTGAATATTAAACTTGCCTGTGTATCATCTACTGTACCAGTGGATTTTCCAACAAAACATAACAAAAGTGCTACTATTTTCATTACATCTATTAGAAAAAAATTACTTGGAGAACTTAGTTTGGTCCTACTGAACTGTTTGTTGAATAGAAAGTACTGAAAGGCCCATCCTTTATAAACATGATTCTAGTTTGTACTTTTAGAGAAGAATTTGTTACCTCACGGTCTTGGGATACGTTTTTATGCTAAAATTACAATTCAGATAGAAACATGCTGCAGTAAGGAAATAATCTCTCTACCGTAAGATTTCTCCTTTGTTCATTAATAAGAATATCAGTGCTAACTTCCCATTAGGTTCCTTATTGAAAAGACATTAGCCCCAAACCTATCTGTTAGCCCTGCGTGACCAGGAAAATAGGGTGTGAAGATGTCCAAAATCTATTATTCAAAGCCATAAACTGGAGGTTCTGTGACTGAATATGATAGTCATAGGCTGCCCCTGTAACGGAGAAGCATCATCAGGTTGTTTAGACTGACTTAGCAGCACCTTACACAATTGCTTTTTTAAAAATTGAGCTGAACTTCATGTAACACAAAATTAACCATTTAAAGTGTATGCACATAATTGCTTTTTAAGGGATTAGGTATATAATAGGTATTGGTCCTCTTAGGGGTTTTCAAGACATGCTCTCTTTAAATAGAATTTTGGTAAATGTCTGAAGTGCCTCACAGCTGACTTTGGTTTGCCATTGATTGCTAACTGCTTTGTGAAATTTCACAGAGCAGAAAAAATACTCACTTAAGCTAACATATTCTAGCAACATTAAATTACTTAAAATAACACTTTATTATCCAAATATAAGCTTAGAAATTGTTTTCTTACTTCAAATAGACCTTGATAAGAACATAGCTTGACTTAATAACATGAGAATGAGAATTTTTGTAAAATCTCCTGAAATTCTCTGCATCAATGTCCTACCCAATATTTATTTGAAAGTAATATGAGATGAATTGTGACTGATCCTTAACCTCCGCAAAGGTCTCCAAAAATTTAGCCAGGCAGAGCCATTTTTAATTGAGTGGAGATTTGGGAGGACCCCTGAGGAATCTGTGCAACAGTGGAAAGTCGTGTTTTGAGTTTAGAAGGAAAATAATAGGAATTATTGGGAAGGGCAGGTAAATATGAGAAAGAGCTCACAGTGCACATCTCCTGCAGAATGAAATTAAATGCGGTCTCGTGCACGACTAACAGTGTGGAGAAATAGTCTCACCCTAGAGGAGCATATCTACACAGTGTTAGCTCTGTAATGCTACTTGCGGCATTAAAAATGAATCTAAAATATGAATCATTATGTGGTCAGGAATTCAGATGCACAGAAATTCTCAGGAACTGATTAAAATAACTATTGAAGAAAAAAAAAAGAAAACAGACCTACAATAGCATTCCTAATTTTACAAACTACATAAGCCCCATTGACTTCATTTTTCAATTGTGCAAGTTCTTGGTGCCAAGTCAGATGCGAAAAAAATCCAAATCAAAATAATCTGTCTGTACAAAGATAAGGGGAAAAAAGGAGATCAAGGGCAGGAGAAACCTGGCAAGTGGTAGTGTCCAGAAAATCCATGTGGAAATGAGGCAGTATAGGACAGCCAGTCTGATTTGAGCCTCCCAGTGGGGAAGATGGACGGTCGGCCGTCCCTGGGCTAGTAGGCTGAGTTGAATCCTGGGGCTGGTGCTCAGTTGGTAACAACTGTGTCTAAGAAAATTGGAAGGAGTTGAAGCTTGCAAACAAACTGCAAATAGACGACAGAGTTCTGTTCAGGGAGGGAATAATGTCACGTATTCGTGTCGGTGAGCTCAAACATAAAAGAAATGAGGCAGAACACATAGCCAGCTGGACTTGTAGAATGTTGCTCAAGAAATGGTATTTTCCTATGAGGATTATTATTGGTGACCCCCTTCCTTCTTCCACACTTTCTCACCCCCTGAGCAGGGAGGTACTTCATTACCCGAGACTCTTGAAAAGCAATGTGAGCACTAAAAGGCTGTTCAGATTGTACCAGCCTCCAAAAACCACACAGCATTCTAAGCAAGTGAACTTCTTGAAACAATTTCAAGCCCATCAATGTGTAAGAAATCCCCAGCTACCACTGACATTAATTCCCGGGTTAATGGAGGCTGGGTAGCATTTTATTGACAACCTTCACTGCCGTCACCAATCTAGAACTCGTTTCCCTGAGGTTCATTTACTCAAGCAAATCAGTAGAGTTGTAGCCTCCCTTGCACTGTCCTACAGGCATCCCCATCAATGGCCAGGGGCGCGGGCTGTATATTCTTTGGTGTCATCAAAACCTGAAATAACCTGCCACTTTCTGTCAGTGTGACCTTAGGCAAGTTTTGCACAATTTTGAGTTTGAGATGCCTGCAAGATATCCAAGTAGTCGTGTCCAAGTGGCAGTTGGTATGTGAGAATTGTTCAGAAAAAAGATCCAGCCTGGAAGACTCATCAGCATAGAGATAATTGAAGACTTGGGCTTGGATAGGACCACTTAAGGACATTGCCTCTAATGGAATGAGAAAGGGATCTAGGAGTGTATTTAAATTTTCTTGGGCAAATTTTCATTGGGTGTTTATTCTAATAAGTGAGAAAAGTTGACCAGGGCAGTCAGTCAGTCTTGCCAGCATTTGAGTAGGTAATTGACTGACCAGCTATGGGTCCTCACCTACACAACCTGCTCCTGAGTTCAGTGATTGCCCTCATGGTGTTCATTTCTCTAGCGAGACTCGCCCAGCATTAGAGCAGCTGTCAGATTCGCTCATCTGCTGGTTCAGTAGTACAGCAGCAAAGACGGAAAGCCAGCCACCCTCTGCCTGAACAATCTGGAGCACATTGTGCCTTGAAGCTGGAATGAGGCAGACTGTCAAGTGCAGGATGGAGCTCCTGAACTTGGAGCTTTTCCTAGGCCCCTTCTCTCAGTGCCTCTGGTCCAGATTCTGCTTGAAAGTATCCTCTGAAGGCAAGTGCTTTCTATGATCTTAGCCAGGGGGCAGCTCTGCATCTCAGAGACCTAAAAAAGGAAGGTCCTCACCATCAATTGTTGAGCCCAAGCTTTCAGGAAGTTAAAAAATAAAACAAAAGAGGGTCTGCTAATTTATTCATTTATTTGACAAGCATACATTAAAGACCAAGGCTTTTAGAGATACACTGGTTGCCAACACAGACAAGGTCTTTGCTTTCAAGGCATTCAGGTCTGGAAGAGACATATAGATAAAATAAATAAAATAATTACAGGTGAAATAAGTATTCTAATAGAAAATAATTGGTTGACCTTCTTTAGCCAGAGAAGGCTTCTTGGGGTAGGGGGGTGGCATTTATGCTGAGTCCTGAAGGATGCAAAGGGGATAGATGTAGGAGAATAATCAAGAAGAGTTAAAGAACAAGTGAAAAGGCCAAGCGGGAGAGGGCCCGGTAATTCCGGGAAGTGGGAAGAGTGTGCCATATGAGAGGCGCCTCCTGGGGTAGCCTGCAGCTGCCCTATGATAACGTGGTGGCATTGGACTGTCTTTCTTCCCATTATAGTCCTTATTTCAAAGACCTAATGAGTACTCCCCAAAAGTAGTTCGTTGTGTGTGTGCCTTGATTTTTAAAGAAGCAGGGTGGCAAGAGTCTGCATGTAATGGGGCTGAGGCCTTTTAAACTGACACTTAAAAAATATTTGTGTATAAATTCTTCTTGACGTTTGGATTTAATGCTGCCCTTATAGGAGACCTGTGGGCTTGTTCGTGAACATATGTACTGAATACCAATCAAAAACCTCCCTGAGATCTGTCTTCGCCACTACAGCCAGTGTTCCAGCCTGAGCGCTGAGCCAGGAGGGTGATCAGAGCTCTGTTGTTTGTACTTCGATTTCCCAAGGGCCACATCCTAGGGAGGAAAAAAAAAGAAAGAGAAAATAATAGGAATGGGGAATACATACAGGCATTGTGTGTGATTTGCACAGCACTTGATAAGCTGAAATCTGGCCTCAGAAAATGTTCAAAATTGAAATTTTATCATGGAGACCCGTGTAGCCATTTCCTCTCTGTTTTATTCTTTTGCTTATATTGACTGTAATCCATATATTTCTTTTTGTTGGAAATTTACAGCTGTGATTCAGAGTAGAGCATCAGTGAAAAAAAAGGAAGGTCTGTGTCCACCAGAGACCATTTCTTGGCAAATGAAGTTTGTATTCCAACCCTTCCTCATCCCATCTTTCTTAGTCCTATAGTAAAAGTGCCTTTATTTGGGGCCTGTCTTGGAAACTCATGGGAGCTATAAATGTGCTAGGGAAAAAAAAAGTGAATCTTGCATTGATTGCTACTTGGATTCAAGTTCAGGCTTTATCCTTACAAATTGCACATTTTTAGTTAAGTTACTTTGTCTATTGGGATCTCAGTTATTTCGTTTGTAACTGGAAATAAATATAAACTTCATAGGCTATTGTGAAAATTAAACAAAAGGTAAGTAGTGCTTAGCACATGGCCAGCCATTAATACTGCCAACCTGTTTATATAAACTGTCCTCAAGCTATGCTGTGGGCATAATTTTTGTCTCTGGAATTTGGTAACGAGTGTCTTGATAGTGGCTCCCGTGCATCAGGAGGGCTGTTGACTAAGTGATTGGGGACCCCAGGTGTCCCTATTCTGTAGACTTGGGGAGTGGCTAGGACACTTTGGCTCTGAAGAGCTATGCTGCATGTTGTGAGTACTCACATTTGCACTTAATATTTAATTAACACGTGCACTGACTTCATTAGAAGCAATTAAAGAAACAGCTTCATGTAAGGACTTTTTGGAAATTTCTGTACGCGAGGCTGTTAGACTTTCACATTTTCTACCCTTCAAGGGTTTCTTATACAGCGTTTCATTGTCATCTTAAAATTTACTGATTCCTGCTAATTATCAGAACTGCTACCTGAAACAATCACAACATTAGGATGAAATTAGATGTGGTTGTTCTGTTTTATTATAAGTATACCCAGGGCAGCCATGGAATACAAAGCTTGATTTAAAAAAAAAAAAAATTACTCAAAACATTAGATCCATTTGTATATATCTAGCCAAAATGACGATTCCTTTTAGATGATAGGGTAAAATTTGCTGTTTATTATTTAAGGGCTGTCTCGCTCACCTTATAATCATGTTTTTAATTTACAAGCCAAAAGAGTAAAATTATGCCTACCTAAAATAAATTACTAAAATCTCACAACTTCCTTCAGGGCAGTAGTTCTCAAACTTGAGTGTGTGTCAGAATCCTTTGAAGGGCTTGTAAAAATACAGATTTCTGGGCCCCCAGAAATCTTTTGATTCAGGGGGCCTGGAGCAGGGCCCGAGAACTTGTATTTCCAGCAGTGCCCAGGAACTCTGATGCTGAGTGTAGGGACCACATGAGGAGAGTTATGGCTCCACGAAAATTCTTAAGGGGTTACGTGGGAGAGCTCCCTGCCCATCTTGTTTCTTTATTTCATATGTTTCATGGTGAGGTACATTGCTTTTTGCTGAGAATCCAAATGTGTATTTCTATTTGGCTTTTCACCCACAATTGTTTCAAATTGTGAAATATTTATGGTATCTGGCAGGAGGGTAGCAGGCATTAGACACAAATACATGCTTTAGTGGATGGATAAGCTGCTCTTCAGGTGAAAATAGGCCTTAATCATTTTAATTATCAGCGGGAATTCATTCATTCATTCTTTCACTGATTGATTTACTGATTCATTCAATACATTTACTGGGGACTCCTATGCGCCACGCATTGTTTTGAGTGTCCTGGATACTCCAGAATAAAGAAGGTAAGATTCCTTCCCTAATGTGGTCTAGGTACTGGACGGGGTGCAGGAGCACTGCAGGAGGGGCGGAGGGAGTAAGCCGGCAATGACTACAATACTTGTCAAGAAGAAGATGTAATAAAGAATAAAGCTGGATGAAATTACAGAAGGTGATAGTGAGAGAGGGCTATTTCACATCGGGCGAGCAAGGGAGGCCACCCAGGTACAGTGATAGTTGCTACAGGCAGTAAGGGGTCTGTGCTCATGGATATTCGGGGAAGGAGGATGTTTCTGATGGAGGAAGGCCTTTCAGGACAGGGAGGCAAGAGTGTCCTTGCTGTATTTGAAAACTAGCAGGAGGCCAATGCAGTTAGGACTTTTTGGGAGAGAGGGAAGGGGGATAATGAAGGACCCATGGATTTTCTTCTGAGTGAGAAGGGGTGTCATGTGAGGGTTTTGAGAAGTGCAGTGATGCCCTGGCCAGTTTGCGTGGCTCAGTTCGCTGGATGTACCATCCCACAAACTGAAAGGCCGCAGGTTGGGTTCTGGTTAAGACACATGTCTAGGTTGCGGGTTCGGACCCTGGCCGGGTGTGTTTGGGTGTGTACAAAAAGCCAACCAATCGATGTTTCCCACATCAGTGTTTCTTTCCCTCCCTTTTTCCCTCCCTTCCTTTCTCTCTAAACCCTCTCTCCCTTCCTCTAAAAGCAATGAAAAAAATGTCCTCAGGTGAGGATAAAAAAAAGTGCCGTTATAGGGTCTGCTTTAACTTTAGAAGAAGGATCTGCTTGTGGTGAATGGAAGCAAAGCATCCCATGTGATGTAGGATGAGTGAAGCATAAGTAAAACACCAGCAACTTGTTGCTGCACACGTGGCAGACATCAAAAATCAATCACAGATTCATTTCTTGGTGGTCTAGACATTGATGGGGATGACCTCCCAACACAGCCTGCAGGCAGCTCTGAACTTGGAGTGTGCACATGAAATGAGATCTGTCCTAACAGTTCATATATTGGATGGCTTTTGAATGCATTGTTTATCCTTAGAAGAGGCCTCAGCATCTGTTCCAGATCCGTTCAGTCATCCACAATATGCAGGGTCCAGCAGAAGTAACACCTGCTTGAGTGTGGTTGGTAGGTTAATAATATGGGTGTAATAATTTATAGTTTTAATTTGATCATTTCACCTAAAATGTCATGTGGTGTGCTTGAGTGTGATATTGTTATGTTATAGAATTACATGCTTATGATTTTGTAATAAAAAATGGGTGTTATTTGTGCCAGACCCTATATATTGAACATTGTGAGGCAGGCAATGAAAAGTCCATAAGTCAATAAACATTTCAGATCATAAGTGCTATGAAGAAAAATGATGTGATTGAGATCTGAAAAATGAGGAGTTGGTCGTTTAAATAACGGGCAGGGCTTTTGATGCCGGGAGCAGCAGGTACGAGCATCCCATGACAGGATGGACTGAGGGGCGGGGTCTAGGGCACATCTCCTCTTTTCTGTCAGTTCACATATATCCTGTCCGTCCATGCAGAGTGTGAGCCCTGCAGTGCCCCCCCGTGACGTGAGTGGCAAGTCTCTGAATCACGTGATAGGGTGATGCCTCCATCAGGTTTGGACCTCCTAATACTCTCCCACCCCAGACACCACTGGTCTCCTGCACTGATTTCTACTTTACCTCCCTTCCTCTAACTCTCTTATCCTCCTTTTTTCATCTTACTAGTCACCTATGTTGAAGGGGATTTTCTGGAGGAATATATGAAAATAGGTTTCACATGGCATTTGTGGAGTAATAAACTTATTAGTTTGGGGACCTTTTTTTCTCCCCCTTTTCCTCTATAATTTTATTTCTGTAGTAAATACCCATCTAATATACTAAAATTTTCCTTGAATATAAGTAACCTTATATACAAAAGACATTTTTCATTTTGTACCCTGAGGTAGTAGTTGCTAAAATATACACACAGAAAATGTCATTCAATAGGAAAAATAATATATAAAGGAAGCCAATTATTTCATGTTCAGAGAGTCATCCAGCCAGAGTAGTGAGTAGTAATTGCAGTATTTTGTCATGGAATTTTTGGCTGTAAATAATAGACGTCTGCCTTTTAGTACACTCATTTTATTGGGCATTGCTCTGACAAGTGCAGCTGAGGGGTTAGTCACAGGAGGAGGAATTACGGGGAAGCGTCAGGGCACCTGCTTTTTGCAGGGTAGGAATTTCCAGGTGTGATTGAGCAAGAGCAGAAAATTCAGCTGGAACCAGTTGTCCGTGTTGTCTGCAACTGTCTCAGTTAAAGGGACTTTAAGTCCTTTCTGCTCTCCAACTCCTGAGGATGGCTCACCAAGCTTTGGTTTACTCATCTATGAAATGGAGTTGATCGAATCCACCTTCTTGAGTTGCTATAAGGAGGAACCCAGGGTGGTGGTGATGAGACCAGTTTGCATTTTGAGCACTTAGGACCTGCCAGGCATTTTCCAAAGCGTTTCACAGACGTTATTTCAGTTACTTTTCACAATGGCAGGGTGGATGTACACTGGTATCCCCATGTCTCCATTGAGGAAGCTCTGACACTAAAGGATAAGTGAGTTGCTCAAGGGCACCCTGCTTATTAGTTCAGTGCTGGACAGACATCAAGTGTTTATGTAAAGGAAATAACTACAGTTGCTACTGTTTAGATTTGACTTTCAAAAAATATAATTTATATTGCAGAGTACAGGAGGTTAGATACTTAATCCCTCTTGTTTTTTGTTTATTTGGTTTTCTGGCTCCATTTCATGGCACTAATTTTCATCTTTGTTTTTCTGATGATAAAAAAGTCTGTTTTTAATTTTTCTGACCTGTGTTTTCCCTTAGAGCACAACATCTGCTGGTCCTCTTGGGCCAGACCCTCTTGGATCCCTCCAGGAAGACTCACCTTGATCTCCCTTCGGTGATAGGGGAGTAGACATTTCAAATACAGCAGAAAAGATTCTCTAGGAAATTATGATTATTAGCAATCCCTCCACTTATCATTTTCAGCATTTTCAGAATCTCACTTGGCTTTCTTGAAAACATGGCCAATTCATGGGTTAGTTTTTATGCTCCAGGTGCCTTGGAACCCAGTGGTGTGGGGCAGTGAGGACAAGAGTCCAAGTCTTGGCTTTGTGTTTAAAGGTCTCAACCCCCATGTTTACAAAATGGGAGTGGTAGTGATGGTGATGTTGATGGTGATACTAGGTATCGTACAGTTGTATGGATCTCATCTCATATAATCTCTCAGGATTATGTGAGTTATACAGAACTTTATAGGGTAAGTCAGATCCTCTCACATAATATACTTTGATTTCTGTGTGTTCTACTTTCTCCTCAATATGTAGTTTTCTTCATGATGTTAATTCTTACCCCTCTTCTTCCCTTTTATTTTTCTACTACATATCCAACAGTCCACCCACCTACCCACCCGTCTTTCCGTCTATTCATCCATCCATCCCTCCATCCTTCTTCTCAGCCTTGAGTACTACTTTTATCAGATGCCCCTGAGCCCTAGACATACAACAGTGAGCAACATAGATGCAGTCCTGCCTTCATGGAGCTTACTTTCTTCCCCACTTGGCCCTCTTATACCTAGTAGTTTAAACAAGTTTTTCATCCTGTAGGCTGGGGATCAGAATTGAGGGGAATGATGGCATGTTGGATGGTTTTCCAAGAACAGTGCGTTGGGCTAGAGACGGAGCTCTCTGCATGCCACTTCAGAAGGAGGTGCTGATGCATTGCTTGGCTAGGAGGTTGTAAAGAGAGGAGGAATTTGTCCAGAGAATCCAAGCACACAAAAATATATTTGCAAAATAGGGAAAATAGAAGAAATAGAGAGTAGGCATCACTGTCAGAGGCATTTAAAATAAAGTTAGGATAGACAAATGGTGATGTACTTCGAAGAAATAAAAAGCAATGAAGTTATGATAAAAGAGAAGACCTTTAGATGTAAAAAAATTCAAGAAGGTGGTCAAGAATCTCATAAATATTAGGCTGTGCCAAGAAACAAGATATGCTTGTGACCATTTACAAGATTATGGTCGTATAGGTGTTAATCTATATAATGATGATATACAAACATATCATTTACATATGCATTTTCTCTGTTTTATTTTGTTTATTTTCTGTTTCATCTGCCTTCTAGATTTGTCACTTAATGCTGTAAGTGCATTTGTATCCTCAGTGTCTAGGACAGAGTAGCACTCAGCAAGACTTTTGAATAAATGGATGAGTCTCTACCGAAACTTAACATGCAGGTAAATTAAAGAATGGGTGATCCTACAGTTTATAAGGACCTGGGACTATTTAGCAGCTTGGCCAGTTTCAGAATTTTCCTCTCCGAAGATATCTATGAGCAGTCCTTCAAATTATGGTCTTTGTTGATTCGGGAGTTTGTGATAAATGTGTCCGGATTGATTTTCTGGGAGCAGAGAAATGCTGAGCCGATGGGACTGAGCTTGCAAACCCCACGTCAGTTGGGGTGGCACTGCTTTTATCTGATTTATGTATCTGGCTTATATTTAAGATCTGATTTGAAGAATGGTTTTCTCTACTAAAAAGTGTAGTATTAGATTAGAAAATTCTTCAACTGCCACACTGCTCTGGGAGTCTCCTGTTTTGGTCTCCTCTCTGACCCCCTTTGAGACGTTCTCTCCATTGGAGCCATAATGATCTTTGAAGGTTTAAACCTGGCTGTCGCCACCCCCCCCCCCATGGAAAGGGCCTCATAATACTGTTATTAGCTGCGTACAATAACATAATACAACAAAGAAAATAATTATATACAGTTAGCAAAATATTTAAAATAAATTTATAGCGTAAGGATCATAGAAATAATATATGAGCTTCTTTAAATGACTTAAGTAACCGTATTGAGAGCCAGGCTTAATAACCCTCTAATTTCAAAGTAGTGATGAACACAAATTAATTTCAAGGTGTCTGCAAGAACTTCAACATTATATGAAAATACCACTAATTTCTATTGTTGAAAAAGTTATTGTAATACTACCATGACTTGTTGCCTACATTCATAACAGAAGGAAATGCTGAATTTTAGTTAAAGGTAGTAAAAATCAGAATGTGATTTTTTTCTATTCAAGTTCCCAGGCCTTGGAATATGATCTTATTAATAACTCCATCCTTGTCCTATACACTGCACCTTGGCCTCTGATTACCTTGCCAGCCACGTATCTCCTGTCACACTCCTGTGCTTTCTGCTCCACAACCACACAGACCTTACTTTTGTTCACTCACATTCTTCCTCACAGGGCCTTTGCACCTACTAGTTGCCCTGCCTCGAACACACTTCGCATCCCTCCTGTCATTCTCATCTCAGTTCAAGGGTCACTTCCGCAGGAAGGATCTTACTGATCTCCCCTACAAGGGCACTCTCCTCTCCTAGAGACCCTGTTGTTGAATCTCATGCACCAAGTCAGAGCTGCAGGTCTGGGTTTATTTGTGTGGATACTTGATCAGGGTCTGTCTCTCCAAATAGTTTAAGCTTCGTGAGAGTATTAATTTGTGAGGGTTGTCATAACAACGTATTACAGCCTGGGTCACTAAAACTACAGAGATTTGTTTTCTCACAATTCTGGAGGCTAGATGTCCAAGACCAAGGTCTCAGCAGAGGTGATTTATTCCGAGCCTTCATTTGTTGGCTTGTAGAAGACTGCCTCCTTTTGTGTCTTCGCGTGGCCTCCCCACTGTGTGTATCTGCATTTTACTTTCCTCTTCTTATAAGGACGCCAGTCATGATAGATTAGGACCTATCCTGGGGACCTCATTTTCACTTAGTTGCTTCTCTAAGGACCCCGTTCCAAATACAGTCACATTTTGCGATACTGGGGTTAGGCCTTCAACATGCGCATTTGGCGCAGGGGTGGGGAGAGGGCACAATTCAGTCAACAACGCAAGGGAATGGCAGGAGTCTGATTTTGCTAACTGTTCTTTCCTAGTCATGGAGCACAGCCCTTAGCATGTAGCTCAGAGTAGGCCATCGATACACAGCTATTAAATTAATGAATAGACATGCAAGCATGAATGAATGATGCCACACCTTTTTGACCACTGAAACATTTAGAACATGTATTTTTTCACATGTTCTTTGAAACATTTAAAACATGTATCTGTATCACATGTTCTAATATTGAGCTTATTCTTTGGGTTCTCTTCTTCTGTGTTCCCAAGTTAATACATTTGATCTAGGAATGTTCAGGGTTACATTTTAAAAGAGAAATCTCATGTGCCTATACTTGTCTGCTTGATTCAGCACAAATGGTGTTAGAGTCATGTAATTAAATCACAAATACAGAATATTTAAATTTTGACTCTGGAGTGATTAGTCAACAGCCTGAATTTTATTCTGTTCTCAAATGCAACACTTTGATTTAATAATAGCTCTTTGGTTATATAAAGTAGGTTTCCAGCTTCTACAAGAGACTAACTAGGTTGGAATTGGTTTGCACCTATTTTCTGGGTTGGTTTCAGTCTGGTTACACTTGCCCCTTTTTTCCTTACATGTCAGCACAAGCCGCCACAGCAGTCTCAAACACAAAATTGAGAAATGCCACACAGTGCTGACGGCATAACTTCTGGAAGTATATTATCTTGGGATATGCTGTGGTAGTAGGATTCAAATTCTGTTAGAGTTTGAAAGTCAAGGTGCTTACATTTTTATCAATACAGCAGCAGACTGGGGGGAACGAGAATGCGATTGTGCTTCAGATGGAGCTGGTGGGCCCATGAGTCCAGTGCTTCCCTCATGAGATGTTCTTGGGTATTGCTAAGAGTAAATAAATAAAAATATAATAAAAGAGCCCTGGCCAGGTACCTCAGTTGGTTGGAGCATGGTCTCTACACACCAAGGTTGTGGGTTCGATCGCTGTCAGGGTATGTGCAAGAATGCATAAATAAGTGGAAAAACAAATAGATGTTTCTCTTTCCCCCCCTTTCTCCCTCCCTGTCTCTCTCTCTCTAAAAATCTGTAAGTAGAATTTTTTAAATGTAATAAGAGAAAGTTATGTAATGAAAGAGCATTGGAAACTAAGTTTCTTAAAGACAGAACTTCACAGAGCCCTTAATATGCTAGTGTACATTGTCACTTTCCAAATGGGAACTACGGTATGCAGACTTTTACACACATTTGTCCCCAGACTTTTTTCTTGATGGATTGGAATCCTGAGGAACAGTCTTTGAGATGGTCTCTCTAGACAATCTAAAATAGCTCACACATTTTGTTGGTTTCGTAAGTGGGGTATTTTTATCAGAATTTTGTCTTTTACTATTCAGGATATCATAGTATTATATCTTGGTATCTCACAGGCATCATTCCAAATGTCAGTTTTTAAAATAGACCCTTATAGAGGTTAATGTTTTATAGACCTGTCTGTAAGTTTATTTCTAAACTCAGCAATTAAGAAAATAACTGAAAACATTTATTTTTTGTTACAAGTGTCAGATAGCCAACCCCAGTTGGCTTTAGTCAAAAGTAGAATGAAAGCATCAAGAGAGATGTATTAAACTAAGAGTATGTCGTCAAGATTTGGCCCCACTCCATATGCTAGATTTTCTCTTGTCGATAGTCATTTGATTCTTCAGGAAGAGCTTTACCTGCATAGTAAATGGATTCCAGCAGGTCTACTCACATAGTATTTGCAGAGCAAATCGAACTTCTCTTTGCATCTTGTAACAAAGTCCCAGACTAACATCCCATTGGCCTGGTTTCATCCTGCGACTCTCTCGCTCCCACCCCCTCTTAACCCTGCGATGCGCAAGGCTGGGATGTGTGCTGTCTCATATGCCAAAGGGTAGGGTCAATCCCATTGAGAACACACGCACTGAATCAGGGTGAGGATATGGAGATGGATGCCGAGAAGTGAATGGGAATGCTGCAACCTGAAGAATATATGTCCGGCAGGTAAAAAGAACAGGTATTCCATTCGGCGACCACTTTAGTTTGTTGACTCATGAAAACCTCTTTTGCTGCATGTTGAAGGAAAAATATTTCAGTTAATTGAGCTTCTAGTTAGTTAAGCTACAGCTAATTAAGTTTCTTAGGTGGGTAGGTGCTGATGAAGTCAACAAATGGGAGAGGTGTCACAGAAATAAAAACCACACTGACAGTGGATTCAGTGTGGGAACACAGGAGAGGGAGGACTCAGGAATGACTTAAAATGGTCCAGATGGTGACTAGACCAGGATCCCTTCTTGTTTGTGAGCCTCTCCACCAGGGTGACTTTATCTCTTTCATGCTGGTGTCACCACAACCTGGCATAGTTAATTCTCAATGATTTTTTTTTATTGTTGTAAAATTAGGAGATTGTTTTGTTGTTGTTGTTGTTGGGGGAGTGTCTTCAACTGAAATAAGGGAACAAAGGAGAAAGAGCAGATTTAGGGGCGAAGATACTGATGGTGACTTTGCAAGTGAAATGTATTGGAGCTGCTGGTGGGACAGCTGGCAGTTGGGGACCCCAGGCCCATTGCTTGTATCATGGGAAAATCCAATCTCATCTGCTTCAGTTCAAGACAAAACTCTCTCACGTTAAGTGTAGGCATATTTCCTCACGAGGAACAGTAGGTGGAATGCTTTGTCTTATAATAGCACTGTTCAGGGAAAGTGTTTTTGGAGCATTCATTTTCTCTTTAAGTCACTGATGTCTGGGTTTCAGAGGGATGATATGTTTTCCAGTGCTTCCATTCGTGAGTGGCAAATTGTATTTGATGCCATATTTTAGTGACATAACATCACATGACTCAATGAGGACAATTTGGGGCACAAAAATCATAGTCAAGAAAAATTCACATTTGCCTTTTTTTAGTCAGCTGCAGTTCAACTATTTTTCCAGGGCTAGGGATATTGTAGAAAAATAAAACTACGAACAGAGGTGGCAACGTGTAGTTTCTTACTCAGTAGTTCTTAAATCAGTGACTTTTTGTTTTAAAATAAATATATTTAGTGTGCTCTTTATTATGCTCAAATGAAATTAATAAATAATGCGAGGGGAGATACCCCCAAGCCCCAGAATTTATTTATAAAAAATTGTGTATTTATTCTTAACATGCTTAAACTTCAGTCACCTTCAAAGTACTCTCCATTCGATGCAATACTCCTATCGAGACTTTTTTCTACTGCTCAAAACAGTTTTTGAACTCCTGGATTTTGATGCTTTTTAGTGCTTTTGCCTGGGTTTTTTGTTTTTTGTTTTCACCTCTTCTACATTGGCAAAAATGTTCCCCTTTTGAGGGCTATTTTTTTCCTGGGGAAACAAAAAAATAAAAGTTGCTTGGGGCAAGATCTGGTGAATAGGAAGGGTGGAGCACAGGTGTCATGCTGTTTTTTGTTAAAAACTGCTGAATGCTCAGTGTGGTATGGGCAGGTGTGGTCAGAAATCACCCATCATGAAATGGGCAAATGTGCCCTGGCTGGTGTGGCTTGGTGGACTGAGTGCCGGCCTGTGCATCAAAGGGTTGCCAGTTCAGTTCCCAGTCAAGGGCACATGCTGGGGTTGCGGGCCAGGTCCACAGGAAGGGGAGTGCGAGAGGCAACCACACATTGATGTTTCTCTCCCTCTCCCCCTCCCTTCCCCTCTCTAAAAATAAATAAATAAAATCTAAAAAAAAAGAAATAGGCAAATGTGTTGAAAGAGTCTTAAAAAAATATTCACTGAAGCTGAATGCAGCCTTTTGCAATAACACCAGCTGGTACACTGATACAGATGGGTTACTAGCACACTCACCTAGTCGGGGAGACTGTACTACTAGGGGACTGCCCTCCATAAGAAAATTCCAGTTTTCTTGGGGGGGGTCCCTCCATACCACCTTCAATTGACCTAATTCTTAAAGTCATAAAGTGACCTAACTATAGAAAATTTTAAAAAGGAAAGTAATTTATAATAAATGATGCATATATAGTACATGCTTTAGCCCAAGTTCAGAAGAGCCTTGGTGAAATGCAGATTATGACTAGCAGCTCTGGCCTGGGACCTGAGAGGCTACATTTCTAATAAACTCCCAGGTGACACTGGAACCACAGGCCTTGGACCGCACTTTGAATAGGAAGGCTCTGGAGGACGTATTGAAAAGTATCAGCTACTTGCGCCTCCACATAGAATCCCTGCGAGTACTCCAGCCATAAAACCAACTTCTGCAGATGCATGGAATGGGCTAGTGAAAAGCAGAGCTGGTCATACCATTTTCTGAAATGGTGAACAAACCTTAGTGAAGTTCCCAACAAAGACAGGTAGCAGTTCCTTCACATGTTACACAATTTTGCATACATTTTATTTTAAACTGTAAAAATCATGTTTGCCATTTACATGGCCCAAAGGAAAGTTCTAGCTCAGATGCTTGGGAGCCCTGATGCATCATAGCACAGTTCTTTGAGATGCCCGAGCCACCAAATCCCAGATTGCGCCCCGCACCCTGGCCCCCGCCTTTGCTGAGACAATTCCCTTCCTCTCCATATTTAGAAAACACTCCACAGATTTCCAAGGTGCCTCCCAGGAGGACCTACCATCTGTTGAGAACTTTGAACCCAAAGACCAATAAAAACCAAATAGGCCACAGTGGGGTTCATGGGGTGATATGAAGACCTATAGTTTATTTAGGCAAATTATCCCCCAAGCCAACACCCAAAGAAAATAGGGTCATAGTCCTCACACCCCATGTGGCAAGCAGAGTGGTACATTCTTTTCGGTGGTGTTTTCTCTGCTGTTCACTTTGTTGCCCTAGTAATTGGGGAAAAGTTGCTATGGCCATATTTGCAGCTGACAGATTTGTTTGGCACCGTGTTGTGAGAGGGTGTTGAGTGGAGGCCTGTGAAGCATCTGAAGCAAATGAAGATAATTTAAGGGAAGAAGAAAGCGAGTGTTAACTTCCTGATAACCACAGACTGATTTGTGTTTTTCCAGCGCAGTCTCCACAGGTCCCAGTGGCCCTGTGTTCCCAGTGTCAAAAGCCACCAGTGTCTCCTGGCGGAGAGGGCAGCTCTCAGGGCTGCATCGCCCTCTGAAAATGGGCACTGAGAGCCTTATATCTAAAATACAAAAGATGTAGGTAGAGTGGGTTTTATTAAGTTGCATCATAAGAGGTATTTATATTCAAGGGATGATCTTTTCTAAATTCAGCTACTTACTGCCTCGCATAGTTTCTAAAATACTTAAACTCCCAGACAAGCTGCATTCTTTGATATTGTGCTTGACAAGAAATACATATGATAGGGGTGATTTTTCCCCTTTTGATACCAACATTTTTAATACCACTGAAGTATACAAAGAATATATTCATTATAGACTAATTTGAAAAATATGTTAGAAATTTCAGAGTAAAATTAAAAAGCAAGGTAACAGTATGTATAATCTCACCACCAGAAATGACAACCACTATAAATACAGTGTTCCCTCTTAATCTTTTTTTTAATGCGTAAACATACACGCACAAGCTCACATTTTAACAAAATCAGTGTAGGTCCACTAGTTTTGTATGTTAGTATTTTTATTCAATATTATACTTTATAATATTATGGTGCTTTATTGTTAGCAGTTATTATTTTATTAATGGAAAACTTTAGTTAATTGTAGATTCATATGTAGTTTCATGAAATAGTACAGCAAGATCTCTCATATACTTTGCCCAGTTTCCATCAATGTCTCATTTTACAAAACTGTAGTATAATACAGCATCCAGGACATTGATGGACTCTACCAATCTTATGTAGATTTCTCCAGTTTTACTTGTACTCATTTGTGCGGATGTATGTGTTTAGTTCCGTATGGTTGGATCACCTGTATAGGTTCATGTGTTCACCTCCACAGTCAAAATACTGAACTGTTACATCACCAAAGACACCTCCGGTTCCCCTTTACAGCCTCACTCACTTTCTTGCCTCTACCCAAACCCTGACAACTGCTAATCTGCCCTCAAGTTCTAAAATTTTGTCATTTCAAAAATTTAAGTTAATGGCGTAATACATGTTAACCTTTTGTAATTGGCTTTTTTTCATTTGGAGTAATTATCTGGAGATTCATGTAGGTTGTTGCGAGTTATTTATTTTGTATATATATTTATTATATGTACCACAATTTGTTTAACCATGTACCTGTTGAAAGACATCTGGGTTGATTCTAGTTTTTCGCTGTTACAGATAAAGTTGCTATGCACATTCGTGTACAGGTTTGTTTTGTTTTGTTTATTCCTTTTCTTTTCCCTTTTTGAATAAAGCTTTTCTTTTTTTCTGGGATAAATTCACAAGAGTGCAATTTCTGGTCACAAGTTTAGTTTATAAGAAACTGACAAACTATTTCCGAGGTGGCTATACCATTCTCCATTCTCACCTGCAATATATGGGTTTGATGCAGTTTTTTCACATCTTTACCAGCACATGGTGGCATCACTATTTCATTTTATCCTTTCTGATATGTGTAAAGTGATCTCATTGTATTTTAAGTTTGCATTTCCCAATTGCCTAATAACATTGAACCTCTTTTCATGTGTTTGCCATGTACATATTCTCCTCAGTCAGGTGTCTGTTCAGGTCCTTTGCCCATTTTTTAATTGGATTTTTAAAAAAATGTTTGAAGTTTGAGAGTTCTTTATATGTTCTAGACACTAGTTCTTTGTCCTGTGAGTTAAAAAACCCCCCACATAAATGGAGACCCTTTAAAATACAGGCAGAGCCGCCATGCCAGGGGACCTGCCTTGCATGTCTCATGCCTCAAACCTTTGAATTTTAAAACAGAGCAAAATATCTTTGGATTGCACCTAACGCAACCTCACTTCCCACAGAACTGTTTACAAGGATAGCAAGGAAGCAGATATTATGACTACCAGACTAATGATTATTGAACTGAAAATTTTGAAAACTTATTTAGAATTAGGATCACTATGTTATATAATCTGCACCAACGGAAATGCCTTTCTTCCATTGGTATAATTGTTCCCTTCTCATAAATACCCCTGGCCTTTGTCTCCTAATTAGAACACTAATTAGGCTTCCTTCTGAATCAGTGCTTCCTTCATAGCTTTGATCTCAAATAAATGCTTGTTGCCTCTCACTTTGAAAGACCTTTTATTTTTAGATTAGCATGTGTGTGATTTGCAAATATTGTTTCCCAGTCTATAGGTTGTCTTTTTTATGCTTTTCATATGGGCTTTCACAGAATAAAAGTTTCATATTTTGAAAAGGTTCAAACAATAAATTTTGCCTTTTATGGCTCATGCTTTTGATGTCAAACCTAATATTACATTTTGCATTTAAGTTCATGAACTGTTGTAATTTTTGTATGAACTATGAGGTTTAGGTCAATATTCTTTTTTTTTTTTTGCCGATGGATGTCTACTTGTTCTAGCACCATTTGTTGAAAAGACTGTCCTCTCACCATTGAGTACTTTTTGTACCTTTGTCAGAAGTCAGGCATATTTGTGTAGGTCTGTTTCTGTGTTCTATTGATTTATCTCTATCCCTCCGCCAATACCACACTGTCTTGATTACTGGAGCTACATAATAAACCTTAATATTGGGTAGAATGATTTATCCTACTTTCTTCTTCTTCATCAGGATTGTTTTGGCTACTCTCATGCTGGATTGCCTGTGGTGACGGGTCCTCTTTTCTGGTGTTGCATGTCTGTTCGTGATGCCAATTTTCAACCTTGGGCTCATTTTCCAGTTTTCCCTCCAGAGGATATTTTGTTTTACTAAAAGAGCATTTTTCCCTTTCCCAGGGATTCCTGTCTTTCTTTTTTCTCTGATTTTCACAATTTAAAAAATTAAATTGTGAATGATTTTATTTATGCCTACCAAAACTTACCAGACTTTTAAACAACTTACCATGGGCTTGTTCTGCTTTTGTATCATCTGCTCCCTTGGGCATCCAGTTCTTTAGTTCTTTTTATTTTATTTTGTTCAATTTTATCTACATGATTGGGATTTGGGATGATTACCACTGGCCATCTAATAGTGTTCTGTTCAAAAGCAAGATGGCTTTAAGTTGGAGTGTTAGTGAACTTGAACATAAGTATAAGGGCCAAGGGTCAGCCAGTATTGATTTAAACAGAAAGTTTTTGGGAGTTATCTTCTTTGGAAAGTATTTCCAAACAGTGTGGCAGCAAAATGATAGTGTTAATTGTACTGCTTGTCCTCATTGGCTGTGATGAGTTTTTAAAAAAAAAAATTTCTGGGTTGTTCATTTAGAGTGAAAATGATGTAACTCACATTCAAAAATAATGGCAAGATAAACTGATGATTTTATCTCTCAGAGTCAGGTAGACCTTTTGTTTTTTTTCAGAGTCTCTGAGGGCATAGCTAGTGTGGAGATGTTTCAACATCGCGGTCTAGAAGGGAGACCCAGGCCTTTGGAAGAGAGAAGGAATAAATTCAGGAAGAAATGATTTAGAGTCATTCTTTGTGTTGTAAACCATGGGATGGATGCTGTGACGTTTCTGTGATGGTGCCTCTGAGCCGGGCCAGTGCTCTAGCACGGCTTGCTGTAGGCCCATAGCAGCCCTTCATCCTTCCCAAAGCCCAAATGTAAATATCTGATCTTAACACTGAATAAGGAGGGAAAAGGCATACCGTAACTTTCTGGTTTGCCTGGAGCACCTCTGGTATGCATCTTTGGTTGTCCCAGTTTAATTATTTCATTCTTGAATATCCCTACTTGGATGATAAGTTATGTGGTCACTATAGTCATAGCACATTCAATTACAGAAAAATCAGAAGGAAAGGATGAATGATAAGAGTCTGCCTAATGCTTGGTGGAGACCTACCCCAGCCTACTGTCCACTGCTATGTCTTGAAGGCGGTGAGTTTGGGGTAGGGCATGGGAATCCAAGAGAGAGACCTGTAGACCTCTTCTACCTGATTGCATGGAAGAGTAAGAGTGTACAAAGAAAAAATAAAATGAGATATAAGGCCCTTTTCTGTAGGAAGCCCTTCCTGCTTTTTCACCAATATTAGGAAGGGAGAAAGCTTTAGGATCTGCCTTCTTCCCACTTCATCAAGAGAATGAAGAAGGCCAGAATGTCAGAGTTGTCTGGGCAAACCCTTGTCCTACTGCCCAAGAGCCTCCTGGGAACTTGGGTGATGGGAAAGGTTCAGCAACCCCGGGCACTCAGACTTCTGATGAGCAGGTGAAACCCTACCTAGCCTTAGGGAATGTCAGAATGCCCTTTACCCTCTCCAGCCATTGCAGTGCTCTTCCTGAAGGGTGGTATGAAGATGAGAAAGAGGGGCTTTCTTAAAAGCCACACCCGTCCTGCTCATGATGCATAGTTTTTGGATCTGGGCATTCGTCTGCCTCTAAGAAATGTGCGATGATATAACTCTGAAGCAAAGCAGGGTCAGGGCAGCTATAGAATTTTTAGCAATATTTTTAAAGCACCTAAGTAATGATACAAACTATTTATAATATCTCAAAAAGTGTCATTTTAGAAGGAATTAAATTGAGATCTTAAAAATTTTTTATTGAGAAGTGTTTGTTACTGTTTGTTCCAACATAGATAAAGGCTAGGTGGGGCATTTCACATTTTAGGTATAAATTAACATACTTCTCATTTAACTCAAGAAGACATATTAGAATGCAGATCTGAGAGTACCTTTTTATAAACATGCCCCCAATTCATTCTAGCTTATGAGAAAAATAGAAAATAATTTGCAAACCTGAACATTTGATTATTTTCTTGTGACATTCTTTCCACCTTTGTGGGCAGATAGTGGGGTTTCAGAACTGCAGACCAGGAGTGGAAACATTACTCAGAGAGAGCCGTGGGTCATCTGTACAGGTAACATGCAGAGCTTCTGAAGGAAGCTCCCCCCACGGTCCGGTGCTTTGGACTTGTTCTCTTCTGATGGCTTTTCTGGGTGGTTTACATTAAGCTGTGGGAATGCTGTTAAGGAAATTGTAAGATTTATCAAAGAATCCCCAGGGAAGCCTCAACAACAGCTCTTATCACCATGGATGCCTGTGAAAAGATGGGCCTAAGATGAGGTAACCACTACGCATTCAATTTTAAGACATTGCTCACTCTATGTAATTCATATATTAAACACAATGCAAATGCAGAACATTTGAGACAGTTAAGTCTACCTCGTTGATGTTTTTGGGTTCAAGGATGTAGGCAGGTAAACAGAAAACATTCCCTGCAAAAATGACACACTGTAGAGAAAATTGCTTTATTAGTCCAAAGATATGCTTAGCTGTTGGGAAATTAAATAACGTGATTGAGGAGGAAAAGCTGAGCAAATAGAACATTGACATAAAAAAGAATTCTGTAACCACTTAGGCCATTATTCATGTCGAAAGAGTGAACGGCTTTTAATTATTTATTTGGGTGTCAATAAGGATAGAAGATAACTATTTCTGAAGTGAAAAGGTAAACTGAAATCAGTAAAAGATTCTCAAAATTCCTAGAATAAGTATGTGTGGAATTTTGCATATTTTCAGAAGTCTGTTGAGTTTCTGTGTTGGAGAGAAATTTTTCACTCATTGACAGTTTTCTTGTTTAAAGAGTGTTAGCACAACAGGCTGACAGAGTATGAAAAGAACAGCACTGATGAGCAAATTTAAAAAAGATGTCTCTGAGCTCCCTCCTTTTAGCAAGACAAGCTGTGAGTTCCTGTCAGTGTAACAAAACGAGAGTGGGTTCCCTGTGTCTGCAGAAAGCCTAAGGACAGAGTGGACTTGAAGAAGCGTCTGTTGTCTGTCCCTTCCACTCTAAGACAAAAGGATATCTGCAGGTTCCTTCAATCCTATTATACTGTTATAGGACCTCAACTAACACTCACTTTTCTTTCTTTTTTTAAAAATTAATTATTTTTTAACATTTTTTGATTTGAGAGAGAGACTGAGACAGAGAGACGTTGATTTGTTGTTATACTTATTTATGCATTCTTTGGTTGATTCTTGATTGCGCCCTGAGTAAGGATCAAACCCACAACCTTGGTGTTTTGGGATGATGCTGTGATCAACTAAGCTACTCAGCCAGGACTAACACTCACTTTTCTTTTATTAGCAAGAAAAATTGATTTAGTTTCTGGGGCTGCAAGGTGGATACTTAAAGAAAATGCCAAAATACTACCATTTTGCAGCATGAGAAGCTATTTTTTTAATAGGAAGGAAACACACACAGCCTACCAGTAATTAATAGAGTGATGTCTGTTTGTTTGGTGCATTCCTTTGTGATTGGATTAGGCAGAGGCAGCTGCTTGGCATATGAAGAAATTCATCTTTGGACATGGACACAAAAGAGTGAGAGATAGTAGAGTTCCCATTAAACTCTCCTGGTAACGCAGGTTGCTGTGAGCTGTAGAAAGTGGAGAGGCAACAAAGTGATGATTCTCCCACGTGATAAATCTGGGTCCAATTCTGACTTTTGAGTTGGCCTTTCTGTTTCCAGTACTTACAGTTTCTTTATATTACCTTCAGTACCCTTCTCAAATGGAGCATTTTTCTTAATTAATGCCTTTTCTGGCATTAAGTCATCAAAGCCTGGATAAGTCTCCTTTCACGTGTCCAGGTCACTGCGTCCTCCAGGTGTCCTCACCTGCTGCCTAATGACCAAAAACCCTCTGCCTGAGCCCTCCTGCCTCCACCTGGCAGACCTTCACTGCTCTGCTTCCCAAACCTCATCCAACCTTGCTGGCAAATAATACATCTCAAAAAAAACAACAACAAACAAACCAAAAAACAACCAAAAACCAAAAAACAAACAGAAAAAAACACCTTTAAAGAGGAAGACAAAATAAAATAGTAAATTTTAAAAGGTCATAAAATTTCTCTCTCCTCACCCTGTTTAGCCTCGTTTCAACTCTAAAGATCTTGTTTATGCTTTAATAATAATAATGAGTGCATTCTCCTAGTTAATTTTAAACTACCCTGACTCATTTATCTCTGTCTTGTCATTTTCTCCTTTCTACCATGACAATTTTAAATTACTAAAGGGCCTTTCACAACTCATAATAAAATACCAAGTACATTGCAGACACTGAATTGATACTTGCTGAATGAAAATACATCTGGTAAAATCCCTTTGAAAAGCTCATTAAGAATGAAGCATGGTAAGTTCCCGTGTGAGGAGCAAACTGGGATGTGTCATTCTGTATTGTCAACACAACAGTATTGTCCCTTCAGAAGAACACTGTTGGTTTTGTGTGGTTCACTGACAAATTCAAAGAATGGTGTGACCATCTGTTTTCTATAGCTTCTGAGGGAAGAACAAAAGGATTAGCTTCTGAGCTAGAATAAGAAGAAGGGGGTAGATAAAAGGAAGAATTTTTTTACTGTTCAGGTTGTATAACAATTGACTGGATTACACAGAAACTCTGCCACCTCCTTCTCTGCCGTCTTCTCAGAACGAGTGTGAGCATCGTCTTTGATGGAGATGGTAGACATAGCCTTTCCTAGGTGACCTGCCTGGGCTGCTTCAAATTCTTTGTTTTTAATTCAAGGTTGTTTTTTTTTGTCTCTTATTTTCTAGTTTTTTAAAATTATACAATAACTTTTAAAAAAATCTGAGTTTTCAGAAAGTTATAGAGTAAAAAATGAAAGCCTCAGCTTAATATCCCCCCCAGAGGTAACATTATTAATGACTTGATGTATGTCTTTTCATACTTTTTACTTTGAATGTAGAAACATGTGTGTACATGTCATGAGTTTTATAAAAGTACAACTATAGTTTCCATCCTTTCCTTTAGTTTGCATCTCTCTTCTCATAATTGTGTGTATGTCTCATTTTTTTGTTACTCAGAATTTCTTTGTATAGATTTTGCATATATATATATATGTATATATATATATGAGAGAGATTCCAAAATTTACTATTAAATAATAATACTACAAATTTGCTTGTGCTTTACTAAAAGTGTATCAAGAATATGTGCTCAATTTTATCACTTGTTTTCTTTACACTCTTTACTGAGGTAATGATATGGTTTTTTCCCTCTAAACTATTGCTATGTAGGGGATATTAAAGTTTAAAGCCATCAAACAAGGTAAAAATTGACTACTGCTCTAGTTATCTTTGAACACCCATTAAATCATCCCCATTTCTGTTCTTGCATTTCTCAGTGAGAACATCTCAGCCAGGTTTTCCTCCGCTATTGGAACAGATTATTGTTTCTTTGATTGAACATAAGAAATGGTTGGCTTTTACTATAGAAACATCCTTCATGAAAGATGACTTGTCTTGGTTATGTTGTTGTTTCATCTCATTTTGTTTTTAGCTCAGTTATACAGTTGAAATTCTTAAGTTAGATGTATGTGCTACGCTCTACCGTTACAACAAACTACCTTAATAGATCTATTGCCTTGTCATGAATTTGTGGATTGTCCCTACTTGGTCCATGGTGGGTCGCTTTTGTTTTTAACATACCGTTGAATTCACCATGCTACATTTTTACATACATTCATATGAGTTTATCCCTGTGTATTTTTCATATATTCCTTAATATATAACTTTTATATATGTTCTGTAATATATTATTAGTAAGTGTTCAAGTAATATTTCTTCTAGCACTCCCCCCCCCCCATATTTGTATTGTCATTTTATGCTTTGGCAGAAATTACTTTGAGACTGATGAGTGTACCTTTCCAAAGTGATTCATTCTAAGCAAGCAGCTTCTGTTATCCTTGAGGCTTAGGGGGTTCTCTTTCTAAGGCTGATATGCTGCTGTTTTAAATTATACTGAAAACTGTAAACATGTGGAGCTTTTCACCGACCCTTGCGTGACACACATCAATGACTATCATAATTTTATTTTTTCTTGGCTTCATGAATCTCAGTGCCCACACAGTGCGACTGAGACTGGTGATGCGGTTGGAGGTTCCTTAGGGAGATCAGAGGGCATCAGGTCAGAATGTCTCTCCCCCTCTGATCCTTTTGTCTTCAGAGATTCCACAGAGCCGGCTGCTAGCATCCTTGGGCAGTGCAGCCTCAGCATCTCAGTGGAGCGCTCTCCTCCTCTCTGTCAGGACCCAGGCGCAAAAGCATATTGAGGATTCACTTCACAGTGTCTGTGGGAGGTTTCAAGTTTATTTATTAACACTAAACACATCTGTCGGGCTGCAGTGATGAGATTAATTCTCATTTTTAATATTTGATTTGCAACTGCTTATTGCTTGAAGCTGTCGTTGTAGTACAAATTTAGACTACCTGTGTGACTGGGAAGTGCACCAGGTCTGAATTACACAGCAGGCTGGGTGCTGGGTGAGGGATGGAGTGGAGACATGGAAAAGGTGAAGGGCACAATGGAAATTTTATTTTACTTTTTTAGTAGTGACTCTAGGAGCAAGGCCACGTTGAAACTTGTCTGAGAATATAAAGCCTTGGAAACAGCTGCTGCAGAAACTAGAGAAAGTTGAATTTTGTCAGTAAAGGAGAAAGAAGGAGTTATTCTTGTGATATTCAGCCTCTGGCACTGTGGCCTTTTCCCTGAAAATATAGTTCCCATATGTGGAGCTTCACCGGCATCTCATGGGACTGGAGATGTCTGTCACCACAGGGAAGAAATAAAACGACTGGCCTTGTTCTGGAAAATTCATTTGAGAGCTTACCCATCAGGCTGAGGTTGGTTCTCTATACTGGTGCATAAGCTTGTCGGGCTTGTCAGAGTGTAAAAATCTACAGGCCACCAAGTAGGGTAATCTTTTTTCTTTATATATGTACATGTAAAGGGAAAAATTATGTTTTGAAGACTTAAGTTTTTTTAAGAACAGTTTTAGGTTCACAGCACTATTCAGGGGAAGATAGAGTTTCTGTCTGTCCTCATCCCCCTTCCCCAAAGTCTCCCCTGCCAGGGTGGTGCATTTGTTATAATGGGTGACCCTTCACTGGCACATTCTTATAACCTAGAGTCCATTGTTTATGTTATAGCTCACTCTTGGTGGTGTACATTCTGTGGGTTGGACAGATGTATGATGACATATATTCATCATTGTAGTGTCATAACAGTATTTTTCACTGCTTCACCTGTTCATCTCTCTCCCTCCTCCAACCCCTCATCTTTTTACTGTCTCCTTAGTTTTCCCTTCTCCAGAATGTCATTAGTTACTATCATACAGTATGTAGCTTTTCACATTTGCTTTACTTAGTAATGTGCATTTAAGTTTCCTCCATATCTTTTCATAGCTTGATAGCTCATTTCTTTTTAATGCTGAACAATATTCCATTGCCTGGTTGTATCACAGTTTATTTATCCATTCATCTACTGAAGGATGTCTTAGTTGCTTCCATGATTTGGCAATTATGAGTAAAGCTGCTGTAGACATTTGTGGTGCGGGTTTATGTGTGGATGTAACATGTACTTTTTAACTCCTTTGGGTAAATACCATGAAGTGTCGTTGCAGGACCGATGGTAAAGAGTACAGTTAGTTTTGTCAGGATCTTCCAAACCCTCTTCCAAAATGGCTGCATCATTTTTCATTCCTGTCAGCAGTGAACAAGAATTTTTGTTGTTCCACATCCTTGTCAGTATTTGGTGGTGTCATATTTTAGATTTTGGCCATGCTAATCACTGTGTAGTGGTTTCTTGGTTGTTTTAATCTGTATTTCCCTGATGACATATGATATGGAGCGTCTTTTCATATGCTTATTTGCATCTGTCCGTATTCTTTTATGAGGTCTCTGAAGGTCTTTGGCCCATTTTAATTATTTATTTAAAAATTTTTTATTTTTAAATATTTTATTGTTTATGCTATTACAGTTGTCCCAATTTTTTCCCCTTTGCTCTCCTCCACTCAGCCCCTCCCACTCCCTGAGGCAATCCCCACATTGTTGTCCATGACAGTGGGTCACACATATGTTCTTTCTCTAATTCCTTCACCTTCTTTTATCCATTCCCCCCTCCCCCAGGTGTCAGTCTGTTCCATGTTTCCATGTCCCTGTTCTATTTTGCTTGTTAGTTTATTTTGTTCATTAGATTACACATATAAGTTAGATCATATGATATTTGTCTTTCACTGACTGGCTTATTTCACTTAGCATACTAGTCTCCAGGTCCATCCATGCTGTTTCAAAAGGTAAGAGTTCCTTCTTTTTACTGTTGCATAGTATTCCATTATGTAAATGTACCACAGCTTTTTTATCCACTCATTTACTGATGGCACTTAGGCTCCTTCCAGATCTTGGCTACTGTAAATAGTAACTGCTATGAACATAGAGATATATTGCTTCTTTTGAATCGATGTTTTGAGATTCTTATTCCCAGAAATGAAATTGCTGTGCCAAAAGTCAGTTTCATTTTTAATTTTTTGAGGAAACTCCATACTGTTTTCCACAGTAGCTGCACCAGTCTGCATTCCCACCAACAATGCACTAAGGTTCCCTTTTCTCCACACCCTCACCAGCACTTGTTGATTTATTAATGGATAGCCATTTTGACAGGAGTGAGGTGATATCTCATTGTGCTTTTAATTTGCATCTCTCTGATGGTTAGTGGTGTTGAGCATTTTTTTGTATGTCTGTGGGCCATCTGTATGTCCTCATTGGAGAATTGTCTATTCAGGTCCTTTGCCCATTTTTTAATTGGATTGTTTGTCTCCTGGTGTTGAGTCATATAAATTTTTTGTATATTTTGGGAATTAAACTGTTACCTGGTGTATCATTAGCATATATGTTCTCCCATGCAACTGGTTCTCTTTTCATTTTGATGATTGTTTCTTTAGCTGTATCAAAGCTTTTAAATTTGATGTAGTCCAATTGTTTATTTTTTCCTTTGTTTCTCTTGCCCTAAGAGGTATATTGGCAAAAATACTGCTATGTGAGATATTTGAAATTTTACTGCCTATGTTTTCCTCTAGGATTTTATGGTATTGCAACTTACATTTAAGTCTTTTATCCATTTTGAGTTTATTGTAGTATATGGTGTAAATTGATGGTCTAGTTTCATTTTTTTGCATGTACCAGTCCAGTTTTCCCAGCATCATTTACCGTCTTTACTCCATTATATGCTCTTATCTCCTTTGTCAAATATTAATTGACCATAACTGTGTGTACTTATTTCTGATCTCTTTGTTCTTTTCCATTGATCTATATGTCTGCTCTTATGCCAGTACACGGCTGTTTTGATTATAGTAGCCTTGAAGTATAGTTTGGTATCAGGTATTATCATCCCTCCAACTTTATTTTTCTTTTGCAAGATTGCTGAGGCTATTCAGGGTCTTTTTTGTTCCATAGAAAATTTTGGAATATTTGTTCTAGATCTGTGAAATATGCTATTGGTATTTTAATAGGAATTGCTTTGAATCTATAGATTACTTTGGGTAGTATGAAAATTTTAGTGATGCTAATTCTTCCAATCCATGAACATGGTATATGCTCTCACTTATTTATATCTTCCTCAATTTCCTTCTTCAGTGTCCTGTAGTTTTCTGAGTATAGATCTTTTACATCCTTGGTTAAATTAATTGATTAATTAACTAATTAATTTTTTAATTTTTTTTCCTTGGTTAAATTTATTCCTGGCTACCTTTTTTGTTGTTGCTGTTGCAATAGTAAATGTAATTGTTTTCTTCAAGTGTCTCTTGCTGATCATTATTGGTGTATGAAAAGGCCATCAATTTCCACGTATTGCTTTTGTGTCCTTCCACTTTGCTGAATTCATTTATTAGGTCGAGTAGTTTTTTTGGTGGAGTCTATAGGGTTTTCCATGTACAATATCATGTCATCTGTGAATAATGACAGTTTCATTTCCTTCTTTCCAATTTTGATGCCTTTTATTTCTTCTTCTTGTCTGATCATTGTGGCTAAGAGTTCCAGTAATAAGTTGAATAAGAGTGGTGAAAGTGGACATCCCTGTCTTCTTTTGGATCTAAGGGAAATGCTTTTAGTTTTTGCCCACTGAGGATGATGCTGGCTGTAGGTTTTTCATATATAGCTTTTATTATGTTGAGGTATGATCTGTCTGTTCCCACTTTGCTGAGAGTTTTTATCATAAATTGGTGCTAGATTTTATCAAATGCTTTTTCTGCATCTACTGATGTGATCATGTGATTTTTATCTTTTATTTGTTTATGTGATTTGCAAATATTCTACTAACCTTGCATCCCTGGGATAAATCCACTTGATCATGGTGTATGATCTTTTTAATGTATTGCTAGATCCAGTTTGCTAATATTTTCTTAAGGATTTTAGCATCTGTGTTCATCAGGAATAGGGTCCTATAATTTTCTTTCTTTGTTGTGTCTTAATGTGATTTTGGAATTAGGATCACACTGGCCCCATAAAGAAAGCTTGGAAGTCTTCTCTCCTCTTCAATTTTTTGGAATCATTTGAGAAGAATAGGTGTTAGCTCTTCTTTGAATGATTGGTAAAATTTGCCATCGGTCCAGGGGTTTTGTTTGCAGGGAGGTTTTAGTTTTGGGCCCCCCCCCCATTTTATTTATTTATTTTTAGAGAAAGTGGAAAGGAGAGAGAGAGGGAGAGAAACATCAATGTGTGGTTGCCTCTTATGCTCCCCCAACTGGGGACCTGGCCTGCAACCCAGGCATGTGGTCTGACTGGGAATTGAAGCAACCCTTTGCTTCACAGTCTTACTCAGTCCACTGAGCCACACCAGCCTGGGGGTTTTTTGATTACTGCTTCAATTTCATTAGTTGTTACTGGTCTGTTCAGATTTTCTGCTTCTTCCTTATTCAGTTTTGGAAAAATGTATGTTTCTAGAAATTTCTCCATTTCACCCAGGATGTCTAGTTTATGGGCATATTATTGCTCATAGTATTTTCTTACAATCCTTTGTATTTCTGTGATATCAGTTGTTACTTCTCTTTCATTCCTGATTTTATTTATTTGGGTCCTTTTTTTTTCTTGATGAACCTGGCTAATGGTTCATCAGTTATGTTATCTTTTCAAAGAACCAGTTTCTTTACTTAGGCCTGTAATGTTATAAACTTCCCTCTCAGGATTGCCTGTGCTGTGTCCCATAGATTTTGTGTTGTTGCGTGTTCCTTTTCATTTGTTTCCAGGTAATTTTTTATTTCTTCCTTGATCTCATTGATAATCCATTCATTATTTAATGACATGCTTTTCAGCTTCCATGTATTTGAATGTTTTTGAGTTTTTTAATTGAGGTTGAGTTCTAGTTTCAGGCCATTTTCATTTGAAAAAATGCTTGCTATGATTTCAATATTCTTGAATTTGTTAAGACTTATTTTGTGTCCTAATATGTGGTCTGTCTTTGAGAATGATACATGTGCACTTGAGAAGGATGTGTATTCTGCTGCTTCGGGGTGAAATGTTCTGTAAATTTCAATTAAAGCCATTTGATATAGTGTGTCATTTAAGGTCACTGTTTCCTTGTTGATTTTTTTTGTCTCGATTTATCCATTGGTGACAGTGGGGTGTTAAAATCCCCTACTGTGACTACATCGGATCAACCTTTTCCTTAATGTCCACCAAGATTTTCTTTATATATTTAGGAGCTCCTATATTGGGTGCATATATGTTCTCCAGGGTTATATCTTCTTGTTGGATCGATTTCTTTAGTATTATGTAGTGACTTCTTTGTCTTTTGTTATGACCTTTGTATTGAAGTCTATTTTGTCATATATAAGTACACCTTCCCCAGTATATGCATGGAATAGTTTTTCCGTACCTTCACTTTCAGGCAGTGGAAAGCTTTTGTTCTGAGGTGGGTCTCTTGTAGACAGCATATATATTGGTCAAATTTTCTTATCCATGCAGCAACCCTATGTCTTCTGACTCTGTTAGCCTGTAGGTTTCTTTGTGTGTGTTTATTTTTTGTTTTTTTGTCTGGGAAGCTCTTTATTTCACCTTCAATTTTAACTGCGAGCTGTGCTGGATAGAGTAGTCTTGGTTGCAGGTCCTTGTTTTACATCTCTTTGAATACTCTGGCAATCCTTTCTGGCCTGAAGTGCTTCTGTTGAGAAATCAGCTGACAGCCTTATGGGGGCGTCCCTGTAGGTAACTGACTGTATGTGCCTCTCTTGCTGCTTTTAAGATTCTCTCTTTGTCTTTAAACTTTGCCATTTTAATTATGATGTGTCTTGGTGTGGGTCTCTATGTGTTAGATCTGTTTTGACTCCCAGTTTTCACGTGGTGGCGATATGTGGCAGGAGCCCTGTGGGATCCTGCGGTGCCATCTCCTTGATCTCCTGAGCTGGGTGCTCTAGGATCGACCCTTGTGTGGGTTATGTGGGCTCTCCTGTAGTATTTGCTGCTGGCCCATTCACTGGTTGGCCCTGCACTCTGGCTGGCTGGCTGACTGAGAGGCTCAACTTCCACCACGTCTTGCAGGCTATCGTAGAGGTGCTGACTGAACAGAACAAAACCAAACAACACACAAAACAAAACAAAAACAAGTAAAAAAAAAAAAAAGCCCAACAACCACAGCAAAGTCAACAACAAAAGGGAGAAAAGAGAAATAGAATTACAAAAGAAATAAAAAGAATACGAGAATACTAAAGGAAAGAGCAATGATTATGAGAGGAGAGAAGGAAGAGACCATAAAAATAAGGAATAGAAAGAGAGAAATGGCCAAAAAGAACAAAGAAATAGAAGGAATAAAATAAGAAAAGGAAAGAAGGAAAAAAAGTAGAGTAAGATAGAGTAGAAGAAAAAGAAAGAAAGAATAAAAAGGCCATGAAAAAGAATAAATAATGAAAATAATGAAAAAGAACAAAGTGAAATTCATCTCAGCAGAGTTTAGTGCATGTCTGCTGGGAGCTCCCTTTGGGTGCTGCTCTAGCGTTGTCTGATGCTGGTGTACGTGAGTGTTTGATGATATCCGTGTGTGGCCCTCAGCTGCTATTTGAAGCTACAAGTGATCCGCAGCTTGTTGCTGCCTTGCTGGGCTTGGCTGCTTCCAGGATGGGCCAAGCTGTTCTCCAAAGCCGGCTTTTACCTGCACAGGGCCCAGGGGTGCGTCAGCAGACATCCCAGGGTACTGCAGGATCTGCCTCTGCCTGTAGGACTGACACTGTTTCTAAAAGGGCTTCTATTGGAATTGGGAGGATGGGACACCTGGGTCTCCTGTTGTGGGGGGAGGTGTCTTTCAGACATCAGGGATGGTTGTGGGCGTTACCCTCTCCCCAAGCCTCCTGTCTGAGTCTGTCCTGGACTATGTCCTTGAATTTGGCAGGGCAGAGCTCCTAGTAGGCAAGAGGGTGGAGCCCGGAGCCCAGAATTTGCCTCTGCCAGAGACCAGGACTGTGCTTCTGTCAGTTGTTTCTATCGGCACTCTGGTGAGGGGGAAGCACCAGTCCAGTTCCAGGGAAAGTGCAGAGAATGGCAAGCCCTAAAGCTGGTCTCTGACACCCCCTGAGTCTGCTTATGTTGCTGTCTCCTCAGCAGGAGTTAAGATGCAGGGTGGGGGGAAAAAAGATGCAGGTGAGGGAAACAGGAATTCAGAGGGCAGTGCGAGTGGTATCCCACAGGGTGGGATAATTGTTTTTCCCCAGGCCGATTCCCCTGGGAGGGACTTGTTCTTCTCAAGAAAAATGGCTGCTGTGATATTGGAGGATGACCCCTGACAGGGATCTCAGCAGCCGCTCCCCAGTGTCTCTCCCTAGTGCCTCCCACTCTGAACTCTCCTCAGGTGACTCCAGTTTGCACTGCCCTCCCCTCACAGGAGCCCAAGGTGAGTGGCTGCGAATGAAAAACACATGCTTTGGCCTCTTTAAAAAAAATGTGGTTTTGTTTCCAGTGGGCTCAGTCTCTCCCCGTTGGACAGAAATCCCACCGCCTTTCACCACTGGATGCCACACGGGCGGCTGATCCTGGCTGTGGCGCTGCATGATGGGGAGCCCTCTCTGGGGTCCAGACTCCTCTCCTCACACGGGGAGGTCCCCACAGCCACACTGTCTATCCATAACCTTAGCCTGCTGCCCTTAGGAGTGGGTCAGCCCCTTTCTCTACCCTGCCCTTCCTACTGCTTTCGAGTTGGTTTCTGCTCATCCTTGTTTAAAAGTCTTCTCTTCAGATAGCCTTTGCTTGGTAATTCTGGGTGACTGTTCCCTTCTTTAGTTTTATTTCCAGTTTTGTTCTCGTAGGAGATATGAGTGAGAATCCTCCTACTCTGTCACCGTCTTGCAACCCCTCCAAACCCATTTTTAATTAGCTTTTTATTGTTGAGTTTTAAGAATTCTTTGTATATTGGGATCTTAACATCATTTTTGAGACCTCTTTTGAAATGGTCACTGCTTATGTCTCTAGTGTCACCTTTTGCTCCACCCTTGGAACTCTAAATCTAGCCTACTTAATTACTGCGTGTGCTTAAATATGAAGTGACCTCTCATGTAAGGCTTTTTCCCATTTTGCTAATGAGAAGTTTTGGGGAGGAGCTTTAATGTTTCCAACTTGTATAGAAAAGCTTTTAGGAATATAGATGAAATAGGAAATGTCTATTTATTATATTTAGTAATTAAATTGTATATTATATAACATAATAGAATTATTGCATTTTCGGTGCGCACATTTTATAAGGATGTGCACTGGTGGCCCAGCTGTAGAGAGAGAGGAGTGAGGCTTGTATCTGGAGGTCCGATGGCTGCTGATGCAGAAACTGCTGGGGCGGGGAGCATCCTTTAAGCTCCTCTCCAAGGCTCTTCTTCACCAGTAAGGAAACTGAGGCTCAGCGTGGGCACAGCAGGCTGTGGCAGAGCTGAGCTTAAGTTCCTGTGCATTTTATTCAAACTGGGGCAAAACGATCTTGGGAGATTATTAGTATCCAGGGTTACATGAAACCAGAGGCTAAATGTGGTAACCAAATGACTCATCAGTTGAACCTGCAAATTTGGTGAAAAAACAAAGGAGTCAAACTGCGAATAATCTTATACCTTTACAGAGAACCAGAGACATGGATTTCTCTGGTGTACAGCACAAAATTCAGATAAAATTTCAAGCTAAAATATTATATATCAGGGAATTTGAGGCAGTTACTGTAGACTTTACCTCCAGATCACTACAGGGAATCCATTCAGGCTGTGGCCATGTTAGAAGTACAAATGTTAGAAAAAATGTTTTAGATTTTCTGTACTGCACCATTAAGAGTTGTCAAAAGGCACCTCTCCACATGGAAAACTTTAATGAAGACACCTTGATCCAATGTGAACAAAGAAATGTGCATACTCCAGTAAAAGTGCAACACTGTCTGTGACCAATAGATGGCGGTAGTGGTTTGTTTAGGTGATGCCCTGTTGGGCTTGGGAACAAGTGTTTTTTAACACCTTTCAGAACCGGTCTAACGCATCAATTAAGAAGATAAGATAGAAGAAAACAATCATTCATACTTGATGGCAGCATATCACTTAGGATCAATTGATTTCTTTCTTATATTATTCCATACTCACTAAGAAAGTGGGTCTAATTTCTTTAATACTTTAATGTTAAGTGAAGTCTGCCCTTGATAAGAGCATATTGGTAGTTCATGTTTACAGGAATGGATTTGAAATTACAGCTACTAATCAGTTTCTACTAAATTGACTTATCTGTATCTGATCATCCCTTAATTAATTCATAACATAGAGAAGACGTTATCATGGTGTTATAATCCAGGAAATCTGCCCTTTCTCTCTCCTCCCTGTAGGTTCCCTTCTAGTAAATATTCTTGCAGGGATCATTTCCCCCTCTTCCCACTTAAAGAATGGTGGTTGTCATTTCTTCTTCCACAACCTCAGATACTTTCAAATGTAACCAATGTATTCCATTTTTAAACGTGTGTATAAAGTAAAAGTGACCTAAACTGATGGAACCTGCAGGTTATTCACAAATTGGTACAAGCAGAGAAAAATGCCATCTTTTAAGCTGTTGGTATGACCCATCTGCAGTTTTCTCATTTGGGGCTTAACCAGTATATACAGATACGGTGATTATTGTTTGACTCTCTAAAGTACTTTTTTGTCATGGAATGAATTTTGTCAGGATGGGGACCGGACCTGGGGTTTTTAGTCTACAGCCTACCCACCTATAGTATATAGTGTACCCCTACTTTTTCCCTTTGGCTTTAGTTACATAAGGGACATGAATGCATTTTGTGAATCTGAAGGCATGAGCCTGAAATCTCCAGTCAGAGATTTCAGGTGCATCCGGTTTATGGCAATAGTGATTTTTTTTTCCCTTCAGAGACATAGCAGACACTTTGCGTGGTAGAACGATGCATTTCTAATTTGGGATTTAATTTTTACATCACTCAGATGTGAAGTGGAAACCAGCCTTTTTCTGGTAGTGATTCTGCTCCAGTTTTGTGTCTTTGTAAATCTGTTAAAGAATCTGCCTTTGGCCAGGTTGTCTCATCATTATATGGAGACTGGACTTGTATAAACTGTTTTCCTCTGGGGATTGGTGCCACTATGTGCAGTGTGGGGTGGAAGCCTGGCCAGGAGGAAAGCCGTGGGTATCAGGCGGTGTCACAGATGGGTTGTTAGCAGGGAGAGGCCTCCTTCACAGTCTGGCTGTGTCTGCTCAGCTTATAGATAAGGGCTTTGAGGCACAGAGAGGGCAAGCAGTTTCCCAATATGATATAACTCATTGGTGGCAGATGTTTCCTCTAAAAGTTTTCCTGGACCATCCTACTGGACCCCTAGAAATTCTGATTCCCTGAGGCAGTAATAGGGCCTGACATCTAGATGCCATGTTTAATCTTATTTTTGAAAAGCATCCCCATGGCATCACTAATATACAGCCATGGTTAGGAATGCCTCTATTCTGCTTCCTTCATTTACAGCAGTGGTTCTCAACCCGGTGCAGTTTTGATCCGGAGGAGACATTTGGCAAACTCATTTGGGTGAGTTCGTTTCTTATGGGTGACTCCATTCATTGTCACAAATGGGAATTGCTTCTGGTATCTTCTCAGTAGGGACCAGAGATGCTGCTAAACACCTGCAGTGCATTACAATGCACAGCAAGGGATTACCCAGCCCAGTGCCAGTCACGCCAGCCTTGAGAGGCACCCAATGTGCAGCTCTGGAGTCTGCCAAACTCTAGATCGTTTCAGTTTTTACAGCCTCTGTGACCCTAGGCAAATTACTTGACCTCTTCAAGCTCTTGAGGCATTCCCATCTGTGAAACGGGGATAGTAGCAGGGCAGTTCACAGGGTTGTGAGGGGTAAAACGTGAAGTGCTTAGAAGACCATGTGGCTGCTAGGCCATTCTTAGTAAACATTAGGTGTTATAATTGGCTGATATTACAGTACATGCCTTTCTGTTTTAATACAACATCATAAGGCTTAGCTAAAACAGTGGAAAAGTAGCCCCCAAATGTAGAAAGTCACAAAAAGCGCTCCGACACCTCCTAAGGACTTAATATAGGCTTGTTGATTTAAACTGAAAAATATGTTTTCGCCTTCTTTTCCTCCCTTCCTCCATATACATCTGGTAAAATGGAGGAGTAGCAAATGTGCACAGCCTCGGGGCAATGGCTGCATTTGTCCACATTAACTGCGGAGATAACTGAATTCTGGGAGCAGGAATAAAAGCAGGTCGGTCCCAGTGATGCCCAGAATGATCCCAGGGGAAGATGTGCTCTCCAGGTACTATATTGCCAGCTGCTCTTCCTTTCATCCTGGGAGAGATGAAGAGGGGTGAAGGGGCAGGGGGCACGGGGGAAGTTTGGGTCTTCCTTCTGGTATCTTCCAAGTAGGTTGTGAACAGCTTATGGGCTGGGACCTTCGTTGTTTCCCTTCTGTAGGCTGTAATGACTTGGCCTGTGCTACACGTGTTGCTGGCACTTCATCAACACTGAGGATTTGGGGGCAATCTCACAATTTTTATGTAACCTACATAAAAACCAGGAATTCAAAAGACCCAGTCTCTGCTTGAGTTACATGAAAAAATAATTAGTATTGTTATAATAATGATGACAAATACTTACACATATGAGGTCTGTATGGAAAAAGTGCAGCCATTGTTAATATAACAAGAAGGGTTCTCGTGACATCGATGTAACCTGGCCGCCAAGGAGAGCGTACTGGAATGCGCTTGCGTGAACAATGACAACTTCACTGTACAGTCAGTGGGGGCAGTAGATGCCATTGATTGAGCATGTGTACTGTGTGGCCGTTGCATTCAAAATGACTGAGCGAGTAGAGCAAAGAACCTGCATCACATTTTATGTTAAGCTTGAACATTCCTCTGCGGAAACTATGTGAGTGATTTAGAAGACCAAAGCTGAGGGGAACTGGTGATTGGCAGCTTCATCACGACAACATGCCTGCTCAGGCATCACGTCTCGTGCAGAGTTTTTTGGCAAAACATCAAACCACCCAGGTGACTCTGTCCCCATACAACCCAGATTTGGCGCCCTGCAACTTCTGGCTTTTCCCAAAACAATAATCACCTTTGAAAGGGAAGAGATTTCAGACCATTGATGAGGTTCAGGAAAATACGACAGGGCAGCTGATGGTGACTGGGAGAATTATGTGAGGTCCCAAGGTGCCTACTTTGAAGGAGACTGAGGCATCATTGTCCTATGTACAATGTAATGTTTCTTGTATCTTGTACTTTCTTCAGTAAATGTCTTTATTTTTCATAGTACATGGCTGGATACCTTCTGGACAGACTTCACATGTATATGTATGTGTGTACAGAGACGCATGAGTGTGCATGTGTGTATAGATAACATGTATATGTATGTGCATAGAGATATGCATATGTGTATATAGCATGCATATGTATATATGTGGACACATGCCTGTGTGTATGCATCTGTGCATATACATATGTATGATCTGGTAAGTGTTTAACAACTGACTTTGGCTTCGGTGAGCCTCACATCACTGAATACAGAATTGGGAAGAGATTGGCTGTGATGAACTAGCACAACCATCTTCAGTACAAGACTGCTTAATAGTACTTGCATGTGCCAGATACTGTGCTAAGTGCTTAAAATGGACAGCTCATTTAAACCTCACATCAGGCCTTCTGAGGGAGAGGTACTGTCATCACCTTCATTTGGTGGATACACAGAGTTTAAGTGACTAGCCTAAGGTCACACAGCTAGTCAATGGCAGAGCCAGGATGGGGATGCCGGCAGCCTGGGTTCTGAGTTCATTCTCTGTACCTGAGCATTGTACTGTTACCACTCAGAAATTATAATGTTATTCATTTAAATTTCCCTTAAGGGTCTGGAATTCTGCAAAGACGCTCAATCCTCCTGGCTCTGTTTTCTCGCACACATGGGGTCCTTCCTTCGCCAGTTGGTGCCAAGCACACATCACAGTCCTCACGCAGGCATGTCCCCAGTGGCCTTGGAGAGTGTAATTAAGTTTTACCTTCTGGCTGCTTTTCTCACAGGGGTTGGCCACTGTGGAATTCTGATGAACCGAGCTCTTCTCTGTGTTATGTTTGTTCTTCTATTGAAACCGCTTTGAAATCTTCCCCTGCCTTCCTCGCCCACCGGTCACACCGACCACAAGTCCCACTTACCATTTTGAGTTGTCCCTCAAGGGAAAATAGCCCATTGCTCCCTTCCTCATGGAATCTCTGCTGATGTCACTAAATAATTTAGTTAAAGGCCTTTGAAAATGAAAATGTCTTAATTTGAAGACTTTTCTCCGCTGTTCTTATTCCAGGCAGTAAGAAGCCATTTCACTTCCTCTGCCATTTTTATTGTATGAGAGCCTACTTTTCTCATGCTCCTCTCTCCCAAGTGGGATAGAGTATGTATTTCAAAAGGCTTCGCCTGGACCATATTACCTAGTTTGGGATGGGTACTGTCTTGGAGGAAAGGGAAATGAATTCCAGTGCTCAGCTCCTCGGAAGGGTGGCCCTTAAGTGGTTGTAACTGTAGAGTTTCTGAAGGAGCCCAAGGCTGTGTGGCAATTTGTTTGCTGTGAGTCTTCCATGGGTGGGAGGAGAGTGAGGAGTCATGGAGGGTGTGTCAGAGCACTGAAGATGCCATTACTGGTGGATTGTTTTATCATTCTCTGTGGCCTCTGTTCCCTGGAATTTATAGGTGTCTAAACCTGGGAATGGCTCATTGAAACACATTTTAGGTACGTTTTATTCCTATCTTCCCTTCAGGGCTTCTCAGAGCTTCTATTACACTAATATTTGAGTGAGTATGTGCAAGGTTTCACCCAGCATTTTCCAGACTTACCTGCCATAGGATTCTTTCTTCTCAAAGCACTCTTTGTGACTGTGTTCAGCAGAAACACCTCTGGGGAATTATATGTTGGAGATAAAAATTGCTGGACACTTGGGGATGACCTTAGGATCCACCCTGAGCAGGGGTCAGTCATTGTTCTCTTAAGAAAGTACATTTCCAAATCACTATTTCCAAGTCTGATTATCTTTTAATGCTATTTGTATATTGCTGTCATTACTAATATAACAGCACATGGTCAACAAACACACAAATGGAAAGTTTTAAAGGAGTGGGGCATTAGAGCCTTGTATGACTGTGGGCAACTCTCTTTGTCATAGAAATCAAATTCAGGGTGATACCAAAAACCAGGATGAATAGTTCAGTTTTGTTTGAGAGCATCATGTATCACTCACAGTGACTCATAAACACAGATCTGTGGATGAAGAGATTTAAAATGCTCTGATTTCTTGGCCCTGCCGCTGGAAACTTTATATTAGGAGTTGTGAGATGAAGCCCAGACATATGTAACTTCTAACTGTGATCCAGTTACAATTGATGCTTTTTTTTTTTCCAATAACCATATTCTCTAGACTCGCCATGAACACTGAATCAGCAAGTACTAAGCCATTGCTTCTAGGGGAAAAACAGGGTTAAGTTCCTGTGAGCTTCTGGCCACAGTGTTCTCATTGCTTAATACATATCCTTGTTTTATTTGTGATTCTGTTTAAAGATGCCTTATATAATTTACATTTTTTACAAATCATATATACAGTATGTCTTTATAATAAAACCATAGATGAGGGAGATTTAACATTTTCCTGACCCTGGATAATGTGGCTGTAAATTTCTTTGGCCTTCATGTCACAACAGTGTCTACTATGCTTTTTTTTTTTTATTAAACTGGTTATCTTCTGAAGAATCCACAAATTTATGTGCTGGCAAATTTTCTCTTCCTTTTTTCTGGATGTGCTTTACTGTTGAAAACATGGAACTTTTGTCCAACACAACATAAATCATGCCTGAACGAAGGTTATTTACTGTGTGTTTTCTCTGTAAGGCTCATCACAGACTTCTCCGCTTAGGAATAGTAGACAGAACTTGAGCATTGCACTTGAGAACAATTTAAAATAGACCAATCACAAAAAAGCACAAAAGTGTGAAAACATGCCACTAAAAAGACATGAAAAGGACACTTGTTTATAATTTGAAAGCTGAGACAGAAAAGCAGAGATTGGCTTTATTTGATCTCACTGATAACCTGCCCATTGTTTGACTAAAATTTTTAATTGATCTGCATGTGTCTGTAAATGACCATAAAAATGCCACAAGTATTGATTTTGGGGTTACAAATAAATTTTAGCGAGTAGGCCAATGCACAAATGCATACTCGAGAATGATTAGGATTGACTGTTTTTCCAAATGAAGCTAGGTTGGGGAACCACTGGTGTGACCGAATTGAAATCCCTCTTTCAACACTTAAGAGAGGTGTGATCTTCGACATGTTTTTCGTCTGTAAACGGTGGCAATGTCAGATGCTACCTCGTAGGATTGTTATATATATAATATATGCATACTGAATAAATGTTACCTTTTATGTTGCTGGTAGTAATATTAGACTTGGAGACAGCAAATCTGGTGCAGTGTCTGGATCTGTCTGTTTTCTCCCACGCAGTGCATACGGTAATACTTGGCAGGGCTATCGTGAGTGTTTCATGACATTCTGTAGGTGAGAGAATTTGGTTAGCTCCGAAGCCCAACACAGGACCCGTGGCAACATCACTGAGCAGTATGACTGCAGTCTACCCTTTCCCTAATGATGGTAACTATCACTTAGTTGGGATTTACATTTTATAACGGGTGTGATTTTTCTGTGAGGATTTAACATTTTGGGTTTAAAACCCATTCTGCACCATTGGCATGTTGCAGTTCTTGTTAACTGTAATAATCATTCCCTTGCTTTAGGCCAGTGGACATGATTTTAATGCTGGGCGTGCATTTGGCATGTATGAAGACATTTTTGGTCAGAACTGGGGGAGGTGCTACTGGCATCTAGTAGGTGGAGCCCAGGGATGCTGTTCAGCACCCTGCAATGCACAGGACAGCTGTCCACAGCAAAGAACTATTGGGCTTCAACTGTCAGGGGTTCCAACAGTGAAAAATCCTAAACCAAGCATGAAGGCTTCTTGAGGGCAGGCACTGTGGCTTCTTCGCCTTCCTGAAGCCTGGCCCCGTAGCGGATACCCAGTGGGTCCTCAATAGATCAACCTCTTAAATGGATCTGCAGCACCCTTAGCCCTATGGTTTGTGTTGTCTCTGTGACCTCCACATTTTAAGGTTCAGTTCTTTGACTAGTCTCTTCCTTTATGATCTTATTATTTTAAAAATCTCAATCATGCCATATTTCCTACATTGGGAGAACACAGAAAATAGTGTAAGCAGTGGACTAAGTGTGACCCAGGGACTGGGGCTAAGGTGCAGACTGGTAACAGTCTGCAGGTGGCCAGTAAAGACAGTGGGAGTGAGAGCTGAGATGTTTATATAGCCTTGGGCAATGCTGTGATGTTTCTCTTGTAAGTGCAGAATATCGGTATGCAGCAGTGTGAGCATTCAAACCCCTAGTCCTTCACCTCTGGTAGATTGAGAAGCACAGGTAACCAACGCCTGGGACTCCCACTTCCCAGATTTCACAGATGTTGACATTTTGTTATTTAAATTCGTGTTCGGATCTCTGTTTCAATCTCACTCTGTCACCTTTTTCTTTTTTTTTTTTTAAGAAATAAAACATCATAGATGTATTTATTGAACTTCCAGGATATGCTAGGCACAGGCAGGCGCCCTTCTGTAGATCAGGTTGTTCATTGCCTCGCCCAGCCCCGCACTGTGCTCCACCATCTATTCCCTGTCCCTCACAGATGCTGGAATCTCAGGAAGTGGTCAGAAGCAACTGCTAGAAGAACTACAAACTGGAAGATAGCTACCACACTGAGTCCTGAAAAACCCTCTTAGCTCAGGGGTGCTTTGTTTTAGTCAACTTTTATTGGCACACAGCCATGTCTGCTGTCAGCGTTGCCCCTGGCCACTTTCAAGCTGAACAGCTGCATTCAGGAGTTACTGTAGAGTCCCCGTGGTCTGCAAAGCATAAAATAATTACCGCTTTGCCTTTTACTGAAAATGGATGTTGCTCCCTAATTTAGAAGAATACTTTTTCATCTAAAACCAGCTTAGGCTGCTCATTTGCATTTGGTTTTGTAAATAATTTCACTTCTTGGAAGTCCTACTTGTTAAGGCTGGGGGTTGGGGGGGAGAGGAAATCAAATCTTTTGATTTAAAATAATCTTTTTCTCCTTTAATTCACCTTTTAGTTTGATCTGATTGAACGTCTATCCCAATCTTGTTAGTAAAGTTCTTGGTAAGGCCTGTTTTTTCCAGTATGTTAGTGCCTTTCTTTTTTTGGTTGCAACAATAAAGAAATACAAAGATGTTTATAAGAATAGTGATAACAGGTGGAAATTTTGAATGCTGGCTGTGAACTTTATATTCTTCACATCACAGCATATCTATCATCCCCTATTTTCAAATGGGGAAACTGAGGCTCAGAGAGACTAGGCAGTTTGCCCAAGTTTCCCAGTCTAGAAGGAACAGAGTGGAAGTTCTAATGTGACCTGAGTCAAGTTTTAATTCTTTATACAGCAGGGCCTGTTGATTATTGATGTGTTGATGTGGCTTATGTTTCACCATATATTTTAAAATGTTAACATTTAGGCCTTTTTTTCCTGAAAAACCACGGTGTCATTTCAAATGGCTGTTTTCCTTGAATTTATCCTTGTGTAATTATGAAAATGACTTGTGTGTTTAATAAGATACCACATCCACAGCAACTTACAGAATTTTTATTTTGTTGACAGGAAATCATTTACCCTGTAATTTGCATATGATAATAGAGGTATCTTTGACATTTGCTTCTCTCCCTACTCATTCCAGATTTCTAGACTAGGGATCTGGAAAGGCCATTTCTGCCCCTGGGGATATATACCCACAATTAATCTAGTTGCAAACCATCCAGTGAGCAAATGTGCACAAGAATATGCATTTGGGTTTTCAATTTGTTTTTAATTTTCTGGAGCTCTAAACTGATGTCAGGAAAGATGGTTCTATGTCCTGAAGGGTATCTAATTTACTTGAGGAAATGAATATTCGTGCTGGAATCCTGGGGTGTAGTTTAGAGTTTTGTTTGATATGCCTGTGAGGTGCCAGTGTGATGAGTACTTTTCTGTTTGAACTTGATGCTCTTCTCCCTACTAATCTTATTCCCAAATTAAATTCTAGTGATAATTGGTCCTTAGGCTTCGTACAGATGATTCCAACGTGTTGTAAGAGCTTACTACGGAAGACTGGATGTTGTGGCCTCAACTAGAGATGATGCTTCCTGTTCATTGTGTTTCATTAGAGCAAAATTCGTTTAATTGAAAGTGAAAAGTATTGCTAGAAGACAGATGTCAGAAGACTTTTCGACAGTCCCACTTTCTGTGGTTTTAAGCATGGTTTGAAGTAATCATGCCATTCAGAGCAGAAATCTGGCCCAATTTCCCCTGATGAAATCTGGAAACTTTTTCAAAAGACAATAATCTTCTTTGTTCCCAAAGAATGTGTTGATTTCAGAGTTGTCAGAGGGACAGTCATTTTGTGTAGTTAGACCAAAAAAAAGGGGGGGGGGCGAATAACTGTGGATATTTGAGTGTTCACCTTGTCTGAGTTTTCTCGGGCGCCTTGCCTGTTGGCTAGCCCAGGCCTTCCGTAGCATCTTGTACTCGACCCTGGTTGCATTGATCACAATTGTGATTACTTGTATTATATGATTTTTTATTTAATGTTTGTCTCTACTGCTTGACTATGAACTCAAAGAGGGTGAAACCCTCATCTGACATCTTTACCTTCATGACCCTAGGACCCTACAGAGTGGTGACATAGTACAGTCACTAGTGAATATTTGTGAAACCAGTGAAAACCATGAAGTCTTACCTCACCAAAAATATGAGATGCTCTTGGGGACTAAAAGCCCACCCTCCCCATTTCCCTTCCTTTCCTTCTTTTTAAATTTTTTTTTTTAAATTAGAGTTGCCATACAATATTATATTAGTTTCAGGTGTACAACATAGTGATTAGATATTTACATACCTTACTAAGTGACCACGATAAACCTAGTACCCACCTGTCACTGTACATGTTATTACTATATTATCGACTGTATTTCCTATGCTGTACAGTACATCCCCGGGACTTACTTTATAAGTGGAAGTTTGTATTTCTTATTTACCTTCACCGTTTCACTCATCCTCTCTTCCCCACCCCCGACATGGCAACCATCAATTAGTTCTCTGCTTTATTTTTTATTGTGTTTATTAGATTCCAAATGTAAGTGAAATCATATGGTATTTGTCTTTCTCTGTCTGACCACCCCCTCTTTCTTGTACTTATCTAGCAATACAGCATAGAGAAATCATTTTATAAGTACCAGTTAAATTGGGTAGCTGAGTGACTGGTCACCTTAGACTTGGTGTCTTTCAGTGCTGCTCTGGGCAGGCTGTAAACCATGGGCCCCATGTAGCACATGGACAGACTGCAGCCGAACTCTGGGAACCCGCTTCCCTCACCATCTGCTCCCTCCGAGATTTAGGATGTGAGAAGCGGAGAGCCGGGGCTGAGATCAGTGTGACACAGGGAGAGAGTGGTTGGGTGCCCTTTACTCCAGAAGCAGAATGGAAAGGTCCAGGATAATTGCACCTCACAACAGTGGTTACAAGCTCCAACTTGGGAGCCAGACAGACTCTGCACTTCCTGTCTGGCTGACGGGGAGCAAGTTATTTCATCTGGTTGAGCTTCACTTTTCTCTTCTACAAAATAAGGACAAAAAAAGGACCTACCTGGTAGTTGTTGGGATTAAATCAGCGTAAAGGACTGGCATGAAATATGTAGAAAAAAGAGCAATTATCATTAATCCTTAAAGAAAGGAGGTGTGGATATAAATTCTGGTTGATTTCCAGTATTGTGTCTGTATCCTAGTATAGTTATATCAAGGTACAGGCCAAGAGAATCTGAGATTTAGACCCCCCACAATTTTGTGTTTTGTTGGTATTTTATTTGGTTTTGGCATTGGGGAGAAACTTCCTCTGCGGTAGGAGGACGAAAAACAGCTTCTGAACTGATTTAAAAAACGTGGAGCTGGGGGCAGAGAGAGAGAGATGACTGTCTCACAACCTTGCCACTGGAGGGGTGGTCGGCTGCATTGGCGTCAGTGGGAGCCTGTAGAAATGCAGAATTTCAGAGCTCACTCCAGCCCTGCAGAACCAAAATTAGCATATTAACTGAATGCCTACATGATTGAGAGGCACAGAACATTTGAGAAGATCTGTCCTAAAGAATTCATTTGTTCATTATATTAATTTGATTACTATCATGATGGTGTTGGAGGACATAGAAGGTAAAATCTTTGTAAAATTAGTGTTGATTATTAAAATAATAGTGTTTTACCTGGCCACTGGGTATTAACTGAATCTCAAACTGGGGCTTGTATTCCTACACTGACATAATTGATACTTGGTTTATCATGTCCTTATTAAAAGTCAACAGTGATATTTATAAAGAGAACTTTACAATTCTCTAGAGCCCAAACCAGAATTAGTTAATTTTAACGAACCATCACCTTATTCCACCTTCTTATTACAAATTGTTCTTTTTAGCATTAAATCTCTTTCCCCAGGAACTTGTGATGAAGTCGGTGATTTTTCTCAATGTGGCTTCCCTGTCATTTTAATGTCCTAGCATATCGAGTTAATGGTAACCCCCAAAGTATTTTCTGTATGTACACAATGATTTACTGATAAACACATCATACATGGCACTAAGCATTTTACATGTATTATCACGATTAGGAATGACCCTCTAAGGAAGGCAGTGTTAGGCTCGTTTGATAGATGAGGAAATTACTCTCAGAGAATATAAGTGTCCTTCCCAGTAGCCTGTAGAGGCTTTCAGTGGCAGAGTCAAGGTTTAAACCAAGATCTTAGTGCTGCTATCACTTCTTTTGGCGGTGGGGGGAGTGTCGGGGATTGTGCAAGGTGATTAGATTTTTATTGGACTTTGCTCCAGACTTGTGAGCAAGTGTCTTTGCCACCCAATTTAGGCTGCACAAAGCTTAGGCTATTTAGGATGCAACCAAGCAGAGATTTTAATAGAAACCAGGGTGTAGCCAGCTGTGAAGCCAGGTGGGTTTCACGGTACTCTCACTCCCCAGTTGCTCAGGGGTAGGGGTGGGGGCGGGGATCCCACTTACTCTTTCCTTTAACAGAGGTGTTCTTTTGGGAAATTAGTATGTTTTACTCCCTAAAATGGCTTCCACATTTCTTGCTCTTGTATATACAAAATTGAGCGCACTTTACCTACCCCTTACACTATTTTCCATTTGTCCTATTTGGATCAGAACATGCATGCTCTGGAGTTTGAATCCCAGATCCACACTTACTATACACCTTTGGCAAGATTCTTAGCCTGCCTCTGCCTCTGTTTCCGTCTCTCTCAATTGGGGATAATGGCACTGGCTGGTGTGGCTCAGTGGATTGCGTGTTGGCCTGAGAACCAAAGGGTTGCCAGTTCGATTCCCAGTCAGGGCACATGCCTGGGTTGTGGGCCAGGTCCCTGGTAGGGGGCATGTAAGAGGCAACCACACATTGATATTTCTCTCCCTTTCTCCCTCTCTTACCCTCTCTCTAGAAATAAATAAATAAAATATTTTAAAAACTAATTTGGGGATAATGGTAGTGTTAAGTTCTTAGGAATGTTGCGGTGTTTGAAGGTGGGGATACTTACTTATAAAGCTCTTAACCCAATACTTGGCAGGCAGTAGGCATTTGGTAAATATTAGCTATTGATATTATCACCCTTATTCTCATTTTCATCATGTTTGCTGTTGTGTCACTTTTGATACTTCCTGATGTTCCCTGTGTTTCTTGTGGAATACATAGGTATTCTTTCATTGATTCCCATATTTTATTAGATAACTCTACTAAACTGTTCTCCTCAGGAAAGGAATTTTGCACAAAAAGATTCCAGGGTCTTTTTTACCTTTGATGGTTATCTTAATTCCATGACCCTACTTCATATTCCGTAACATTTTATATGCATGAGATTTGGAATTGAAAATTACTTAAAAGAAGTATATTATTCTGTGTTTAATGGTGGATTGGCATATAGGATTGGACCCCTTTGAGTATGAAATATACTTTGAAAACTTGCGTCAGACTTCACCTCATTTCCACTATTAAGCCTTCTAGCTGGCCTACTGGAAACATGAACAGAGTAGATGCTTGTCATATTGTCATGTGTAGTTTAAGAGACAGTAGAATTCATCAGAGGCCAAGGAGTTTTGGGATAGATGCATGTTTTCTAGCTTTTGATTAAGAAGAATGAATTTTCTCAATGCATGACCCAGAATTTTCTTGATAATATTAAGGGAAACTTTAATGAATGTTAAAAAATTTTTTTAAATTTAATTTCTCTTCCCCTGATGCAGACTTGCTGACATTAGAGGATTATATTTTTATTAAAAAACTGAAATCTGGAATGGTTACCTGGGAGATCAACACCTTTATGAATAGATAGTTCTAATGTCTTTGACACAAAAGCTTTTTGGGTTATCAGTAAACTCAAGATATAGCCAAGCATGGAAAAGAGGCCAAAAAAAACCCACCCCAAAAACCCAAAACCCCAAACCTAAGAAGACTATATTTTTGTTAAATAACAAGGCTTTTCACACATAGTGTGAAAGAGTCAGAACACTAAATTCAACTGCCTAAATTCAAACACAGTTTCTATCTCTGTACGAACTTGGGCAACTTTCTCAACTTTTCTGTACCTTATTTCTAAAACAGAGGTAATGATAGTCTTCATTTCAAAGAGTGGAGAGGATTGAGCTAAATAATGTATGTGAGTACTTAACATATTCCTGTAATAAACTGTAGTCATCATGGTAATGGGTGATGGCAACTCAAAATTCTCTTCTACGTGTTAAAGTGAACAAAAATGGAAAAACTCTTTTAATTAAGATACCTATACGAATTCTGTTGTGCCATCAGTGGAAGGAGGAACAGAAGAGCTCTTTATTTTCTCATGTGTGTTTTGCTGGAGTTTGACTCGGCTCTATTTCAGAAGTCACAGTTGCCTGTGTATGTAATCCATACACTAACTCTGTATGGCTGGATGTAGGTCTTGCCTTTAATTAGTGCATTACTTTATATTTTTTAAGCTTTTATGGGTTTTCAGTGAAGTGTTTTTCACTGGTGATGAGATGTTCTTCACTGGTGATGAGATGTTCTCCCCAACCCCTTTCCCTATGTTTATACTCCCAGTGTCATACTGCTAGGATGCCTGGGGGTTGAATGAGAACCCAGAACTGCATCCCGAACCCCAACAGACCTTCCCATTGGTAGGAGAATGTATGTGTGTAATGAAGGGGACTTAGAAAGGCCCCTGTAATGATTACAGCTGGTCTTGCTGTTCCAAGGCAGCAATTTCATCTTTTGAAATTGATATGAAAGGAATGGGGTAAAATACAAGAGGCTTTTTCCTATTTAAATTTGTTATTTGACAATTGTGAAATACATATAATCACTCCACATGCAATCTATGCTTAACCTTTTACATTTATAAAACCACCGGGCAGTAAAATCAGTGTAGTTTCTATTCTTATACTCGAGACCCAACACTCAGAAACTCGGGAAAAGAAATTCTGCAGTCAGAAGGAGACAGAGCAATCAGTCATTTCTGTATAACTGTTCATTTTTCCCTAACCAAGATTCATGCTGTGGCTTTTGGGGAAATAGAGGTAAGAGTAGGTAAAATTTCTCATGTGGTATGGTACATCACCATACCAATAATAAAGAAGACATTATTCAGGGAAAAAATTAGACAGTCACTATGCATGTCACTGGCACACAGAAAGAGCTTCAATTGTGTGTGTCAAATGAAGCTGTGAATTGGAAGCTTTTCTTATTCATGGGCCCTTGGATTTGAAAGTAACAGAGAAACCTTCGCACAGATTGTTACAAGGTGTCCAGACTTGAGAACTGTTCTCCTCCATTTGTTTATGTTCATAATGAATGGTCCAGCATTCCACATCTCCGTCTGCACCTTTAACACATACGCTAATGTCCTATTGCAACCATTAACAATTTTATGGAAATTTCTATGCTCTCACTTTTGTGTATCTTCGTGTGGGTGTTAAACACCTTAGGGGTGATTGATTTGGGGGGTGGGGTAACTTGTGAAAACAACAAATGACAACATTTTCCATCCTGTGCCTCATTTTCAAATACGTGTAGCAGAGAATAAGGGCAAGTGACCAGTCTTACCATTCTGAAACAGTTTGATGCTGCCCTTGCCACCTGTTCTATATCTAGGTCTACATATAAAGCTTTCTTTCTTTTTTTTTAAAGGAACCTTTTAGAGTTTTAATTTTTCTTACTTCATTATTGATAGTAGAAGCTACATGAAAGTGTTGAGAATCAAATTAATCATCTCTAATCTCACCATCCAGAGATATTCTTGCTGACCTATGGCTGTATTTCTTCTTAGCTCATTTGTCTTGCATGTAAGTCTGTGTGTAGCAGCCCTCTCTCCCTCCTCCCACCCCATGGAAATATAATGCATAGGAGCATGTATATTTTGAACATAGTTAGAATTGTGTTTTACATTCTGGAGTCACATTGTAACTAAAGTTTATCACCAAGGTAACTTGCCCAACCTCCACTCCTACCAGATTTAAACTAACCTTAGCCTAGCTCCCTGTCACTGTGTTGAGGAAATGAAAGTTACAATAGAAATTCAGAGAGAAACTAGAGAGGTTGACTCTTGGGCTTTGAGCTCCCAAAAGTCCAGGTGCTACCAGTGTAGAGTGATTTTTTAGGTTTAATTTCAATTATCAGTGATTCTGGCTTCATAAGCTCTTTTAGTACCAAACCCTGCATAAAGTGTATTCCACTGTACACGACATTGTTTTCTGTGTCCCTCCTCACCCTCAGACCTATACCGAATCATAGTCCAGATACACAGAAGCTCAAAGGTTTTTGGATTTCATTTAAGCACATATGGAAGCCCATGAAGGAATACCAGCTGAAGAAAATCAATCAGATTTATGCTTTTTTTTAAAAAAAAGGATTTTATTTATTTATTTTTAGAGAGAGGGAAGGGAGGGAGAAAGAGAGAGAGAGAGAAACACTGATGTGAGAGAAAAACATCAGTCAGTGCCCCGACCAGGGACTGAATCCACAACCCAGGCATGTGCCCTGACCAGGAATCGAACCCGCAACTTTTCGCTTTGCTGGGTAACACTCAACCAACTGAGCCACAATGGTCAGGGCAGATTCATGCTTTTGAAAGAATGCTTTCTATCCCATAGAAGAGACTAAAACTGGGCGCTGGGTAGCTGTTTAGGAAGCTTTTTAATAGTCCAGAAATGAAGGATGTGATAAGCAGAGTGGGCCTGTTCAAGAGAAACACAGGAGTGGAAATCGGGAGAACTGGGTAAAGGATGCGATGTGAAGGAGACGGAAGGTGGTGGGAGTCAAAGATAACTTTCAGGAACAGGAACATGCTCTTTCCTCCTCCCTAAGTTAGGAGTTTAATGTAAATTTCCATTGGGAAAGAAAAGAAAATATATAGGGTTGCTTACTCCCATTGAGGTTATTCTGAAACTGCAGGTGACCTCTGAATGCTTGCTTGGATGAGTTGGGTTACCTGCTGGACTTCTCCTGACTACTCAAGTTTCCTGGATTCCAGCAATTTAGGTTAATAGGGTGTCATATTTTTGAGGACAGCTTAGGCGAGGACTACAATATGTTTTACGTATTTTGCGACAGAGTGACTTTCTCAGGTATTCCTCGTAGTAGCTTTGGTCATTGGCTTTAGGCTTCAGAATTATACCTTCATTCTCCAGAAAACCAACAACCAGTTATTATTTCAGTCTCTGTGAAGGTGAGGCCTCTACATGCTTGGCCTTGTATTGCATGAAATATGTTTATTTTTGGATGATTCCTAAAATGTGGTCATAGGAAGCTGGATGGTAATAACCGTTCAATTGGGTTGGCAAGTCACTAAACCCACATAGGCACAGGGAGAGCTCAGTTACATCTAGAATTCAGCGAGGTTGCCCTGTTGCTTAAGATCAAAGGCAGTTCTCAGCTAAGGACAATTCATTCCCCAAGATATGTTTGGCAATGTCTGGAGGTGTCTTTGGTTTTCTCACCTGGCGGGAAATAAGTATTGGCATCTGATCTCTAGCGGGTAGAGACCAGTGAGGCTGCTAACTTTCCTACAGTGCCCAGCACAGCTCCTCACAACAAGGAATTATCTGGCCCCTTATGTCAACACAGCTAAGGTCGAGAGCCCTGAATTGAAGGAAAATTTTATTTCTCCAGGTGTTGTGGTGTTGTTTCTGCTCTCTGTTACTCACTTTAAATGACTGTGAATCCTGCTTTCCTCTTGAAGTCTTAAAAAAGTGACAAATGACTTCATATTTAGAAATGAAAACAATTTTCTTAGAAGAGTTTGATTATCTCCCCTTCGATAATCAGATTTTAAAAATATTTAAATAATTACTTCATAGCATGAGTGTGATTAGTATATAAACAATAATAAAACTCATTCAGTTTTCATTTTGGGTGACGTATATAAATAATTGTTGGAGTTTGGAAGTATATATTGTTTTGTTCAGCCAACTTAGCTTTATCCCTTTAATTAAAGTGTTTCCCTCCCTCAGTGTAATAGTTAAAGGAGATAGGTTTTTAGATGTTTATGTATAAATATTTTCCAAGACATGTTTGAACTGGAGCACTACATTCTCTAAAGATGAGCTGAAAAGTTCATCTAAATGTAGTCATTTTAAGATGAGAGGGGTGGGAGAGTTGGCTTTTAGTACAAATCATTTGAAAAATTAACTTTAGGGATGAGTGAAGCATATTGTTACTTTCAAATATTTGAAAAAGATTATCTCTTGCATCCTCTGAAAATCTGTTGGTGTTTTCTTGGTGTCGTTTCCAAGGGTGCCATACCTGGGGTGTCTGCCTGCAGTAAGAACAAGACTCACTGCTAACAATCAGTTGATTTTATTGTTTGGTGTTACTGATTCCGTGTGGTTGGAAAAGTGGCTTTAAAGTAGAAGTCCATACTTAGGTCACAGTGTCCAGGCACACAGCTAACCAGCATCACTGTCAGGCACAGCATTTCTGGTGGACACTGGGCTCTTGCTGCCAGATTGGCATCGTGGAACAAATGACCCCAGACTGTGGCCGTGCAATGAGTGTGACTACACTGGCCACTTGGACCTCACCTGCAGAGCCTTTTGGAGTTGCGGTGGGGGTCTCTTCAAATGGGAATGCCATGGACCATGATTTTGTTTTGTGCTTGCAGGCAGCTGCGCTGCCTAAACCCACTCCAGGGCCCTGCGGCCTGGCTGTTAGTGAGCCTGTGTAGCTCAGGTGTGGGATCTCATTCCACCCGTCTTGGTCATCATGACTCTAGGAGAGCAGTGAGCAAAAAAAATCAAGTGTTGATCCCCATATAAGCCTGATTTGACCTTATAAATTATCATAAAACACATTAGCACAATTATGAGAAGTGTTGAGAACAAAGTGGGGGTTTTGAGAGGAAGGAATCATCACTCTCTCCCCCGCCCACCAGCAGTTTTTATGCTTATTTCCATCCAGGCCTTGACACAAAAAAAATTCACACAAACAATATGGAATTTCAAATGTGTTCCCTATGTATTTTATATACATTGGTTTTGTAAATGCTTTTCATGTTGGTACTAAGTCATCACTATGATTAAGAACTGTGTAGTGGTTTATATCGGTGTTTCTCAAACTTGAACTGCACTCCTATCACCTGGGAACGTTGTCGAAATGCTGATTCTGATTCATTCTGCCCGCGTCAGGACCTGAGAATCTGGATTCCCAGCAAGTTCCCGCAGGCTGCCGTTGTGGCAGGCGTTTTAATTTCCGGTGGCTGCGGTAACAAAGGGCCACAAACTTGGTGCCTTAAAACCGCCTTAGGAGGGTGTAGGGAAGAATCTCTTCTTTGCCTTTTCCTGCTTCTTGTCATTTCAGGAATGTTATATAAATGAAATCATACAGAAAGCAACTCTTTGGGATTGCTGCTTTTCACTCATTATAATTCTCTGGAGATTGTGCTAGGTTGTTGCATGCACCAGTAGTTCTGTCCTTTTTATTGCACAGCTTATTTAACCATTCACCAACTGAAGGCGTTGGGTTTCATTTTTTGGCTATTAAAAGTGAAGCTGGGGAGGATTAAGATGGTGGAGGAGTGAATGAAAGTCACATTGACCTCCTTCCACGATCAATCTGGAATTACAACTAAATTGTAGAGAAATCACCCAGAGCAAACAACTGAATAGTGTTGAGAGAGAAGCCTTGTAATCTCAGACAGACAGAAGAATCGGTTCGGCACAACCTGACTGGTAAGGAGTGCAGCTGAGACGTGAGAAGGCTGGCTGGGCACCCTTGGGAGGCAGTGCCAGAGGGATATTTGAGCAGCCAGGTGGATCCCCCTGAGAAGAGCGGGGTCTAAACCATAAGCGGAGATCCCCAGCCTACAACATCAGAGCCCCAAAAGTATACAAATAGCAGCTAGCTGCGAAAAGCAGCTGGATTGCCGTCTGCCAGGCAGCTGGAGACTGAAAGAGCCATTTAAAGGGCCAACACATAAATTTTCACCTGCAGCCACTTACCCTCGGCTCCAGTAAAGGCTGGGGCAGGGTGGGTTGGAGACACCTGAGGACAGACTGGGGACAGAGGCTTTGGGCAGAGATCTGAGAAAGCAGCCCCTGGGATCCTGGTGCAGAGCCATCCCCCACATGGCAACAGCCATCTTGCTCAGGCAGACCACTCCCCTCAGAGCAGCAGCGGCCTGAGGGGAAACATTAGCCCCAGCCCCAGGAGGGATTCAGCCCCGCCCTGTGGTGTTAAAGCCTGACTGCACAGCACAGCAGAGCGACTACATTAACAACTGAAGGAGACAGCCACACACAGTAATAGATCCATGGAAGTCTCAAACAGACTGCCTAAAGTCTGACGGGGTCAATATCTGACTTCACTAGAGGTGGATCCAGATAGAAAAAACAGCAGTAAATACTAGAGGCTACTGAGACGAAATCCACTCTGGTCCTCTCCATGAATTGCAATATTTTCTTTACTACATAGCTATTTAACATTCATTTTTTGTCAATCAAGTTGGTGTGTATTAAGTCAGTAGGTTTTATACAGTAGTTTATTTCTCTGCTTTCTTATAATAGTCTTAATCGCTTTACAGCATAATTAATACTGGTTCATTTGCTGTTGATAGTGGGATTGCAGGGGGGACTTATTTCTGTGGTCCGGGGTTTGTTCCCTGGGCTTTGTGGCTTTGCTCAGGCAGATAAATAATAGGAAGACAAAGAAAAAAACCCCAACCAAAAGGAAAGGAGGAATCCCCAGAAAGACTACTAAATGAAATAGAGGCAAGTAAACTATCAGATATTGAGTTCAAAACAATGGTTATAAGGAAGCTCAATGACTCAATGAGCTTGGTGAGAATTACAAAAAACTACAGGGAAACTATGAGGAACTTACTACAAACTATATCAGCATGAAAAAAACATAGAAACTATCAACAAGAACCAAGAGGAAATGAAGAATACAATTTCTGAATTGAAGAACACAGTAGAAGGAATCAATGGCAGGTTAGATGAAGCAGAGGATCGAATCAGCGAGCTGGAGGACATGGTAGAAAAAAACTCCCAGAAAGAGCAGAAAATGAAAAAAGGCTCAGAAAGAATGAAGAGGCATTAAGGGAAATGCAGGACAACATGAAATGTAATACTATCTGAATAATGGGAATACCAGGAGGAGAAGAAGGGGAGCAAGGGATAGAAAACCTATTTGAAAAAGTAATGGTGGAAAACTGCCCTAATTTGAGGAGAGAAAAAGTCACACAAGTCCAGGAAACACAGGGGGTCCCAATCAAGAGGAACCCAAAGAGACCCACTCCAAGACACATCATAATTAAAATGGCAGATATCAAGGACAAAGAGAGAATCTTAAAGGCAGCAAGGGAGAAACAGGAAGTAACATACAAGGGAACCCTGATAAGGCTAGCAGCTGACTTCTCCACAGAAACACTACAAACCACAAGGGAATGGCAAGAAATATTCCGAGTAATGAAAAGCAAAGGCCTGCAACCAAGACTACTCTACCCAGCAAGGCTCTCAGTTAAAATGGAAGTTGAAATAAGGAGTTTCTCAGACAAAAGAAGGCTAAAATAATACAACTCCACCCAACCAGCACTGTAAGATATACTAAAGGGACTGCTTTAAGAAGATGAAGAAAAAGGCTGAGAGAGAGAGGAACGCAGGCCCAAAGGGGGTAAAATGGCAACAAGTAAGTACCTATCAATAATAACCTTAAGTATAAATGGATTAAATGCTCCAATCGAAAGACATAGAGCAACTGAATGGATAAACAAACATGACCCTCACATATCCTGCTACAAGAGATCCACCTCAGAACAAAAGACCTACACAGACTGAAAGTGAAGGGTTGGAAAAAGCCATTCCAAGCAAATTGACAGGAAAAAAAAGCCGAGGTAGCAATATTTACATCAGACAAAATAGACTTCAAAACAAAGGCCATCAAAAGAGACCCAGAAGGACACTTTATAATACTCAAGGGGAGAATCCATCAAGAAGACATAAACATTGTAAATCTATATGCACCCAAAATAGGGACACCCAAATACGTAAGGAAAATCCTGGAGAACTTCAAGAAAGATATAGACAGCAACACACTGATAGTAGGGGATTTTAATACCCCACTGTCAACAATGGATAGATTATCCAAGCAAAAAATCAACAAATATATTGTGGAACTGAATGACGCATTATATCCAATGGACTTAACTAATATGTATATAGAACCTGTCATCCCAAAGAAGCAAAATACACATTCTTCTCAAATGCACATGGAATATTTTCAAAGATAGACCACATGATAGGACACAAAACAAGCCTCGAACAAATTTAAGAAAATTGAAATCATATCAAGCATTTTCTCAGACTACAAGGGCTTAAAACAAGAAACCAACCTCAAAGAAAAAACTCAAAAACATTCAAACTGATGGAAACTGAATAACATGCTATTCACCTAATCAACAAAATAAATGAATGGGGCAATAAAGAGATCAAAGAAGAAATCAAAACGTTTCTGGAAACAAACGAAAATGAACATACAACAGTCCAAAACCTATAGGAAACAGCAAAGGCAGCCCTGAGAGGAAAGTTCATAGCAATACAGGCCTACCTGAAAAAGATAGAAACATTTCAAATAAACAACCTAACACAACATCTACAAGAACTAGAGAAACAACAACAAACAAAGCCCAGAGCAAGCAGAAGGACAGAAATAATCAAGATCAGAGCAGAACTGAATGACATAGAGACTAAAAGGAAAATTCAAAGGATCAGTAAATCCAGCAGCTGGTTCTTTGAAAATAAAAACAAAATCAACAAGCTTTTCAGCAGACTCATCAAGAAAAAAAGGGAGAGGACTGAAATAAATAAAATCAGAAATGAAAAAGCAGAAATTACAACTGATACCACAGAAATACAAAGGATTGTAAGAAATTACTATGAACAACTATATGCCAAGAAATTTGGTAACCTGGGTGAAACGGACAAATTTCTGGAAGAATAAAATCTTCTAAAACTGAATGAAGAAGAAGCAGAAAGCCTGAACAGACCAGTAACAGCTGGTGAAATTGAACAGAAACGGAAATCAGTGGAACAGAATAGAGAACCCAGAAATAAACCCATGTCTCTATGGTCAATTAATATTCAACAAAGGGTGCAGAAGCATAAAATGTAGTAAAAATAGCCTCTTCAACAAATGGTGTTGGGAGATCTGGACAGCTACATGCAACAAAATGAAATTTGATCACCAAGTTACATCACACACAAAAATAAACTCAAGATGGATAAAAGACTTGAATGTAAGTCATGATACCATAAAAGTCCTAGAGGTGAACATAGGCAGGAAAATTGCTGATATTCTACATAGCAATATTTTCACTGATATCGCCCCTAGAGCAAGGGACATAAAGGAAAGAATAAACAAATGGGACTTAACCAAAATAAGAATTTTCTTCATGGCTAAAGAAAACATCAGCAAAATGAAAAGGAAGCCAACTGTATGTGAAAATATTGTCAATGATACTTTGGACAAGGGTTTGATCTTCACAATATGTAAAGAACTCACATGACTCCACTCCAGGAAGACAAACAATCCAATTAAAAAATGGGCAAAGAACCTGAACAGATACTTTTTCACAGAGGACATACAGAGGGCCCAGAGACATATGAAAGGATGATCACCATCGCTAACCATCAGAGAGATGCAAATTAAAACCACAATGAGATACCACTTCACACCAGTCAAAATGGTCGTCATAAACAAATCAACAAACAACAGGTGTTGGTGAGGATGTGGAGAAAAGGGAACTGTAGTACACTGTTGTGTACTACTCTGTGGAATACAGTGTACACTGTGGGAATGCAGACTGGTGTAGCCACTGTGGAAATCAGAATGGAATTACCTCAGAAAATTAAATATGGAATTGCCTTTTGACCCAACAATTCCACTGGGTTCTAAAAATCCAGAAACACCAATTCAAAAGAACCTATGTACCCCAATGTTCATAGCAGCACAATTTACAATAGCCAAGTGTTGGAAGCAACCTAGGTGCCCATCAGTAAATGAGCAGATCAAAAAACAGTGGTACATTTACACAATGGAATACTACTCAGCAGAAAAGAAGGAGCTACTGTCTTTCACAACAGCGTGGATGGAACTGGAGAGCATTATGCTAAGTGAAATAAGCCAGGCCGTGAAAGACAGATACCATATGATCTCACCTATACATGGAACCTAATCAACAAAATAAATAAGCAAGCAAAATATAATAACTAGCAACACTGAAATAAAAAAGAAACTGTTAGTAACCAGAGGGGAAGAGGGAGGGGGATGACAGGGAAAAGGGAGGGGAGGGGTCATGAAGGAACATGTGTAAAGGATCCATTGAGAAAGCCAAATGTGGGGAAGGGTTGAGGGTGGGAGGTTGGGGTGGGTGGGACTGGAGAAAGTGGTGGCACGAAAATGTTGACAAAAACAAACAAAAAACAAAGTGGTCAGGGTGAGGCTGGGAGTAGTGTGGGAAATTAAGAAGCCAAAGCACTTGTGTGTGCAGCCTATGGGCATGGACCTTAAGAGGTATGGGGATGATGAAATGGGGTACAGGGTGGGAGGGATATGGGGGGAAAATGGGACAACTGTAATAGCATACTCAGTAAAATACACCAAAAATTTTTTAAATAAATAAATAAAAATGAAGCTGGTATAAACATTCACACACAGGTATTTGTGTGAGCATGGTTTTATTTTTCTGGAATAAATGTCCAGGAGCACGGTTGCTGAGTCCTATGTTAGTTGCCCGTGTAGATTTTTAAGAAGGGGCCACAATTTTCCTGAGTGGCTCTATAGTTTCCATTACTACCAGCAGTGTGAGTGATCCAGTTGTTGTCATGTTGACACTCTGATAGGTGTGTGGCAATAGGTCGTGGTTTTAATTTGAATATCTTTTCATATGCTAATTTTCCATTGTATATCTTCTTTGGTAAAATGGTCATATGTTCATATTTGATGTATAGTATCTGATCATATCTTTTGCTTGTTTTCTATGATGGTTATTTGTTACTGTTGTGTTTACTATTGAGTATTGAGAATTCTTTTTCTGTTCTAGATATTAGGTCTTTGTCTGATACATGGTGCACATATTGTCTCCTAGTCTTTCATGCCCTTTATGGTCTTTTCAGAAAAACAACTTGTCAATTTTCATGAAGCTCAATTTATTGTTTTCTTTTTGTGGTTGTGGTTTTGGTGTCAAGAATAAGAACTCTTTACCTTATTCTCAGTACCAAAGATTTTCTTTATTTTCTCCTTATTTTATAGTTTTCCTGTTTACATTTAAGTTCATCATCCATTTTGAGTTAATTTTTACACAATGTGTGAGATGTAAATCAGGATCCAGCTTTTTTTCTTTAGTGGTCCAGTTGTTCCAGCACCATTTGTTGAAAGGTTATGCTTGTTCCACTGAATTGCTTTCGTTGCTTTGTGAATAGTCATTTGGGCATATTTGTGTGGATCTATTTATGGGTTCTGTATTCTGTCTCATTGATCTACATGTCTGGCCCCAAATCAATACTATACAGACTTGAATACTTAGCTTTACAAAGTCTTGAGATCAAGTATACTGATACCTCCTACTTTCTTCTTTTTAAAAAAATCTTCGTTATTCCAATTTCTTTGTCTTTCCATATGAATTTTAGAGTAATCTTGTATATATCTACAAAATTCTTTCATGGGCTCTTGATAGGAATTGTATTAAACCTGTATGACAGTTTGAGGAGAATTGATGTCTTTGCTATGTTGACACTTTCAATCCATGAATGTGGCATGTATCTTCTACATTTCTTTAAGTCTTCTTTGATTTACTTCATCACTGTTTTCTAGTTTTCAACAAACAGGTCCAGTGCATGATTTGTTAGATTTATACCTAAGGATTCCATCGTTTTGAACAATTGTAAATTATATTTTAAATTTAGATTTCATTGTGTTCATTGAAAGTATATAGAAATATAATTGATTTTTGGTTTCTTATATACTGTGATCTTTCTAAAGTCACTTATTTGTATCAGGAAGATATTTTTATTTTTCAATAGATCCCTTGAGATTTTCTATATAAATAATTGTGTCATCTGCAAAAAAGGGTGGTTTTATTTCTTCTTTCTGATTCGTATGCCTTCTTTTGCCCTCTCTGGTCTCCTTTGCAGTGCTCTTGCCACACCTCCCAGCTCTTTGTTGAGCGAGAGTGGTGACAGCCTGGTGCTGTTTCCCGTGGGGGGAGGGGGTGGTTAGCTAAGCTTTCACCATTGAGTATAAAGTGGTTGTGGGTTTTTGTACATGTTCTTTATCAACTTAAACAAGTTTCTCTATTCATAATTTTCTGAGAGTTATTGTCATGAATGGATATTGAATTTTATCAGTACTCCTGGGTCTGTTGATATGATCATGTGAGTTTTCTTCTTTAGTGTGTCAATATGTATTGGGGAATACAGTGACTAATTTTTGAATATATAACCAATATGCATCCCTGAAACCTCATTTGGTCATAATGTGTAATTCTTTTTATGTATTGCTGGATTGTTACTGGCAATTTCTTTGTCAAGTCTTGCTGGAAATGTGTCAGTTTTTGATCTTTTCACAGAATTAGCTTTTTGTTTCATTGATTTTTCTCCATTGTTTTTCTGTTTTTAATTTTGTTGATTTCTGTCTTATGTCTTTCTTTTCTTTGGGTTTATTTTGCTTTATTTTTCCTTTTGTAGTGCTTAAGGTAATAACTGAGATTTTGATTTGATTTCTAATATAATCCTATAGCACTATATATTTTTGTTCTCAGAATCGATTTAGCCATGTCTCACAAATTTTATGTTGTACTCTTATTTTTCACTCAGTTTATTATATTTTATTTCCCTTGAGACTATTTCTCTTTGGCTCATTTTTTTAAAGAAGTGTATTGTTACCCCGGCTGATGTGGCTCAGTGGACTGAGTGCTGACCTGCGAACCAAAGGGTTGCTGGTTTAATTCCCAGTCAGGGCACGTGCCTAGGTTGCAGGCCAGGTCTCCAGTAGGGGGTGCTCTAGAGGCAACCACACATTGATGTTTCTCGCCCTCTCTTTCTCCCTCCCTTCCCCTCTCTCTAAAAAATAAATAAAGAAATAAATATTTTTTTAAAAAGTATATTGCTCGTTTGCAGTTTTTAAAGGCTTTCTTTTATTGATTTCAAGTTTGGTTTCCTTTTGCTTAAAGAATACACTCTGTATTTATAATTTTGATTCTTTAAAATTTGTTGAGGCCCTTACTGGTGTGGCTCAGTGGGGCATGTGCCTGAGTTGTGGGCCAGGTCCCCAGTTGGGGGTGTGTGAGAGGCAACTGATTAATGTTTCACACATTGATGTTTCTGTCACACTCTTTCTTCCTCCTTCCCCCTCTCTCTAAAAGTAAAATCTTTTAAAAATTTTGTTGAGGTTTGTTTTATCATCCACAATATGACCTACTGTGGTATATGTTCCTGAATGGACACCTGAATTTGCGTTCTGCTGTTGTTGGGTGCAGTGTTTTATAAATGTCCACTTGATCCTGTTGCTTGAAGGTGAGTTTTTTACATCTTGCTGATTTTCTGTTTAATTCTATCAGTGTTGACAGAGGGATGTTGAAGTCTCTAACTGTAATTGTGGATTTGTTCTTCTTCCTTTCAGTTCTTTCAGTTTTGCTTTATGTATTATGAAACACTCTTGTTTGGTGCGTACACCTTTTTTTGTGCTTTGGCCCTTTTATCATCTTGGTGCTTTTACCCATTTATCATTACATAATGCCTTTTTCTGCCTATGTTAACTTTCTTTGCTCCGATATCTATTTTATCTGATATTAATATAGTAATCCTGTTTTCTTTTCATTAGTGTTACATAATGTTTCTTTTTCCATTCTTTTACTTTCAACATACCTATAGCATTATAATTGAAGTGAGTTTTTTATAGATGGAATATAGTTGAACAATTTACACTTAATGTAATTATCCATAGTTTAGAGTTTAACTCTGGCCTGGTACCTTTGTGTGTGTGTGTGTTTAGTCTCCCTGTTACTCATTTATTTATTTTTCTTTCTTGCCTTTCTGTGAGTTATTTTAACATTTTTTAGCATTTTATTTTGAATTGTCTGTAATGTTTTTGAGCATTGCTTTAGATATAGACTTTCTTCACAGTGTACTATTGTCATTTGACTAGTTCAAGCGAGTAAACTGTTGAAACTTTGCTTCTTTTACATCCTTGTTTATAATGTCATTGTCTTAAATATTTCCTTCTTGTACACTTGGAACCACATGAGAGAGTGTTACACATTTCGTTTTGACCATCAACTCTAACTTAGAAAACTTAAGGGGAGGAGGAAAATATATTGTATCTATCAACATTTTTGCTCTTTCTGTCTTTTCTTTCCTCTTATTCTAAAATTCCTACTTCTACAACTTTTTTTTTCCCCTCTGTTTAGACAACTTCTTTAGCTAGTTCCTTTTAGGGAAGGTCTGCTGCCTATAAAGTCTTTTAAGTCCCCTTCGTCTGAGGAAGTCTCAATTTCTACCTCATTTCTGAAGGAGATTTTCACCTGATGTAGAATTCTAACTTGACAGTTCTTCTTTCTTAGCACTTGAAAAATGTTGTACCTTTTTCTTTCTGGTCTCTATAGTAGTTTCCTATGAATAATCCACTGTTATTCTCATTATTTCTCTTCTCTAGGTAAGATGTCATTTATTTCACTGCTTTCAAAAGTTTTCTTTTCCTTTAGTTTTCAAAAATTTGATTATGATGTGTTTTGGTGTGTATTTCAAAACCTTTTTTCTGTTTTGGAGTTTGCTCACCTTGAATTTGTATGTTAATGTCTCTTGCTAAATTTGGAGTTTTCAGTCATTATTTCTTCAAGTAAGTTTTTAACACTACCCTCTTTCTCCTTTCCTTCAAGACTTAAGTAACACAAATATTAGATTTTTCATTATATTCCCACAGGTACCTGAGAGTGTTTTTTTTCCCCCAGCCATTTTCTCACTTTTTCAGATTGGATAATTTCTAACATTTTACCTTTAGGTTGAGTGATTGTTTCCTCTGTCCCCCCTCCGCTATTCATTGATTTTAATTTATAGTTCTAAAATTTCTCTTTGTTTTACCTTTATACTGTCCCTTCTATAGTTTTGTTGATACTTTATACTTTTTCATTGTTTTTAGTGTGTAATTGCTCCTTGAACCATTTTTACAATGAATGTTTTCAAATATTTGTCAGATAACCCCGACATCCCTGCCTTCTCAGTGTTGGCATCTACTGACTGTTTTCATTCTGGTTGAGATTTTCCTGGATCTTGTTATGATGAGTGATTTTCAATTAAAATCTGGGCATTTTGGATATAATGTAATGAAACTGAGAATTTTTTTTTTTCATCCTTACCCAAGGACATTTTTTGTTCTTTGCTTTTAAAGAGAGAGGAAAGGAGAGAGGAAGGGAGAGAAAGAGAAAGAGAAAGATCAACGGAAGGGAGAAAAAGAGAAACATCGATGTTTGGAGAAGCATCTATTGGGTGCCTCCTATACGTGCCCAGACTGTTGATCGGACCCACAACTCAGGCATGCGCCCCCAACCAGGAATGGAACCTGCAAACTTTTGATTACAGTATAACACTCCTACCGTCTGAACCACACTAGCCAGGAAACTAAGAATCTTATTTAAACTTTCTGTTTTATGTTGTTTGACAGAGGAAGGTGGATGATACTTTGTTACTGCAGGGATGAATGGAAGCCCGGGTCTCACTCTTCTTCCTTTGACACTTGATGGGGCAGCTTCTTATTACTTCAGGTGGAGCAGGAGTTGTAACTTCCCATGGGACAATGGGGAGGGAGGGAGAAGGGAGGAGAGAAGGTTCATTACATACAGCCCAGTGGCTTGAAAATTCTGTCTCTCTGCTCTGCTCTCTGACATCACACTGACAGGGAGCGGGGGGATTGGACACCCCATTATAGCCTGGAGAGTGTGGATGTGTGGGCTCTTCACTCTGTCATGTCTGGGTTGGGTATTGCTGGGACCATAATATGCTTTTCTATGGCATTTGGCTGAAGTAGAGCAGTTATTGTCTAAAAGGTTTCTGTGCTGTTAGTCTATTTCTTTTCTGGTTCTTTAGCCAGACAGTAGGCTTTCCCCCTCACCTTATGTCTGATTCATTGGTGTTTGCCGCTTGCTGGCTCCTTACTCTAAATCCTGGGTTATCTGAGGTGTAGAGAAAACCCGTGGAACTCGCCTCCATGCCAAAGTCTTTCTGGAGCTTCCTAGCTTGTCTGCCTTCCTCTGTTTACATTTCAGAGACCTCTTGCTTGTCTTATAGGTGACATCCAGGGCCTGTTATTGCACTTAGTGGGAGGAACAGGGAAACGTACCTCTGCCCCCATCTTCCCAGAGAGAGGGGTGTTGCCTTTACTTTTTATAGGCAGTAGGTATAACATTGACTTGACTTTATAATCCAGAACATCTAATAACGAGACTTGTTGAGATGGCTTGCGATGTTTGCTATCAGCATGGTTTTAAAGGACATAATGACTAAGAAAGTTAGTTATCTGCATTTCTGCAGTTCTTTTCTTCCCAGCCCTTCTAAGGAGCCCTGAACTGGGGAGTCGCTGATGGAAGGGCATAGAGGGTGTGGAGCCTGGCAAATGAGTAACCAACCCACCGGCTGGCCTCTGCAGTTCAGAAAAGTCACAGGACATCACCAAGTCTGTTCTTCTCCTCTGTGTTTACTGGAGGTGCCAAATGCTGTATTTAAGCCAAGAACTGATTTTGAAAATATTTTTCTACTTCTGTTGTGTTGAATGTATTCTTTGGCATATTGTTAGGGCCTGTTCTGCTGAAGCTTCGCAGAGCCGTCTGTTTCTTCTGGCTGGTTTGGCTTGCACCAGTCAAACACTGGACCCTTGTTTGCGAACAGGAGGCTTCTCCGGAGATCACACAAAGAATGGTTCAATTTCCAGGCAGGTAGCACCTCTCAAGTGAGAGCTGGAGCTTTTATTCTTTAATTGTTATTCTTTTATATACAAGATTTCATTTTGGGCTATTTTCTGCTCAAGCCTGTTTGACTACATTTTCCTTCCAGAATCTTTCTAAGTATGAGGAAAAAAGCAAATGTTAAGCTACTCTTCTTTGGAAAAGGAAAAAGAGAAGCATAACAGCTTTATTTTCATAAGTTGATTTTGCTTGAGCTTTTAAATTACCAGTGTGCTTTCGGTATATATAAATAAAGCATACATACCAAGGTTATAGATGGCGTGGATGTTTAGGTAAGCCAGGATAGAAACACTTTACAGAAAATTTTGGTATCTGAATGAAGAAAGGGATTTTTGCTGGGCTTAAATATGTTCCGTTTGCTGGCAGAAAAAATTTTAAGCTTTTTTACTGATTCCCTGGGAGTCTTTTGGAGAGTGGGCATGGCTGTAATAGGTCCTGTACCTGTGACCAGTGGCAGAATCATATCTCATTAAAGGAAATTGATCCGGTAAGCACTGAAGGTGCTGATCAGGATCTGGGAGTGGCCGAAGGCATCAATTGGTGTTGCTCCTTGAAGAAACCTTTTTGAGGTAGCACATGCTCAGTGTTAGCTTGAGTGTCGAATCCATCAACATAAGAATCACTCAACTCACAGCAGTCACATTTGAGTTGCATTTCATTTGTGGGAGCCTTCTGTGTGTTCTTTCATGTTCTCTGGCTGTTTCTAGATGTGTTGGTGCTATGCTCGGCCTCAGAGGTCAACCTGTGCTGCTGGAAGTCTTCAGTAGCAGCATTTCAGTGAGGGAAAGCCCACCTTTGTGCTCTCACGGCCCTTCTCACCTTGCTGTTTGTCACTGATTACAGCCAGGGGTACATCTTGTGCCCCCACCCCCCGCCCGTCCCACTATTTACATTTGATATGTGTTCTTCAAACATAATATAAGTATCATGACTTTTCTCAGGGAATTGGTATGCCACAGTGGGACATCAAAGTCCAGGCCACCCAGGGCCTTCTGATTCTTGGAAATAAATTTTCTCCCCAGCTAATATGTGTTTTCTTCCTTAGGGCTGACAGAAACCTAGTGTAAATCCCCAGGGTTGTGACTCAAGGAAAGTGTTAGGAGTTTTTTTAGTTCCTTTTCCCCTTGATTTCTTCGCTCCCATCCATCCCACCCTGCTCCTGGTTCAGAGTCTTATATTTCTGCTCTGAAGCTCAGGGCACTTCATCCTAGGAGCTCTAGCAGGATGCTCTATAAACAGAAGGTTCTGAGTAGATATTCTCACATTTAATGGATCTGCTGAGA
>PVJD01002050.1:0-115000 GCA_004026545.1 Mormoops blainvillei
TAGAGAGCCCACATCTAGGAGGTAAAGTGGGTAGTTAAAATGTTTGAAATGCAAGGTTTTAATTTTTATTTTATTTAGAAGCCTAATTATCTGGATCCTAATCTGCCAGAACCATTAATTAAGTGGATTATTTTTCAGCACTGACCTTTTCCACCTTAGCGCAAAGGTCATTCAAGTTCAAATCAACCTTGTCATCTTCCTGCTGTCCCAGAACACCAATGATCAAGAGACCTTTCAAGGTTGCAAATTATGAAAAAAAAAATTAAATTATGTTCAATTTATTCTACCCAAGTTAACCAGAAAACTTATTAATAATATATCTTGAATATTTCCAATTTGGATAGCATTATTTAATTTAAAGAATTTGGTAAAAGAAGCAAACACAAGAATAAAACATTTGTTTCATCAACTTATAAAGTGCAGAAAAATACAGTACCCCTTAAAAATTATCCAGAGACAAATAATTATATTTCCTTGCCTCTTTGACTTATGAACCTCAACTTGCATGGGTTTCACAAGGCACAATAATAGTAAAGCTACTTGCTGCATTGCTCTTTTGGTGCAAATTGTATCAATCTATGTGACTTCTAAATTACTTTTTTTTCTTAGTCGAATGAGCTTTTACATAGGTAAAATAATGGCATCCATTTTCTTCACTGTTTTTATCTCCCTGAAGTTGCTTAATGAAAGGTCAACACAAATGATACAAACAGCGAGAAACAAGGCCATGTATGCGAAATACCTTTGTAAACTGTAACGTGTCCACAGATAGATTAATAATGAGAACATGACAACAGTGGGTGTTTTGCACAAGGCTGATGGTTGACTATTCCCTAAGTGCCCACTGGGAACCAAGGAAGCAACTTTCCTGGAGGACAATTTCTAGCACTTTATCTTCTGCATTAATTTGAACCTGCTTGTTGGCTCTGTGGATATCTTGCACATTGTGTGACCTACTTGACTCTCTAATATTAGGCCTGGTGCATGTTGATGGAGAATCTGCCAGACATGTCAAATTTCAGACCAACAGGTAGCCAGCCGACCCTGTCTCTGACATCCTCGCTACACGTTCATTTTGTTTTGTCTCCTTCAACAAGGCCCAACTCCAGGCCGATTTCTTTCAGAAGGACTGTTCTCCACTATTCTGACATGAAAGGCCACTGCTTCACTGGCTCTTAATATTTGAACCCTTACTGGTGATAAATGTATCAATTTTGTCATAACTCTCCTTTTGCCTCCTGGAATGACACTCAGACCCATGTATTTTTAGGTAAATTTCATGTGTTTGTAATTTATATTTGCTTGCATAATAGAAAATTATTTAGGTCCAAAACGATAGCTTTATATACCTTTGAATGCTTCACAGTGCTCAGGGTCCAAGAAAATATATGATCAGTTCCATTTTTGTTGATTTGAGTTTGATCACCAAAGAGATATGCATGAAACTTCTTGTGCTTAGAAAATCTATCTTACTTATTTACTTACTTTTTTGTTGTTGTTTTACAAAAGAGGCTTTGTTTTTATAAAAAAAGGGTGGTGTGTGATATGGGCAGAGGAATGATACAATAATAGTTTTCTTCCTGCAGTTCTGCCTGGGCTTGATTTTCAGTTAGACTGAGGAAACTTAATGTGGATGGGCCTCACAGGATACTTAAACTCCCTGTAGTTATGTGAATAATATTGTGTGTTTGGGGACTTTACCCTTTATGGGGAAAGAGTCCATAATTTTTATTAGGTTATCGAAGGTTGTAAGTGACTCAAAGATACTTGAGGGTCATTGAATTAGAAGATACGAGCAGAACTGGGTTTACTAGTAAAAATGTGTAGACTAAAAGACTCAGTACCAAAGCTGGCGCCAAAGGCTTTTTTGTCTGGATGTTGACAGTACTACCAAAGAGGGTTACTCTGAGTCTTACCTTTGCTCTTATCGTACTTTTCCATGCAACATTTATTCCTCTATGTACTCAATGCATAACACTCCAAATTTATAAATTGGGTGATGTTCACTTTATGAAATGACTCGGTCAGATTTTGTTTAATGAGTTCCCCATGACATTTAAAATTACTTCCTTTAGGTGTCACTTTTCAGAAGCACATGTTCTTTGCTCTGGACAAAGTACACCAGGAATTCTATACTTTTCAGTGGAATAAAATAGCCCATAAATGTGTAGCCTCTTTTCACAGGAGAGACATGATTTTAAAATGTTGAGTCTCACAGAAGTGAAGATGTTTCTGATTTGCCTGTTTTTGTTTTTTAGTCATGTATGAGACCTCACACCAGACACAGCACTGGACTCATAATTGGTGGCTCCCTAAAATCTGTGTATATTGAACATCTCTGTTAACCTGTCAGTCACATGCACAGTTCTTCTAATACCCCAGCCTCTAAGTTCCTCTCCCTCCTCTCCCAAAGCAACTTGTTTTCCACCCAACCTCACCCACGATCACATTCCAGACCAGGGGTTCTCCAAGTGCGGTCTTAAGACCAGCAGACTCAGTATCATCTGGGACTTAGTAAAAATTCAAACTTTGGGGCTCAGCCCCAAACCTATTGAATCAGAAATTCTGAGTGTGAAGTCCAGCATTCCTTTAAAAGCCTTCCAGGCTTTTGTTTCCATTTTTCACCAAAACAATTTTTGTCAAAGTCACCAATGAGCCCCATGTTGTTGAATCCGAGGGCCCATTCTCAGCCTCTGCTGCTATACCTGTAGGCAATAGTTAACATAGTTAATCAGCTCTCCGTTTCTTGAAATACTTCCTGTGGGCTTTGATTGACATGACTACACTTGAGCCTCCCTTTCTTACTAGCCATTTCTTGTCAACCTCTTTGCTGCTTTATCCCCATCTTCCTGACTTCTGAATACTGGGTTATCCCTAGGCTCAGTCTTCAGCCCTCATCACTTCTCTAACTATACTCACTCCCCAGCTGACATCATCCAGTGTCATCCATGGGTTTATACATGATTTATGAGCTGATAACTCTAAAATCTAATTCTGCCCAGACCACTCCTCAGAACTCCAGACTATTTGATATCTCCACTTGAACACCTAATAAGTTTCACTGATTTATCATGTTCCAAAAAGAAACCTAGATTTTTCCACCCTGCCAACCAAACCTGCAATCTCCTCCACATTATTTAGAAACAACTCCATCCTTCCGTTTGCTCAGGCCAGACACTTTGCAGTCTGCAGTCATCTTTACCCATCCTACCCCATCCTCCCTCAGCCAATAGTCAATCCATAAGCAAGACCTGTCAGGCCTACCTGCAATTGGCATCCTGGACATGACTCCTTATCACCAACTTTACTTCCGCCCGCTGGTCCACCCTCACCTCTTGCCTGGATTGTTGTGTGGGCATCCTAATGCGTGACCCCACATCTGTCCTTCTCTCTGCCACCTTAGATACTGTTCTCAACCCAACAACTGGGGTCGTCCTATTAAAAAGTAAATTGCATCATATTATTTCTCTGCCCTAAGCCCTCTCAGAACTTCCAGTTTTATCAGACTAACATCAAGTTCCTTTGTGAGGCCACTTGGCCCCACATGACCTTGCTGCCTTTACAACCCTTCCCTTCCCCTGCCTCGCCGATCTCCGTCTTCCACGGCGCCCCCTTGCCCCGCCTGCTCCAGCCATACTTGGTACACCCAGGGCTGCTTCAGGATTTTGTTTCTGTGGTTTCCTGTGCTTTGAATGCTCTTTTCAAAGATATTTACTTTGTCTTGCTTCCTTGCTTATTTAAGGTTCCTTCCTTCCACAACTACCCTATTTAAAAGAGTAATATCCCACATACACTCGCTTTCTCTTTTACCCCGGCTTTATTGTTCTCCACGTCACTTATCACCATCTGACATATTATTTAGGCTGAACCACATGAACTTGTAGATAATGACCATTTTTGTCCTACAAAAATTGCCAGTGCATGGAGTTCAGGCTAATTCATATTTCTTATTTATTTGTAAGCTCTGTGATAGAAGAAACTTTCTGTTTTGCTCTCTCCCATAGCCCCAGCTCATAGAATAGTGGTTGGTACATTAGAAAAAAAAACAAAAAACAACTCAGTAGCTATCTATAGAATAAAATAAATGAATGAATCAGCAATACCTCTAAGGTACCTGCAGTGTGCTATTCATGTTTTAGTCCAGGTATCAATCTTTTTTCTGTTTTATCTCTCTATATAAAAATGAATCACCATCTTTTTCAACCAGTAACTAAATTAATATGCAGTAGGGAGGAGTCAAGGGGAACAGTGTAGTTATTTGAATGAAGTATGTAATATAAATTAAAATCTAATGTGTTAATCTAATCTATTTATCTAATATAAATATTTGCAAGTTTCACATAATGTTAATTTCACTAATTATGTCTTTTTACTAAGACCACTGATACAAATTTTGATTTTTACTTCCTGAGCACATTTCATTGAAAGTAGAGGGGAGGTATGCTGAGAGAGCAAAATTAGAATGGGATAAAACTATTGGTTCAAATAAATGGCGAAGTGATATTTCTCTACAAATAAATATTGACTAAATTTGAAAGGAAAGGCTTTGAAATCATGAAAAGTATGAGCATCAGGGGGTAAATGCCTTTTTAAAATTTTATAGTCAGAATATGCTTTGAAAAGGCTCGTTGAAAAGAACCTGAAAAGCTTTGGCAATGAAATTCAGCTACAAAATTTAAGTTTGGGACTAAAGACAGAGGCTCACTCTCACTGTTCATAATTTTAGAAAAGTATATAAAGATGTGATTAAGAATGCCCAAATGCAATCTGAGGAAAAAGAATTGGAATAATAGTCTTTTAAAATCACAAAAATGGCGCCATCTTGTAAGGTAGTTAAAAGTACTGCATCCATTCTTTGAACGAGTTAACTGAGGCAAAGGAGAAAGCAGTACATTTTCAGGAGCACGGCACACACTGGGCAGGAGATCTGGGACGAGAGCCCAAAAGTCCCATCTTCCTGCCTCAGACTTTTGCGTTCAAAATATTGCAATCTGTTACCAGCGGATGATTAGTGTGTAGAACTGAGTGCTTTAATTTTGCTACAGCAAAAAGTATGTAGAAAGAGCATAGGCTGTGATGGAGATAAAATTTGTCTAAATAAAAATATCCTTGGTTAATTAGTAAAATGGCAAAAACATTATGAAAAACAAGAGAGGCACACAAGTCTCTTACAAAAAATGTTAAATATTTTAATATTCACTCATGAAAATCTTTTACTGTAATCCTCATGTATTTGTAGAAATGACTAATACTGTGTTTGAAATGTGATTTTTTTTTTTTGCTACTGAGCTAAATTACTTTTTATCATTATATCTTTGAATACTGTATTACTTATCTGACCTAGAACATTTCACATAAAAGAAAAACTAAGTTAGGAAAAGAACAATTCAGATCATAAAAAAGATGTGATTATCCATGAAAACAGATATGATTAAAACAGTGTGTGCTGTTTAAATGAATTAGGAGTCATCACAGACAGCTCAAGGAAGAAGTCTCCCATCACACAGAGGCAGTTAGGAAGGCAAATAGGACTCCAGGGTGCATTAAAAGAGGGAGAAAATAATGTGGAAATATTAGGTTGATGTTACATTAAATAATGATACACTTTCATCTAGAATACCAAGTCTAATTTCAATCAATGCACCTTAAGACATGTCAAGCAGAGAATGAAAATATTCAGAGGAATGGAGAAAAACGAGTAAATTGGGGATGAATTTGTGAAAAGATAATGTTCTAAAGAAATAAGTTTTGTTAAGTGGTTAGGCACTTGTTTTCCCAAATAGCATGATAAAGGACGTTTTGGTAATTGGGTGATTGATGCTTATAATAAAATAAGTAGCAATAATAAACCTAAACAAACAATAAAAAATAGATAGTATTATCTGGGAAGAAGAATGATACTTAAAACCAGTCTGGGATTTTAAAAGAGTTGCTGATTTGAGAGAACTGAATAGGAAGCATCAATGATGGAAACGGAACTTCATGCTAATAGCCATATTCTTTACCAGCTTGTGTGCTTTCCTCGTCCTCGGCCAACGTATAATGTTAATTGTAGATTTATACCATTTTATAGTGATGCAAAAGTATAAAATAAGGTCTCATGCATGTGTGTTTTCTCAGCATAAAGGAAGGTACTTTTACAGAATATTAGTAAATGTGGGGAAATTAGAAAGACAAAAGTTCTTACCATTCCTAACCAAAACTGATCACAGTTAGCATTTTGGTGTATTTTCTTCCAGCATTTTACTTATATATAGTGCTTGATTGCTTTATTTTATGTAGTTGTAATCATATCATAGATATAATTGTTTTGTTTCTTTTCATTTTAACAAAAACATATTCCTATGTTATTATAAGCACTTAGAGATAATTTTGATATAGTAATATTACATCACTAGATGTACCACAATTTATGAAGTTATTTCTGTAAAACTGCCGATCCTTATATTGACAATTTTGTACTCCGAGATAAAATTATCAAGTGATTGATGAATGGGAAATGTTTAATAAAATGATGAACTTAATGATCATCCAAGTTATAAGAAGGAATGACTTGTACTTGCTATTTTTCACCTATATTTATTTTCAGTTACGTGTAATCACATCACGTTATAATTTTCCTCTAGATTAGAAACAGCCATTGGGTTTGTATGATATCTCCATTAGTTCAGTTCCACATGCAACTGGAAACTTAACCAATACTCTGATAGCAGCTAATAGGGCTTATCATTCAAATAGTGATCGTGCCCAATTCTACAGACAAATACCTGAAGAACAGAGAAATTATCCCAAAGGAATTCTAGGTTTGGAAAATGAAGATTATACAAAAGACTTTTTCACTGCAAGGGATATTTTGTGCCTATTACCTTGAACTGAAAACTAGCTAGAGTTCACTCTTGTGAACTGTGGGGCTTCAGCTATTAGAAGAAATAGAGTTATTTTATTTTTTCTTTAATATAAAATTATAATGTGTTGGATTTATGTCTTTTAACTTGGTTTATAAATTTTACCTCATTTATCCTCATGTGCTAGTTATGATGATGAACATTATCTTGATTTCACAATGAAGAAGCACAGTTCATGAGTGGAAGGGTAAAAGGAGCTAGGATTAAATCCTAAACTCTTCACTGTGAACCTAGGTTACAATGTTTACAATATTGCTTTTTATATTGCAAGTGGAAATGATGAAGTAAACTTGACCCCCATAGACCAGTGGATGAAATCCGAGACATTGTTGTTTTCTGCTTGTTTAAATAGGAGGATTTGTCTCATAAATCCATTGCTAATTTTAACTTCCTTCCAAAATGTGAAGCATGCACCAGTACTAGAAATTGGACTTATATGTGTCTAGATGTGTATGTACCTAGCCGGACTGGTATGGACTGTTTTCTTAAATATCCAATTACTTTCAATTAAGTTATTCATTAATCCTCCCCCTTTAACCACCTGTAGTTCTGGTCTTAAATGTCAAATGATTTTTTTGCCTTTTCCATAGACTTTTAGGCTCCAAAATTTTTGTTCCTCTTTTCAAATCTATAAGGAGATTAGTAAAGACCAAAATTTGGGAAACTTGGAGGAACCAAGCATATTTCAAAGGTAGAGTTAAGAGAATGAACTCAGAAGATATGTTATTTCAATACCGAACAAAGATATTTAGAGAAGAAAGAGAGAGAGACAGTCATAGAAATAGGGTGGAAACAGAGGAAATGGGTAGTAGAAGCTAAACATTTTATAGCTCTGAGTGGAGCATTCTTTCCTCTCTTATTAAATGTCTTTGAAAAGGATTTGGGGCCTTGATTGCATGTTTAGGATGTCAGGGTACTAAGCAGGGGTAGGGGAATTCGGAGCCCTGTTCTGCCTTTGCTGAATATTGTAGCTTTTTTCCTACCCCCACTGGTAATTATAACCTTTGGAAAGATGACAAAAAAGGGTTTTGTTTTGTTTTTTTTCTCGGAGAATGCTTTTCTTTCAAAGATTGGAGTTTGGAGAAGATCTTTAAACGAAGGGGTACTAGACATAAGAGTCTTTTTAAGTCCTTCTTATCCCAACATTTGAAAAAGCATTTTATTCATAAACCTTACACTTTTTTTTCAAAGGAGCCATTTAATTCATTATGGAGTAGTATGAAGCTGTTGAGAGAGATATAGCAGCTTGATTCATTTGAAATCACAGGACAAATAGACTTTAAAAAGCAAATGCATCCATTTTGACACTAATTATGTGTCTTTTACACATGCAGTATCTCATGTCACAAATTGCTCTCATTTGCTTCTCATTGCAGAATATCTCTGAAGTGAGATGAGTGGAAAATGCCTTAAATAGGTGGATGTGAAATAGTTTGGGGGGCTATAAGGATTTTGATGGAGGAGGGGTGGGTTGAGGAAGGGAAAAAATGAAAGTGTCTTAAAAGTCACTGGAATTCATAGAGAATTTGTTCATGTGATATTGACCAACGTGATAAGGTGGAATGTGTGGCTTTTCAAAGAATATCTGTCCTCTTTTTAGTCATGACAACATCATTGACATTGTGCTAAGATTATTTTATTTGTACATACTGTCTTTAACCTAAAGATAAGCCTATAATTATATTCCCATTTTACAGATGAAAAAACTGAGGCAGTTAGGAACTGACCTACGCTATTTCCAATAAGTGTATTTCCCTGAACATCGCCAAGCGGTTAACTCAAGCCTGACACTATCTACCTGGAGACAGCCTCAGACCCTGTTGGTTAAGGGCTCAGTCCTGCAAGACTTCTCCCTACTTTGGATGCCAGTCACAAGTCCAGGTTGTCATGCGTGCCTTTGACCAAACACAGACTCCTCCTTGGTTCAGTTAATTTGTTAGAGTGGCTCACAGAACTCAGAAATATTTACTTATGAGATCACCAGTTTAGTGTAAAGGGGTGTGACTCAGCCAGATGGAAGAGGTGTATAGGGGATGGTGTGGGGTACGGGGGAAGGGCTCGGAGCTTCCATGCCCTCTCCTGCCACACTGCTCTCTCAGCGCTTCCATGTATGTGTTCACCATCTTGTACACCCATCAGATCTTGTTGCTCAGGAGTTTTTATGGCGCTTAATCTGAAGACCAGCCCCTCTTCCTCTTCCTAAAGGCTGCTTGGTGCATCAGAACTTTCCAATCATCCAATCACTGGGTCTCTGCTTGCTGACCAACCCCTCCCTGAGGCTGTTTGGGGCCCCCATCCTAAGTCAGCTCACTAGCATGAACTCAAACTGGGCCCCTTTCCAATGACAAAAATCACTCCAAATTCCAGAGTTCGAGGAGCTTTGTGCCACGAAACAGGGACAAAGACCAAATATATTACTTATTACATCACAGTATAGTATATAATACATGCTGTTGATACATACTATGTACTATGTACTATGTACTATGTATGTACTGTGTACTATATACTACCCAGGGGTGTCCAACCTTTTGGTGTCTCTGGGCCACACTGGAAGCAGAAGGGTTGTCTGGGCCACACAATAAATGCATTACAACATGTAATTACACACAAAAAGATCTCATAATGTTTTAAGTAAATTTATGATTTTGTGTTGGGTCACATCCATAGCCACCCTGAGCAGCATGCGGCCCAGGGGCTGCAGGTTGGACACCCTATGTGCTATGTACTATGTACTATGTGCTATGTACTATGTACCATGTACTATATACTAAATACTAATAATATTGGGGGGGTTGATCCCTAGGGAGCTGTCTGGCCACGTTTTTATCAGGACTCTTGAAATGCATTTCCACCACTCCTGGTCCTCTAGTTTGCTGAATTCTGTAGAATGCTTTATGAAAAACAGAAAGTTTACTGAAGTCTACAGAATTAACCTGAGTTTGGCATCTTGCAATCCACTCTTGGATCTATTTAGCACAGGAGAAGAGCTTTATAAATGATGCAAGAGTTTCTTAGAGTTCTTTATAGAACAATTTAAATAGGGCTAAAAACAACCAAGAGGAGAGAGCAGTACACATTCATTTTCTCTGAATTTGAACAAAAACAAAAGCCTTTGCTACATGGTGTGAATTGGAGGAATCTTATATTATTGAGCTGTGCTTGTTGCCTGATAATGGACAAGATTAGCGTCACTTTTCTGTAACTAAGCCTGTAATGGTGTCACAGCCTATTTGATGCCAATTGGTGTTCCTGGGGTCCTTGGTATAAAGCAACCTTTGCAAATGAGTAGTCAAAATGGTTGGAATAAGGAATAAAACCAGAGAGTAAAAAATGGATAGCTAATTCAACACTTAATTTCTTTTAATTTTGAGAGGCTTACATATGTGCTGCCACTATTAATGGGTAGGATTCTGATGGTAGAGGAAGAGTTTTAAACTATAAATTTATTTTTACCTGAGCTGCGGAATTCAAACCTGGCATGCCTTACACGTAATGCAGTTTGACAGTTCATTTGAAATAAATGTGCCGATAACCCTTAAAAGTGGTAATAAAATACTCTTTGCTCTACTGTACAGATGATTAATACCACTAAAGTAATTAAATTCCATTAGGCTGAGGTTCACATACCCAAGGAATTGGTGCCAGGATTTAGCCGTTCTCTAGTGAGGACAAAAGACTAATGCCTCTTAAAGCCCTGTTTCACCAGGAAAATCCCAGGGAAGTCTATATTAACTTAGGACATCTGCTTGTTGTGATTGTTTGAGGTATTGATGCATTGGATCATTAGCGGGGTAGCGTGAACTAGTGTTTTCCTGTTGACAAGGATCTCTCACCAGGAGCTGCTGGCTTTCTGCAAGGGGAGAGAGCAAAGCAAAGCAGGGCAGCCAAGTTGAGTCCTGTGAATGGCTTTGACTTACAGAATTATTGCTAACTGTATAGTCTCTGAGGGTAGGAAACAGCATTTTGCCCCCAGCCATTTTTCCCAAGATCAAAGCCAAAGTAACTCTGTCTCCTGCTGTTTTGTAGCTGTAGATTCTTAAAGACTGGCATTATTGTCGTCAATGAACAGTTTGCCCCCTTTCAGATGGCTGCAGTAATGACCCACGGGGGAGGCAGTGGTTAGGCAGTGCTGACAATGTGACCAGGTGCTGCAGCATAAGCGTTTCATTAAATATTGAAGCAATGGTTTTCAGTTACAGTGGCAAAAAGGGAATTTGGTCTATGTCCAAATATGTGGCTATTTTTTCCCTTCAACCTCTTCTAATCACATTATTTTTTGTGTGACCTTTCTGCTGGAAATTAGCTGCCGTCCTGAAAAGCTTTGTGTGTAATATATCTAAAGTAATTCTGCGTTCCACTTTACACGCTGGTAATCATTCTTAATGTATGAATGATTTATTTTCCATTTTCCCCCTTAAAATATGAAAACCATAAAAAACAAACCTTGTGATTATTTTGGTTTTCAGAGGTACCGAGTGAAAGAATCCTGCGTTTTCAAGGGAGAGTTTATAGAAACTGAGAACAGGACTCAAGTACATTGAAGAGTTAGGTTTTTTTTTTTGGTTTGCGCTTTTTTTTTTTTGTTTTATTTTTATGTGAATCACGTGAGAACAGTTTTAGAGCTTCGACACCCTGTTTCCATTTGGAGACCATGTTAAACTCGTCCCTGTAATTTGTGAAATGAATGCGGTCCTTTGGTCAGGAATGCAGATCCCACTTTATTAGAGCAGGGGCCGCTCCTCAACTTGTTGCACAGGCAGGTAGCTCACAAAACGTGAGAGGGCGGTGGCTGCCAGGCCGCGCCCCCATCTGGCTTTCTGATCCTCTGCTTCCAGAGCCCCCTAAGAGAAAGTGGGACTTCGCATAGGGCGAATATTTGTAAATCGTAGTAAAATACCGCACACAGAAAACTCAGAACGTGTATAGGAAAACATGGCGGCTGTTGGAGGCTATGAAAGGTGAACTGCACCAAAATGTACCATAAAGCAAAACAAACTACACAAAGCAGAAGCTTCATCTAGAAAAGAACACAGAACTTAAGTAATTTTCTCCCCGCTTATCCCTACCTTGAAAATCCTACCTATTGATAAATAGCTCTTTTACACTTGCAAAGTTTCTGGAAAACCAAATCGTTTTTACATGTTAAGGGTAGTTCGCTGGGTTCCCATATTTAGGACAGTTTCCTCTCACCATTCAGCAAACTCTTTGGCACTTCTCTACCAAATACAAATGTGTTTGGTATAGAATTACCATTCATCTGAGAGGCAAACTAAACTCTGTTATGTTAGTATTATGTACTCTGCACTGAATTTGCCCATGAAATCACTCACCCTGTGTACTAGTCATACTGAAATAAGATTCTGTTGTTAATTTGTCCTCTCTTTAGTTTTGCTTTTAGTTAGAAAGAGCTGAATTTAAATGTCAGTATAACCAGTCCTTAATCTCTCTTTACTCTCTCGCTCCATCTTTATTCCTTTGCTCTTCTTTCTCAAGTTCATAGATGTTAAAGAAGTGTAATTAAAAGAAAAAAACTTATTGAAAAATAACTGTTCATGGAATAGGTTTTCATATTATAACCAGTATTAATAAGATAAAACAGCTTTTATTTAGAGATATAAGAAATTTCAACTGTTTAAATTGATCATCATTTCTTTTTTTGTTGTGCTGTTCGAAACACTTTAGGAAATGACTTACTTCTTTGCATTGATAAATTCTTAAAGATATAGAGGTTTATACAAAATAGGAAAAATGGAAGCTGCTCTAGGTGAAAGCAAATAATGGGGAAGAAAAGGAAGAAGACTTTTCTAAAAAAGTAAATACTATATCAAATTTGCTTAAATCTCTCCACACTTAGTGGGTGCTGTTCCCACCTAGCTAGTACTTACATGCTGAAAATTATCTATAGTCCTGAGACCGTTTCAAGAAATGACAATGGGGCAAAATTCTGTGGTTGTATGGTGGACACAGAAATGAGTACAAATGCATCTCTTGTGAGTGCCACTGCTTATACAGATAGAGCCAAAATAGTTCCTAAAAAATGTTCATGATATTCCTCAAAAGAATACATTTATCTTTTTTCAAGGACTGGATGGTTCAGTTTTCCTGCTTTAAGAATTTTCGCAAGCAATGGTGACGTCTTCAAAGTTCAGTTGAGTGGGATTAAAATATTTTTCTAGAAGTTAGCAGGCATTGAAAACCATTCTTTTAGTATTATAATGCGAACATTCTGTTTTGACACAATTTCCTCTTCATTTCTTTGATGACAATTTGCATGCACCATTGAAATTATTCCCCATTATTCGACTGTATTCTTTGGTTTTCTTTGAAACACATAAATATTAAGGATAGATTAACGCCAAAGAGCACCTAAAAATATTGCTTGTGAGTCTAACACGTGGCCTAATGGAAACTATTTTTGGTAGCTAGAGGAAAGATTGAGATAGTTAAGTAACAAAGGAAGGAGATTTTCTTCTAGACTAGTAACTAAATAGTCTCTGTTCAGAATAAGATTTTGTCGTAATAATAACATATTAATTTTTTTAAATAAGTTTTCTTTTTATAATGAAATATATATGTTTTAACTTTAATATTCTTTCCTGAGGTTTCTGATTTTGTGATATGTGGCCTTGAAGATCCTAAAATTATCTATATTAGGAGTAATCCCTCAATTTCAGAATATTCTATATGTTGAATTCAACAATAAATCAACAAACATTTATTAAGCAGCCATAGACATATATCCCAGAAAATGCTTTGGCTAAGGCATCTGGTCTAAGGTCTGATCTTATATATTTAATTTATAGAGACTGACTTTTTGGTGGAGCTTTTCCTGAGAACCCTGTATGTTCTTTTAAAAGTTACATCATGGCTAACCCTGTGTTTGGTAGAATACTGTCATCCTATGAAAAACAACAAAGCATTCCTATGCTAACATGGAAAACTGATACTTTTCCCCATTTCATATACCCTAAGTTTTTAATACAAATATTTCCATTTAACTTTTTCTCTTAGGACTGCTTGCACCCCTCCCCCAGTGACTGACTTTTTAGGCTTTTGACTATGTAGCCTTGCCAGAGAGAACCACAATTTGATCAGCACAGGGGCATTGAAAGTCATACTCAAAACAGTTTAGGATACTTGGTCATTAAAGATTGGGAATTTCAAAGGATCCAGTAGAACAGAGATAGAAGATAGGTGTTTTGGACTGCATGTTTGCGTCCTCCCAAAATTCATGGGTTAAAACCTTAAGCACCAATGGGATGGTATCAGGAGGAGTGGTCCTTTAGAGATAATTAGATCTTGAGGGTGGAGCTCTCATGATGGCATTTGAGTCCTTATATGAGGAGAGGAGAGAGCTTGCTTCCTTTCTCTCTCTTCCTCTCCCTCTGTGACTGTCTCTCTGTCCTCTCTGCCAAGTGAGGACACAGCAAGATGAGCATCTGTGAACCAGGAAGAGGGTTCTCATGGGAACCCAGTCATGCTGTCACTCTAACCTTAGACGTGACAGCCCCTAGTACTGCAAGAAATAAATTTCTGTTGGTTAAGCCACCTAGCTTATGGTGTTTTTGTTATAGCAGCCTGACCTAACTAAATCAATAGGGAAACAAGCATTGAAAGTTCTGGCGGAATATGTAGCCAAGCCACGTGAGCAGACAGATGGAGAGATGGGAAAATGAGAAATGTAGTGATAACTGTTGCTAAAAAGAACCATTCTTCCCCTGCCTCACTTTACCTCCCTTTTGGGGGATAAGGTGGGACCATCTAGCAAAACCAAAGAAGAAGTTCCAGATAGGTGGGAGTTAGTGGCGGTGTGAACCAGCATACCTGCGGAAGAAACTTTTATTTCTTCTTTCTCCAGATCTGTCACTGAAGGTTAAGGAGTGATGCAACTTGAGGAGTCTAAATTAGCAGAGAAGAAATCTAGAGCTTTCTCTCCATCTTCTGTCTTCTTCTGAGGCCATTTTAAACATTATCGTGTCAGAAGAGAAACTAAGGGAAAGGCTGCATATATATACACCTGATATATTTAAGTCCCAAGCATTATTCCCCGTGCTTCACATATACCGTCTTATTTCATACTCTCAAAAACATGCCAGAAGCTCCAGTAAGTGGGACCTTGGCGTTTGTAAATGAGTCATTCACATTATGACTCCTCTTGAGGCACCAAAAATAGTCTGCTGTGTATAGGATTTCCAGTTACACCAAAAAGGGTGTCTGAATTATAGGTGTCGGGATGAGACAGTGAATGCGCTGGGCTAATCTCCTAACATCCATGCTTTTACATGTCTTTGCTTTCTCATCATTGAGCATTTTTGTAGTTTAAATACTTTTGTTTACTTTTTTGAGTGTGGAAAAAAATTATAAAGTCAAGTGCTAGTGAGAGAAGAGGAGAAGTCTAAGACAGTGATGGGTCTTAGAAAACTAGAAGTTGGATACATTTAAGAATGCAGTGCTGCATTTGTCTGTGGCTAAAATCTGTAAATGAAGTATCCACTATACGCACTGAAAAGGCAGAATAAATACTGACTCGGGAAGCTGTTTCGGAGTCAAAAGTTGTTCTTTAAATAAAAGAGGAGACTTTTATGAAAATTACAGATAGTATAATTTATTTTACTTCATAAATGACTTAAAACATGCGTTTATAAGATCAAATGAGGTCAGTAGGGGTCGGAGGGAGTTGTCTAACTTTTTTTTCACTTACTGAATTTCATGAGAGAAATTATATGCTATTTTGGTACTTGGAAATATGGTTTTGGAAATATGGATTTGACTCTTTATAAGCCTCATAATTGTCAACAGTGTGGTGTCTTATTAGCCTCATTTTATAAATGAGGTAAAGAGCACAAAAAAGTTAAAACAAATAATCCAAGGGCACAGAAGTAGTAAGGGGGAACTGAGATAAACCTGGATTTGTCCTACTCATAGGCCTTTTCTACATCAAAATTTTTAGATTAAAAAAAAAAAACTTTTGAAGGTATGACAACTCATTTGCATCACAAAAGTTGAGTCATGTAACAAGCGCTGCATATGACTTTTCAAAAATTTCAGTCTACTTGAATCTTTTACTTAGGACAAATCCCACTGGTTTTAAAACAGTATGTGAAAGTCTTCACTTAAGTCCCTTGTAATCCCTGACATAAATGTCAGCTTGACTGGTCCAAGTTAAAGAGAAAAACACCCAGTGTTGTGCTGGAGCTGGCTGGTACAGGCTCACGTGAGCCAATTTTTAGATCGTCAGGAATTTTATAAGCCCGTTAAACACAGCCACATTATTAGACTTACAGTTAAATTAATTTAAAGTAAAGGTAACAGATACTAAAAAGTCATCCCTTTTTAATTACTCTATGAGACCTTACTATTGTTTATGGTCCTGAGGTCATTTACATCTATCGTATCTTGATGGTAAAAATATTAAATAATGATGTGTCACTGCAAATATTTTCTCATACTCTCCCTTTAACATCATTATGTCGGTAACTTGAAATCAGGCCTGGTGGGAGTATTTACACTAGGAAAATTGGCAAATGCTATAATCAGAGCCTTGTTTCCCCACCCTGAGAGCTAGCCGATAAACCTTTACCAGCACACCTCTGGATGCGGCTTTAATCTTGATTCTCCTGATTATTCCTTTAACAAAAGGAACCTCAGCTATACTTAATCTAAATAGCTCCAACCTCTCCTTCCTATTGTTTTCACTCATTTAGAGATTAGGATTGAGGGGAGGTTTGGAAGAGCAGTAACCTTCTTGCTCAAAACCAGATTCTAGTTAAAATGAAATGAGGAAATTTTGGCACACTCTCTTAGGTCTAAAACCCAGGTTTGCTTGGAATTTTACCCACATGTCAATATGGAAAGAAATCAAAATTGGATTTTTTCACCTGTTAAGGAAATCAATGCACGTATTAAGACAGAAGGAAAAAATTCATTTGGCCAATTGTTTTCAGGGCAAGTAACTGTTCTCTAAATTACCAATACTTCAAAAGTGAGGATGAAAAGGGCACCAAACAGGCAAGAGATTACAGACAAAACTTAATAGCGTGTCAACAGTTGCTCAAAGGGAAATGTGAGGTCAGGGACTTGTTCCTAATCTTTATGCTGCCTTACCCTGGGTTCTTGGACTTTTGTAGCTTCACTACAGTTTTTCAACTTTGATGAGTTATGGGTGCAAGAGAAAAGGGGACTTTTTCTTTTTGTCTCAGGGTGCACATTTGTGGCTTTGAAATTCCTTTACATTTTCATTCTTCATGCAGAGGAGTCAGTACAGATTTATATTACCATGTTATTATGGGTAGTAGAGACTGTGTCTCCTTGAAAGTAATGGCATGTGATTGCTTACTTCATTACTTTCAATGGGACTCAGTCGTTGCCATCCTTAGGGACTCAATCCCATTGAAAGTAATAGTCTGAGACTGCCCACATTGTTACCGTGCTTTAAATTGGATTGAATTTATACCGATCAGTGTGGGCCAGCCCCAGAAGTCTTCACTTTTAAAAGATGTAGGGTTGATAAACTTTTCTGGCCAGCAGCTGGAAAGTTTAACTGTCTGTTTGGAGAATATATTCTTACTATTAAAAACATGCATTTCTTAATGTTGATCTGTTTTAACATTTCGCCTCTGAACTATTAGACAAATTCATTACATTTTAGGAAAATTGCTTTTTAACTTCAATTTTTACTTAATTATGATATATTCAGGTGTTTCAGGAAAGAAGGCATTCTTTTGCTTGGACATTCATTACTTTCTTGTTCTTAGAATAGTTATATTTTTAGAAATGGAAAGAAACTTTGCAATATCACGTTTTCGATGAGGAAACTGGGGGTTAAAGTAATTTGCCATGGTCAAGGTCACAGAGCAAGAGCTTTGTCACAAAGCAGAAACAGAACAACAGCACTGTGCAGGATTGCCCAATCCCATATAAACCTTTGCGATTGGTCTATTTTTATACGTAGAAATACTAATGGATTATTTCATGATAAATTATGCATTGTTATTTGTATTTAAATAATAACACATTTTAATTTTTCTCCATAAAACAAACACTTTCAGGGTCTGTTAGTGTAACATACCTTTATGGTGAAAACATTCACTGTTGGGGGGAAAAGAAAGAAGGCATTGCACAGGAGGCTGTACGAAACAGTGTTAGAAAACTGCTCTGGATCTTACCTTTTATCTAACGTTGCTCCTGTATTTATATCAGAGTTTCCAAATGCAGCAGGTAGTTTTTAAATTTCTGCTCTGTTAGCAGATTGCTGAAATACCCAAACTTGGTGTGTTGCTATTAAAAAATGTTTTTGTTTTGACTTCCATAAATAAACAAATGTTTTATATTTAGTTGATATTACATCTAAAACATGGACATCCTTGTTACATAGAGCAAAAAAACCCCGCCGTTAATAAATTATTAAATGCTATTCAGTTTGCACCTTATCACGAAAGCTAATTATTTGTGAATTGGAGTGAAGACCTTCGTCTTCATTAGCAGTGCCAATAGTTGAAGGTATTGGCGTCCTAGATATTCAGGGTAAAAGAATTCAATGCTTTGTCAATTATGTAATGAAAATGAGAGAGATATTAGCTTTCATAATAACAGCAGAACCAGAAATTTAATGTATTATTTTGCTTAATGTCAATATTATTATTGATATATAGATTTTGACCACATGCACATCCAACTAATATTTGGACAGATGATTGAATTATAAGTGTATTAGTTAGGTTACTCTGGGAATCTGTTATAACATGAGGGTGTAAATATGGATATTCTCTAAAAGCTCTTCCATTTCTAGAGCCTATGATTATGTGGTTTCAAAATTATAAATTTTGGTTGTAGAAGCTAATTGGTTTTTTTTTTTGTATAACCATACTTTATCCTATAACATTAAAAAAAATTTTTTTAAAGTAAACTATCATACAAAAGACACCACACAGCATACTAATTTGTATATTTAGAAGCCAGCGTAGTGGTTGCCCTTGGAGCATGGGTGATGGAGATGGTGACTGACAAGCGAGAAAGAGAGAAGCTTCTGGATGCTGACGTACAAATATAAGGAATATGGTTAGTTATTTTTTTAAACTTTGATATTTTAAGAGACCTCCTTTTAAGTCCCTTCTAGAGTTTTTTGTTTGTTTTTCTGTAGTAGTAGAAGGGAGAGGACTGCAAACTGTGACCTCTTGACCAAATCTAGCCCACTGCCCATTTCGGTATAACCTGTGAGCTTAGCATGGCTTTTACATTGTTAAATGGTTGGAACAAAATCAAAATAAGAATAATTTATGACACATGACAATGATATGACATTCAAATGTCCGTGTCCAACGATCCAGTTTCGTTGGAACTTAGCCACATTCGTTCATTTCTGTATCACCTGCTCTATTTGTTGTTTATTTTACAACATTACAGTTGTTTCTGTGACACAATGGCAGTGTTGAGTAGTTGTAACAGAGATCATGTGGCCTCCAAAGACTAAAAAAATTACTATCTGGGTAAGAAAATGATTGCTGACGTGGCAGAAGAGCCAGCCACAGGGTATGGGGTCAAAAGCCAATTGATAGTATTACTGTTTTTTTGACAGTATTACTATTCGAGTGGTATATGAAATTTGCTACCCACTGGAATCACCTAACTCAGATATTACCCACATTTACCGTGGTATGCTTTGAAAGGTGCTCAGTTAATATTCCCTATTGTTGTTTCACAGTTAAATCTCAAAAGCTAAAAAAGAGACTTAGGGGGATACTGGATGCCAATAGAGCAATATAGTGTCCTTGATAATATATGAAGTAACTCCAACGGGATTCTTCTTTTGTCTAAAATTCAACTATTCTTCAACATCTTAAAAGAACAAAACTAAACTAGACAAATGTTCGTCTTTGTGGATGATATCATGCTTAAAACTTGCATCCTAAAATATTTGAGGCCTCACTTGACAACGTTTTTCAGTCACTCATTGATTGAACAGATAGTTCTTGAGTTCCTACTGCACTGCGCCAGGCCCTGTGGATGCGTCATTAGTGAGGAAAGCTCACGTGGTTCCAGGTGGGAAGAAAACAGGCAAACAAAAGCAAATAAAACAGTGGTGAAAGAAACGAACATTGTGCTCAAGTGTTATGAGTGAAAAAATAAAGAGTGCTGCAGTAGAGAACTGAAAGGAGGAGTGCACTTAGGACAGTGATCTCAGCAGGCAGAGGAAACTCTTTGAGGTACAGTTAGGCTTAGATTTGCAGGATGGAAAGGAACCAGCTAGGCTGACTGCGGGAAGGAGAGCACCCCAGGCACACTGCACCGCACTTCTGAAAGCCCTGAGGTGGAAACCATCTGTCCTGCTTAGAAGCACCCAAAGGAGAGTAGAAGCTCGGTGAACGGTGAGAGCGGGAAACGTGATGAGAGTGAGCCAGGGAGCGTTGTTGTGAGGTAGGGACGCGATCTGATTTCTGGTTGACTTCATAAGAAGGTCCAGCTGGCTTCTGTGTGGAAAATCTCAGACAAAGGTTACGGTTAGAAGGCTGATAAAGGAGTCCACTAGGCTCATATACCGCAGGAGCATGACAACATGTTGCCGGGGGCGTTGGGAGAGTAGAAGCATATATACCATGATCCATAGTTAGCCAGTAACATAGGAAATTCAGAACACCACTGCAAGTGAAGCAATGGGCTTATAGAGAATATGTAACTAAAATAAATATTATACACACACGGTATATCTTTATGAAAGATGAAGTGTCTTTGAGTTAAAGTTAGAAAACAATTTAAAATGCATGTAGTTTAGAATGATTATTTCTGTGTGAATAGTATTTGTTTTCAAAAAAATCATTTCCAGGAAAGAAAGTATTTATTCTATCCCTTCACACCTGTATTGTCATGAAAAACCTTTCTCGTTTTCCTCATGTATGTGAAAATCCCCATTAAGAAGCATATTAGTGGGATTTTAAAATGTAACAGGGATAATTGCTACTGAAATGAATGTTGGGAGACCTGGGTGAAGATGGCCCAGGTGGAAGCGCTGTGTCCTGCCCAGGCAGCGTGATTCTACTGAAATTTCAAGTCTCTCTGGGGTTTTTTCCCAACCAGCTGCCTGGCTTAGAAACTCATGATGTGAATTTTTGATGGCAAAATTAGAAAATAAAGTGCCCTTCTCTTTTAAAAATAAGTTTCGAATTCAAAAGTGACCTGGCTAGACACTTGTATAAACTAGTTTTATATTCATGATGAATGAATGTAACGTAGACAAGAAGTTTCACCTGGTTCCTCATTAATATGATTATATCCTGAGCTGGTGATGAGGTGGGACAGGTTCTGAACTTGCCTATTCTAACTAATTTATTCCAGAACGAGAACCAAGTCAAGTGTATCCACATGAGAACTCACCATGTCACCTAGGAAAAGTGCATAATTATCCTGCAATAGCCCCTTACGTTAGGAATGGGACACAGACTCCAATGTGAGTTAAGTTATTCAACCTGGAGTTGGCTTTCCCCCAGCCCCTCCCCCCTTTGTCCAGGGCTAATGCAGACAAATGCTCTAATCCTCCCATCTTGAGGTTGGCAGTTTGCCAGCTGCAGGGACATTAGCTTCTCATTAGCCCCTTGTCATCTGCCCACTAATTCGCATCCCACCCAGAACAAAAGTAAAGTGGCCTGGCCCATCTGAAACTTTGGCCACTGAAGGAAGGAATGCCAGTCCATGGGTTGGTTCTCTTGTGATTGTATGAGTCAGGAGTAAAAGAGAAATTCATATCTTATTTAGATTCAAGAGATTAATTGACATGTTAGTAAACAGATTATTTAATACGTAAGACATCCTGGTATGTACGCTTTTTATAAATTCCAGTTCCAGCACCGATCTTTTCTTTCCTAATCAATTAGAGATGGTCTTTTCTTTTTCTTCCAGAATATTGTCTTTGTTGATTATTATTATTACTTTAAAATAGTGTTACAAAGTTTCAGAGTAACAAAGAGGTGAGATATTTTGAGAAGTAATTCTGGGATGTCCTGGGTAAGCAGAAGAGTTTAGGTTATAAAATTCTTTGCAAGATCAAACAGGTCAAGACCATCTGGTACAGAAAAAAATTCTCATTAATATACCCCTCCTTTTTTTGTTCATAGATCCTTTCTCAGTCAATCTGTGGTTGCAAGATGGGTACATCTAGGAACATTCACATCAGTATAAGCTTTGCAGATAAATATCCGCAAATCTGTTTTTTGTGGTCATTTCAGCTAGCATTTTGGTCACCACATAAGCTAATTCTTTGGAATCTATGCACAGCTAACTGAAAAAAGCTGAGCATTCTGAATTGAGTATCTTGCATTTGATTTTGTCCTTGGGTCTGGAAATAATTGAGAAACACTCCTTTTAGATGTCAGATTTCCACCTTTGCTTTTACCCTCTCAAGGTCTGAGAATTAGGCAATTTAAAAAGTAATGGTTAATTGTTATATTTTGTAATTTCCACTTCAGTTCAAATTCTAGCCTGCCAATAAGCTTAGTTTCTTTTAGGGCTGATCTGATTTTGCACTGTGGATCTATGCCAATCTATACCTTCATACTCAGTAATACGTTGATTCTATAGGACATGATGCAATGATGAGGTTTGTCATTGTCCCCATATAGAGTATCTGCTTTGTCGGAATTCAGATACTAAAGCATGAATTGTCTTTATAAGATGGTCTTATACCGTCCATATCACTGTAAGATTTTAGGGTCATAATAGATTTATTTGAGGTATGGTGAAGTGTTCAACCTGGGAAGATGCCGCATTTCCCTTAGATAATAATTGTTTTCATCCCTAAAACTATTCAGCAGGGAAAAAATATAACTAGTCAGTTGTGGTAGCTTTACTTCTTTCCTAAATACCAAAAGGCTGCCTCTAATCACTTCTTAAAGTCACTTCCAACTCTGTGTAACCCTAAGACGCCACGGCTCTTATTTAAGTTGTAATATTTGCTCTGTGTGTGTGTGTGTAGATGGGCCCCGTATTGTTACCTGTCCCATGCCCCTCTGCTTCGCACAGGGTGTTTTCATGCTGAGCAGATCAAACCCAAGCCCTGCTTGTTTGAGTCTAACTGCAGCTGCCATCTGAATTCCTTTTGGACATAGTTCATCTATCTATGGTACAAATTATATTTTTATACAATATATTTTTCCAAAATTAGTTAAAGAAAAATTAATTTCTTGACATGTATGAGTTTTACTCAATATGTGATGGTTATTTGGTAACCAGCAGCATCCGAATAAAATCTGATCCTCAGACATTTAACTGTGTTGTTTTTCTAAAGGCGAAGCCCCTTTGGTGTCATACTTTAAAAGAATATTATGGTTTGGTTATCTAATATATATATTTAAAGATATATAGCGTTTCCAATACAGCCTATCAAATTCAGAACTACAGTTATCACAAACATACTTCATAACCCAGCAATGCATAAAAAGTTTTTAAATAATAGATTGTGATGACAGATGTCATAAACATATATGAAATGGATATAGTCAAACCTGGCAAAATTTGAGATGTGGTTTCAATCATAGTATTTTTTTGTTGATTTTTATATATAATCGTAGGCAATCTTAAATTAAGACAGGTGTCACCTTTAATTTATTGTCAGGTGGAGAGCACACTTACTTTGTACTCTCAGGATTTATTTAACTTAACTCTGTAATTGCTAACAATATACTAGCTCATTATATTACAATTTAATATTTGATGCCAGCTGTTATGGAGTTAATGGCAAAGTTGAAAGAAATGACAAAAAACACACTCTCATGTTTCGTTCAACCATCCTAACACTACAGTTAAAAATTTCTATTTGGCCAGGGAGTTCATATTAGTGTTGTTTCTTACTATTGTCATGATGATTGAAAAAGAAGATTCTTTTTCATGAAATGTTGCATTTGACATGTTGCTAAACATTAAAATTTTTGGCTCTTTTTTAATGTCTGAAGGAAACCTCTTGTACCTATTACTTTTTCTAGAAGTTATTTTTGGTAAAGCTACAATTTAAAAAACTATTTTCTTTTTACCAGAATGGGGTTTGAGAGGTGTCCGTCTATAAACTAAGAAGGAAATTTGCTTTTCGTTGTGTTATGTGTCACTCAGAATTTTCTCCTCCTGTATATAAGTTGATTATTTCCTACTTATATTTTAATAGCGCCTTGGGAGAACAATACCAAGATAAAAACAGCATAACAACTCAATGTGAATTCGGTAGCAAAAGTCTGAAATTAGTGAAAAAATATTTTTGTGTCATAAGGAATACATATAATATATGCTGTTAATAGCTACAATGTTTACTGATATTTCGCAATTTGTATAGACCATATCAATCTTTACACTCATAACATCCCCATGTAAAACCATTGATATATTTGTATAACCTTTGGTACATTTGTAAAATTGATTATTGCTGCAAAATTTTCTTGATCTGAAGTCTTGTAATTTATTTTTTCTAAATGTATTTCACATATGCACAAGAAACAACACTTGATATATTTCTTAAAATTGAACAGATGTTAAAATGAGAAATAGGACAACAAACTATATTTTTAATTATAGAAATACTTAAAAATATTCATCCACCCTCTTTTTAACTGGTGCATTTTAACGAACAATTTTACACATTTTGTGAATTTGTGTATTTAACTTGGGAAAAACTCACTGTTCTTCACTGTGTGACATGTGAAAAGAAAAAAATGCGTCTCTAGGAAACAATTCACTAGTAATTTAGTCCAGCTATTTTCAGTACTTAACTTTTGTGGGTTTTTTTTCCTTAAGTTCACCATGATATGACATTTCATTATTAGATTAAAAAAAAAAAGTCACCCACCAGATATTAAAGGATGCAATTGGTTTCAGTTCAGGCAGGTTTTAACTGCGTTTTAATTAGCTTAAAACATATGCTTCCATTTATCGTATTATGTGGAGTACATCCTATTCCATTTAGCTGAGTATTGAGGACTATTGTACAATATTGTGCTCAGGCTAAAACAATGAAATACTAATTGGATCCAGTAAAATAACTGTAACATTTCCGATTCCTATTAGGCAGGTTACGTAAATTAGGCTAATATAAAATGGTGCTTAATAGAATTGCAAATATGGTGTGATGATACATTCAGACAGGAAAGACAGTGAAAGGGGATTTTGGAGGAAATCAAATACATTTGCATTACAATAAAACATTTCCTGCTGTGAGGTCTCTTGCAACGCTGGAAAAAACAACACTCCAACACCACTCCCTCTTATTTACATAGGAATGCCGTCCCTGTCACTTCCAGTGCCTGTGAACTGTTGTCTGTCAGTAAGAGAATAACGTGCAGTTTTAAGTCTGTTGATGAATATAGTCCTTTTATTATTTCATTGGGCATCACATCTGAGTTCTTTATATTGCAACGAGGGAGCATTTCTCTTCATGTATACTACGTCTTTTTATGATTAGAATGCGCTTTCCAGGCTCGAAAAACCTACTGCAATCAGTGGGTTGGATTGATATCCCTGTTTAAACTACATGTCGTGTTTATTTCCTCCTTTCTTTAAAATTATTAGCCAGTGGGTTGGATAGTTGACACATTTGTGTACACTTTAATCATCCTAAAATGGATTACAAAAGGTCTAGATATTCCTTTTCTTTAATGTCTTGGTCCCCTTGGACTTTGATAAGCTTGAATAACTGGCACGTATGACATTTTAAATGAAGGAATTTGAAAAACTGACATCAGGATGGAGAAAGATAGAGTGATCCTTTTTCTAAAATCCTTTTAAACCAACACTAATTTCGTCTTTGTTCATTAGCAGTCCCATGGCTTGTTTTCTTCTGTGTTTTTGAGGAGTCCAGAGCACTTTCTGGGCTACAAGGTGTTTCTAGGGAGGAGATTTTGAAGCTGTCCCTCAAAGGAAAAGCTGCCCAATGAACTGGGGAAAGGACTACATTTTTCCCTTGCAAATACATTGATAAAAGAGCTTTATGCTGAACTCACAAGCACCCTTGAACCTTTCAGTTTGCTCCCAGCGCTCAGATCCCAGTGTTTCTGTGGAATGGCAGAGAGATAGAGAGAGGGGTGGGGGGTGGGGAGAGAGAGAGAGAGACAGGGAGAGGGAGAGACAGAGACACAGACTGTTCTGGGGCCCAGCATGCAAATGAGCAAACCATGTTAAGGAAAAGAAAATTTAAATCCCATCTATTGTATTCTAAGCAGGTTGCTAGCAAGCCTTTGTGGAGCTGGTATAAAAATGAATCTCATCTTCTTCCTGCCATGAAAACTAAAAACATACTTTATTTCCTCACTCACATCAGCAATTTTTATGCAGTTTTATCTTCAAAAAGGTTTTGTTTTTCCGAGGAGTTTAGTGTGCAACATTTTCATTCATAATACAAATTATTTTATCTGTATCTGTGCCTCTGATTTAGACCTTAATCTCCCTGAGATCTTTAGTTGTGGAACTTGGCACTTTATTTATATTCACAGGTAGTTCTCCCTTTCTTTTAAAACGTGTTGGAATTAATACTATTTGCTCAAAGGAGCAGCAATTTTAAAAAGGCACGACATCGTATGGGGCATGCTTTCCTCGTGAAGCAAAGCAAGTTAAAATCCTCTAGATTCAAATTCCCTTCGCTTTCAGCTTTCAGCTGCGAAGAAAAGGATTTTCATCTAGATATAAAAGATGGTAATTGTACAATAAGGGAAAGGTTCTGACCAATAGAAATGTGCCTGGGGGACATGAAAAGAGGAGCAAAGAAATTGTCATCAGGCCATGCAGGCCAGACTTACTGAAGAGGAACGCTTGACAACCCACATACAGCAAGACGGTCAGCTAGTCAACCAGGCGCTTTGTCCACCAAACCAAATAATCCATTTGGCTGGTTCTCTGCCGCCTCCACTATATTGACTAGAAAGAATTAAATTGATTGATTTGCTTCAGCCTCATTTCATATATGGAGAGTGTGTAAATCTTTAGATGTTTGTTTATCTCTCTCTATCACCCTGTCAGCTTTTTAAAAATCCATGTATAATAAAATTTCATATTGGATAGAGGAGCTAAGCCATTGTCCAGAGAATAGTTTTTGCTCTCACATAACTTTTTTAAAAACTTAAAAAAAAAAAAAGATTTTATTTATTTATTTTTAGAGAAGGGGAAAGGAGGAAGAAAGAGAGGGAGAGAAACATCAATGTGTGGTTGCCTCTTGTGCGCCCCCTACCAGGGACCTGGCCCGCAACCCAGGCATGTGTCCGGACTGGGAATCTAAATGGTGACCTTTGGTTTCGCAGGCTGGTGATCAATCCACTGAGCCACAGCAGCCAGGGCTGTAAAAACTTTTTAAAAAAAGATTTGATTTATTTACTTTTTTTCAGAGAGAGGGGAAGGGAGGGAGAAAGGGAGTAAGTGAAACATCGATGTGTGAGAGATTCGTGGTTGCCTCTCACATGCCCCCAACTGGGAACCTAGCCCACAACCGAAGCATGTGCCCTGACCAGGAGTCAAACTGGCAACCTTTCGGTTCACAGGCCAGCACTCAACCCAGTGAGCCACACCAGCCAGGGCACTTTTTAAAAAACTTTGAAATTGATCATAGGAAGTTGCAAAAATAGCATAGAGGGGTGCCTCATACCCTTCCCCTAGTTCCCCCCACTAGTAATGTTAGTAGTGAAACAGCACCAGATGTTAGACCTTGGTTCAGCAACCTCAGTACTTGAGTTTTGACTAAGAAAGAATTCAGAGCCAAGACTCAAACACAAGCAACAGTTGATTTAGAAAATCACAGAGGTAGAAGAAGTGAGCCGTGGAAGAAGTGAGCCACGTAGGGTCAGGGAACAAGTTCCAGGGGCAAAAGAAGGACCCTTGGAGCTTAGGAGAAAGAAAGCAAAGAGACATGCCTAAGAAAGAAGGTGCAGGCAGAGAGAGAGGGAGAGAGAAGGGGGGGGGGGAAGAGGGAGAGAGAGGGAGAGAGAGAGGGAGAGGGTGAGAGATCCTTGGATCCTCAGTCCTAAGGGCTTATAAGGGTGGGGATTTTAGGGGAGCTCCCAGGGGAGGATCTCAATAGACTATTCACCAGCTTTCCAGGTGTGTCCTTCCAGAGTCCTGGTCTTCACTGATCGGCTGGCACCAGGGCAGGGGATCAATTGTCATATAAGCTGGTCCTGATGTCATCTAGGGCCCACTTGGCCTTGCTGAGTTTCTGGACCTGGAGCAGAAACATTAACTGAGGCCCAGATGTTATCTCTAGTTTGGTCAAAATTCTATCTTTGTGCTCAACACGCCGGAGGCTTTGTTCCTAAGATCGTTTGCTGCAGGTCAGAACCTCAGTCTTGAGAGCTTAATGCTTAAGGGAGTGGTCCTGCAAGGGCTTGCAGGGGAGTCATATGAGGCTATTCTCAGCCCCCTTGTTCCTCCTCTAGGGAGGGGTCTACCATATGATATGTCACAGGAGGAAAGGTCACCCTGGAGGCCACAGTTAGTTCTTCATTGCTAGGCACCCAGGGCTTTTAGTCCTGGTGATCTTCCTTACCTGGCCCACTGTCCTTGCTTTGCTCATGCCTAAGTGCCTCCCACAGTAACATCTGACATAATTATAGTACAATATCAACTGGGAAATACCAGGAAAATAAGCTCTCCATAGATCTTATTTAGATTTTACCAGTTTTACATGCATTTATTTATATATTTGTGTATTTTTGTGTGCACATGTAGTTCCAAACGATTTTATTTAATAAATTTTTTTAGCCTTGTAAAAAAAAAGCCAAGTGGCTTACATAATGATGATATTTCACTAAATCTCCCATTATTTCAACACTGAATAATAACCAAAAGTAAGTCTTGCTGTTTTGTTTCGGTTGCTTTCTTGTTTAATAAATGGACTCTTGACAGACACAGGAACAGAGATTGTTTAGATTCAAAAGCAAAGCAAGATATAATTACAACCGAAAGAAAAACCCAGATAGATAATTAGTACAATTTGATTTTTATCAGAACTCAGACACTAATTTTTAATATACTTATAATTTTTAACTTTTCACATACTTAAACATGTGCATGCAGGTTTAAGCTTGCTGTAATCGTACTTTGGTCTCACTGATCACTAATTGTTGTTTACGCATGCACACACACATAAATAAATACACATTTCAATTACATAGTTTCATAGATTCCTAGATACCTTTGATCAGGCATCAGCAAACTCTTCTGAACAGGGCTAGATAGTAAATATTTTAGGGTTTGTAGCAATTACTCGATTCGGCCCTTATAGCAGGAAAGCAGTCATAGATGATACATGAATGAATGAGCTTGGCTATGTTCCAATAAAACTTTGTTTAGGAGCACTGAAAATTGATATTCATATAATCTCATGTGTCACAAAATATTATTCATCGATTAATTTTTAAGGCAAATATTTAAAATGTAAAAATAATTCTCAATTCACAAGTCCTACAAAAACAGTCTGTGGCCTGGATGTGGCCAACCCCTGCACTAAACAATATATGGAATTTGGGGTCATGCTTTCATTGGGGGGTGTGTGTGTGTGTGTGTGTGTGCTTAAGAAAGTTTTCTTCACCCTAATCGCTAATCTCATTCTCATCACCACCTGAGAAAGCAGAGACCAGTTACAGGGAAGAAGCAGTTTTGCTAACATGAGAGAAGTCGCTCTGTGAGCTGCTACAGTAACAGTAGAATATTTTCTTCCGTTTTATTTCTTTTCTTTCTTTCCTTTTTTTTTTTTTTTTGTAGTTCATCATTGCATTAAAGGGAACAACTCAAGTTTCTAATTTTTTTCCTATTTTCTTGTCATGGATATATTAGCAGTACATGATGCATACTAATTATAAAGTTGGCTGTAACAAGAGTTCCTCTTGTGAATCCATTTAAGAACTGATTGTTTACTATCTTTTTCTGTAAGTATAAAATTTTAATTATGCCACTGACAGGAACTGTGCGTGATACAGTGCTCTACATTTATCACTGGGAGAAGGCCAGTTGCAGAGCTGTTTGACTTTGGAGAAATCCTGATGCGTTTGCAATGTTGAGCAGCAGGTGCCACATTATTATGTACAGAAAAGCAATTAGGAAGCATATTGGATGAATGGGGAGTGCATTAATATTAGCAAGTACATTTGTCAGTGGTTTTGATGCGAGTCTTTTTCTTTCCTTTATGCAACATTAAGATTGTGGCTCTCATAAATTCTCCCCTTAAATTGCCATCTGTTCCCTTGTCAGGCAGTAGTGAGGTAGAGAAAAGTTTTCTTGACAAAAAGAAAGGGATTTCTTTTATTTAAAGTAGAAGCAAAAGAGCCTATAGAAAGTCACAGAATTGTAGGTTGTGCAGTTCAGCCTTGCGTGTGTTAAGTAATTACCTTTGAATATAACATTAACTGTGGAACCCTTTGATTTTTACAAGTTGCTATTTTTTTCCCCAGTCATTTCATGTATTTTAAAATTCAATAGGAAAGAGTTATAATTAGATTAATGCAATGACAACCAACAATTGGCCACTTGGATTAGGAAGTTTGAGGAAGGAATTGCTGATTTTCCATTGCAGTGCATCTCGTTCATGTTGCTGGCCTAGGGCCATGTTCCCATTCTGAAAGGATTTGAGATTAATCACTAGAACGTCACCCCTCTTTACCTCTAGACTGTTTCTGAAATAAATAGCACTCAGTACAATAACAATCGAAAGAAATTCTTGGCACAATATCTACTACAAATACTAGATATTATCTTTGTGACAAATTCTGATGTATAATTATTATTAAATTTTCCAAAATCTTTATTAACTGAAAAGTGTAATGAATAAGTTGACTTCAGTTAATTGGATTTTCTGGTTAATTGAAAGGTAATATAATTCCTATAATTCCAACTACTTTAATTGAAATGTTTTTCTTGAACATATTTGTTCTCTTTTTAACTTTAGCAATAGAGTTTTTTTAAAGTGCTTTTATTCACTTCCTCATTGTCCCTTATCCTTATCTTGGCCATTATCAAAACTGCCTCAGAAAGAAGGGAAATTGGGCTAAACTTGTATCTCACATAGATCATAACCTAATTTTTTAAAAAATGCTTAGTATTATTGACATATCTTCTCTTCATCTTCCAAAAGTATTTTTGAGAGGAAATTGAGTTAGTATATATTCTGGTTGATTTCCCACTGATTACAAGCATGGAGAAGGGGAACCCTCTTGAGTAACATGGTTTTCCCACCCAGGTTAACTGCTGTCATGTGTATCCTGGTCCTGTTTACAGGTGGTTGTGGAGCGGATGCTACAAATAGCAAATTCCACACCTTTCCCGCAGCGTCTCTCAGGTCTATAACTTGCTATTTGTAGCATCCTCACCACAGTCGCCTTTAAATAGGTGAGGTCTTCTCGTTTCCTTTCCTGTCTGTTCCCAGAGTAACTAAGGGCAGGGGGACTAACCATTGGTGACCCTAGCCCACATGAAACTAATGTAATAATTAATGTTTTTGTATTCATTTAAAATGATATCAGCATATTCTACCCCTGCAGCAAGTCTTGTTCTTCAGTTTTAGCTCTATTAGTAATATCTACATTCCTTTGAAATTTGGATATTTCCACATTTTCTTCATCAGACATAGCTGAATGGTCTCTTATGTGACTTATTCATGGATGGCTAAGCTCATTTATTAGGCATTGTTCTTCGGTCTCTCAGAGGTAATCCTAGCTCCACATTCTGGTGTACTCATATACACTCACTATCTTACACCTGGGTGGAAAAGGACAATTTTAAGATCTAATCTCAGAGTGATTATACCATGACCTTTCATCCTCACACTAGACAGTGTGAGGCCACATAACAAAAACAAAAACCAAGTGAAAGGAAGGACAATTAGCCAGGTAATTCAGGAGAGCAAACCACAACAGCAAGGATGAAAATACCTTATCATCATTTGCAATGAACTTTCACATCCATTATCTCATTACTTTCTCGTAACAACACAATGAAGTCGGCATTGTTCACATGGGGCGTTGCAAATGGAGAAATTGACCCTCTGCCAGGCTTCCAGAATCATTCTGTGTGGAGGGGCAGGGCCGGGAGGCAAATGAGGACCTATACAGTCTAAATCTAGTGTTTCTCCTACCTCCCGGACTTCTCAGCTTTTCCTATTTGACAAGGGGAGTCTTTTAACTCTACTTAATAAATTCGCAGTTCCCAGTTTCATCTGGTATTTGTTCAGACTTTGAATTTACTTTTCCAGGGTAAGTGGACACTACACTGCGCTGCTGACTTTGTGAGTTTTCTGTTTAAACCAGCCTAAATGAAAGGAAATGTCATCATGGTGGGTAGACAAGGACACTGGACTGGCAGTTAGGAGTGCTGGCTTTTATATGATTTAGTGAATAGCTTTGGGCCAATCAATCATCCTACCAATTAGACCTTATCTGGTGAGGGAGTTGGCCTTAGATATTTTCTAAGCTTAGATATTTTCTGGCTTGGAGATTTTATGCCTGTCGCATATCTTCCAGAAAAATCCTGAACACTTCACTGTTCAAGGTGCCCAGTCCTCTGTTTCTGGAGCCTGTGTATATCTGGGTCCTCTTGGGGTCCCTCGGTTCCAGTCCCCCTGGGGCTGTGCACCATCTCTGTGACCAAGAGCTGGGCCAGCAGTACCCCTGAATTCTGTCTTGTTTACATTGTGAGGATAGTCATCTTTACTTAGCGGGCTTTACAGGGTTGTGTGAGGATCCAACGAGGTAACAGTTGTGAAAAATTTTTGAAAACGTATTTTAAAAGAATTTATGAACTACCTAAATCAGTGGTTCGCAACGTGTTTGGCACCAGGGACCGGTTTCGTGGAAGACAATTTTCCCATGGACTGGGACGGGGGGATGGTTTGGGGCTGATTCAAGCTCGTTACATTTATTGTGCACTTTATTTCTATTATTATTACATCGTAATATATAATGAAGTAATTCTACAACTCGCCACATGCTAGGGTTAGCATGTGGCCTTACCAAAACTGCGACCGAGACAAGTGTGCATTGCGGGAAAGAGGCGCGGAAGGAAGTGGAGAATGAAATAATGGTCAGGCCGCGCAAGGACTAAAATAAGTATCCGTCTCTGACTTAAGGCCTGCCACCAGATGCAGCCGTACGATTGAAGTACATTAACTCACTTGCCACTATAAAGCCTACCCCGGCGCTACCCTCACTACCTCAGCTCCTCCTCAGGTCCCACTCATAAGGAGCGTGCCCCCGAGACCCCTTGCATGTGCAGTTCACAGTAGGGTTCATGCTCCAACGAGAATCGAATGCCGCCGCTGAGCTGAGCTCGCAGGAGGTGGGGCTCAGGCGGTAATGCGAGTGGTGGCGAACAGCTGTAAATGGAGATGAAGCTTCCCTCGCTCGCCAGCCATTCACCTCCTGCTGTGCAGTCCCGTTCATAGCAGGCCATGGACTGGCACTGGCCCGTGGCCCAGGGGTTGGGGACCCCTGATCTAAATAATCACCTTTCTGTAGCCAGTGTTCTTCCCTCCACCTTCGGGTTCAGTGGGCCAGTCTTGAAGATTGGAGGCAACTATGGAAGAGCGTGCGATCCCAGCTGGGGACGTGGGAGCCCTCGCTCTCCAGGGCATTAGCTGCATAGATGACCAAGTAGTTTCCAAACCCAGCTCACTCCTGGAGCTACAGGAAGGTCTCTGGGATTATACGTGTACATTTAAACCCCCTAGAAGGGAAGAAGAAACATTACTATCCTTTGAAGAAATGTTTTAAAGTATGAATGCCAGGCAGCCTGGGCATCCACTGGTGGCAAGAGAAAATGCCCCCTGAGCTTTATAATTGGGCGTCTGTCACTGCCTTCCATCCATCCAGGCAGGCAAAGCCAGAACTCCTTTCTGCCTCTCACTACAGACAGGTCTGGAGCCAAGCTGGTAAACCTTCTTGGCATATTTTTGGATCCTTTCTTGGTTCCTTAATCATTTATTTATTATTATGAAGCCATCACTTTGTATCTTGGCAGGAGTACAAAATGGAGGGAAGTAATGTTAAAAAAAAAAAAAAGTCGAAAATCGGAATCACAAAGGTTAACCAACTAGTGGTTTCCAAATACCTTTTCTTTCATTTCCTCAGCACCAACCCCGCTTTTCGCCTTTCTCCCTTCTCCATTAGGCACCCTGCTTTTCTCATTGCCACCACTTACCTACGGTGAGACCTGTTTATAGAAGCTTAATCAGATGCACTTAATGGCTAAGTCTAAAATGCAACTGAATTTTGGACCCCGTACCCATTCTGTCTCCTCCATCCTTAGTGACCAGGTTTGTTGAATCTAATCTTGAGAGGACTTGGCAGAACTCCCTTTGTCAAAACTCAGCCACCCCTTAAGCTTTTATTAGGTAAGCTCATGTTTGGGGTCATTAATCTTTTGTATTTATGGGCTTTGGATTAATTTTGTATTTATCTGAGTCCTGGATATGGATTAATTTTTTGTATTTGCCTGAGTCCTGTATATCAGAGACAGTGACATAGCTGTTTCCCCGTTCCTTCTAATGTAGGATTGCATTTGTCTGTAGTTCCTCAAAGCACTTCTCAGAAGATATATTTGAAATGAGTAAGAGAAATAATGCCTTTGCTACACAGACATCAATGTAACTCCCCATGCTACCTTTAGGCATTATTAACTTAATTTACTTCCATTGATAGTTTTTGAAGACCCCAATATTTATTGAACTTAGTTTCATCACCTCAGTGCTGTGTGCTTAATACTATGCAAGTACTGAGAAAACGGTAAAAAAAAATAGAGATGATCCCTCTTTTAAAGGGATTTTACAGTTTGGTGATGAGGTATTCTCTAAATGTCTTAATGCATACAGACATTTAGAGAAACATAGCCAAATTGTCAGTTTAGTTGCAGAGGATAATATTCAGAGAAATTCAGGGATAATAAATAGGTCAAGGTACTTGAGTTAATGGGTGAGGCTTCATGGACAAGGAAAAATGTGAACAGGGCATTAAAGGATAGTTTGAGTTTGAAAAGAGGAGGGAAGGATAGGACAGGAGCGAAACCGTAGAGGGAGGAAGACCCATGGTAAGATTTGGGAGGCTTAGCACCGGGCTCCAAAGGCGGCATTGCAGGCGATGAGAGTGACGAGGAGGCTGGCACCTTATTATCAAAGGTTCGAGGCTACACATGGAAGTCAGCAGCCGGAGGTTTTGGAACAAGGGCACAAGGTAACAGATATAGTACGTTCATTTTCACTTAACATTGTTGATAGGTTCTTGGAAATTGCAACTTTAAGTGAAATGCCTTATAATCAAACCAATTTTACCATAGGCTAATTGAAAGAAACAAGAGTTTAGTTCCTGCAGCATATTTCTGATCACAAAAACACCAAACTTCTCAATACTCAAAACACTTCTAATATTGAACATTGAAATAAATGTGAGCTAGATATACATTTAAGGAAGATTTATAGAAACGAGTGAGATACGTTCCAACCCGCCTCTTCCAGCTCAAGGTTATGGGCCCGAGCCTATCCGGGCAGCTCAGGGCACCAGGCAGGAACCCACCCTGGACAGGGTGCTGTGCTCTGCCATCTCAGGGCACATCACACCCACACCCACACCCACACCCATACTCACGCCCACACTTGCACACATGGGACAATTCGGACATGCTGATTCACTTAAGCAAACCTGTGTATCTGGAGAAACACACACAGCTGTGGGAGAACATGCAAACTCCACACAGGCAGTGGCCCTGGCCAGAACTGACTTTTTTTTTTTCATCAATGTTATCATGAAATGAAGTTGTTCAAGGACATGCTGTATGTGCTTTTAAGAAGTCAAAAGTGGCTGATGGTTGGTGTACGGGGTAGATGAAAGAAAATAAATGGAGTTCAGTCAGGCCGAATCATCAAATTTAAACCATTCACTTGGGAGTGTATTGGAATCGGTCATTGAAAAGGTGTGACCACCTGTTCACCCTCAAACTGGGCAATTGGGGGCTTCTTACCCTGCCCTGTCCTTGGAACATCTGTTCTGCCCGCTGTTTCCATAGCTGGAGCTGTTTGCAAGGACGTAGTCTTGAGAGAGCAAGGTGTTGTTGAGATCTCCTGCATTGCATCTGTCATTGAAGCCCATTAAAGCCTCTATATAAACTTTTAAGATTGCGGTGGGTGGGTGCAGAGATCTTATCTTGCAGCTACCTAGGACAAGCCTCCCGAGCAACTCTTTTGCTTATTGAAACGGCCACCTGCCCATGCTGGGCGCCCTGCCTTTCTTCAGTCTCTCCCTACCCTCTGTGTATGGATGGGTGCCGGTTTCGAATTTCACCCGGGGAATGCCCAAGGTTGCTAACGGGTTTGTGTATTGTTTTACATTTGTTAAAAGATAAACGGAGGCATATTACAAATTTTAAGAGTTTATTGAGGAAAAATTTGAGTTGGGCAGTGCCAAACTGGAAGTGTTTAGGCATGTTCCCAGGAGAAAGACTCTTATAAGGGAAGATGTGGAAGCGAAGCAAGGAAGTTGCTTGATAGGCAGTAGCTTAAGCAGATACCGTATTTGGGGAAGGCCCATCTGCTGTCTGGGTGAGATTGGCTGTCTTAGGTTTTGATGTCTTCACCCGGAGGCATTACAGGCTTGGATTTGGTTTGCTTATGTGAGCTTCCGCGGTACCAGAGCCACCTCAGGTGAATGGCCTTCTTGTTGTATTAATTTAATACACTATTAGAGTGTTTTTACAGCTTTCCAAGAGCCTTTGCTTGCATTATCTTGTGTAAGACTTAAAATAACCCACAAAGGTAGATAGGGCATTCTGTGTCATCCCGTCCTATGTATATAGAAATCATAGATTCAGTGGCAATGTTTTGCTCAAAGGGCAATAGTTTAGAAGTGGTGGAATTGGGACTTGAATATGGTAATTCTGATTTTGTAACTAGACACATGCTATGTCACCAGGGACCAGGAGAAACGCTACTTTCTTAGGTCATTAAGTTGAGCTCAAGGATATTGGTCGAGCAGAACATTGTACTCCTGCAATCAGTTCACGCAAGCAGCCCCAGTTTCACACATCCCAGAGTAAAGTTCCCTGCTCACATCTGTCATCCATCTTCTCAGGATTCAGACAGGTATCTCTTAAGATACTTTTCAAGACTTTAAATATACTGACCAGATATGGGTTCTTCTTAAGTCTTTTAGAGACTTATATTCTACAACTGAGGATGTCCTTATTGATTTTTATCCTGAGCCTCATTCTTAAATACCTTAGCAAGGAAAATCTCAAGGTTTCGGGAACAAAGACTAAGGTCTTTTTTTCTTGTGAAAACTTTTTATCGAAGCGTAACATTAATTCAGAAAAAAGCACAAATCATAATTGTACAGCTCAGTGAATTTTTACAAATTGAACACACCCAGATCCAGACACTAACCAAAACATACACCCTAAACCCTACTATGCCTCCTCCTCATTGACCAAGCACTTACTAAAACGCTTGCTCTTTCTTCCATGTTGAAGTTTATATATTAGAAATATCGTTTTAAAAATTTTATTGTCTTTATATTTTGGTATGCCAATTTTAATATCTTGAAAGAATTAATATTCTTTCATTTTTTTAATACTAGTGTTTCTTTCCATATTTCTAGCCTCGGATGTAAATATTCATCGCGCATAGTCTCTGGCATTACTATAAAGGGTACTATCATTTTTAAGTAACCTGGAATAATTTTGATATGGTTATATTTCAATGTGCAATCCTTTATTTTGACAGTAGCCATTTGATTTCAGGGATTCACCACCAGATTTTTTTATTTTTTATTTTTTTGTCATTCAAACACACTGTAGACCTCATAATCATGATTACCTAGAGGGTTCTCATTCCGTTTGCTTTCCTACTCCTGTCATCTGGGCTAATCCAAGCCAAGGGAATTGGCTATTTTTTTAAAATTCAATATTTATATGTCAATAACAAGCTCAGCAAATATCCTCTATTTACTATATATCAGTTAATGTCCAATTATAACTCTTACCTGTACACTTGTTACCAGTACACAGTTATTACCAGTACAAGCTTGTTTTTACTTTTCCAGACTTATGGAGTTTGTTACCTTCTTTGTACTGTAATATGTTTTTACAAAATAAATCTTAGAAGAATACCTGTGTGAGTTTGCTAGTTTTGTTCTGTCACCTCTTAAAACTCTCCCATGTGGAGATATCGTTGTTCTATTGATGACCTGGCTCCATGGTCCTGACCTTGAAACCTTGTGAATCCGAGTCATAGGTCTTCTATAGCCATTGTGTCTGACTCTTTCTTTAATCTCGGCTAAACGTCCGATTCTGACATCACTTCCTTTATGCTATATGCTTTTCCCAAATTCTGCCCTGACACTGACCACTAATGGTCCCTTTGAGTAAGAGGTGGATTTGACACCTATGATGTAGCTTCTTCCCTAACTTTGGTTAAGGAAGTTAACCAAACCCTCTAGACAGATTCAGTTCCAAGAATCTGGGAACTTACCCGTATAGTATCCTTGTCTTGGATTTTCATTCTGTCTATTCAAACAACCTTGTTCTGATTCTTTTCTGATTTACCCTGTGCATTGCAAGATAAACATATTCAATTGAGGGATTCCATGCCATACAGTTCGCTTATGTCTGAGTTAAGAAAGGAACGCTCCCTGAAAAGGGAGAGGGGAGGCCCCTTTCTTCTCCTCCTCCCACGTTCTCTCTAGGAGGGAGCAAGAAAGATTTCAGGGACGTGTTTCTAAGTGCAACCGGTGAGGGGTAAACAGTTCAGTATCAGGAAAAACGATATTCATAAATAGGGACAAATCCAGACAGATATCAGGGGCTCCTTCTCTTTCCCTTCCCTTTTTCTTCCTACTCTCTTTTTGTTGTTTTTTTGTTTGTTTCCGCTTCTCTCCAGAGTTCTGCTTCTTAGACAATCTGTCCCTTGATTTTTCCCTCTAGGTCCAGTTAGCTGGATGGCAGCAGCAGGCCCTTGGGCCCCTTGGTTTGACATGCCATATGACAGACGTACTTAATTATACTGGTCCTTTGTCTTTTTTGGGTCTCACCAAGTATAATAGTTTCCTCCTAAGAAGGGACACATGCAAAAGAGTAAAGAGGCAGGCGAAAAAGGATGATGAAATCCCATCCTGGCCACATGAGTACCCTTAGTATCTCCTTGAAGAGGCCCAGGAACTTCCTTGCGGATAGTGCAGAGGTCAGGAGGAACTTCAGTACTTCCGCTCCTGCAGGAAAAGCGAAGCGGGCGGTTTGGCTGTAGCACAGAGGGAAAGCAGTTGCCGGCTCAGTGGCCACTGTGGCTTGGTGACGGGCCGCCTCCTGCACGCTTGCGTGCACTGAGGAGAGTCCTTCACGGACACGGTGGTTCTGTGAACTCTCGACCGACACCTGTTCTTTTGGTTCTTTCTGTGAAGGTGGAACCAAGACAGGCTTTTCTCCCCTTTTGGAATGAAGAAAAAATTACTTTTGGGGAGGGGTGACACATTCGATTCTTTAGGTGGAAAGTCATAGTTACATTCTGATTCTTTTTTCTTTTTTTATCTCCTGGACACGCCTAGCCTAGGATAAGGCTCTTCCTACCAGTTTCTCATCCACGCAGCAGACCCCACCCCTGGTGAAAGGGTGCCACACTTCATATATCTCAGTGCAGTCAGTGCAGAGCCCTTAGGATTTTTTCTTTACGGCCAGAGAAAGCGGTTTTCTAGGGCTGTGCATGAGCTTTATTTTTTAAAAGTGGTTCATCAATGTATTAAAATAATTTCTTTTTTTAACCTGGTTTTGGGGGGGTTGGTGGTTAATAGCTACAGCCTGTTTTAGCTGTACTGGGAGGTGTGACCAACAGTTGATATTTGCAAAATGACATTATTTACATGTGCTCTTTTGCAAGATCCTTTGTCAAATGATTAGTGCACCTTTGTTGTGATAGATTCTACCTTTGGAGTTTAGGAAGTGTTAAGTTTGAGAATGTTTATTGTTTCCCAATACATGCTTTTTACCAAAGGGTTTTTGTTTTTTCTTCCATTTTTGGTTACATTTAATTATCATGTGACATTTGGGATTGTGTTAATATTTCTAGTCTTTGATCTAATTTTAAGATAGTTGCTCTGAAGGAATAGAGGGGTCTAATTCTTTATCTAAAATTTAAAACATTTACATTTCCTTACAGAACTGTCACAGGGACAACACCCTTTGGTCCCTGGATTGTTGGGGACAGGGATGGGCTGGCATTGGAGAGAGTAAATGCAGTGCATTTACTCAAGAAGGTAGTAGACAGATGAATGAAAAGGTCACAATAGCCAATATTTACTGAATAGGTTCTGGGGAATTAGTACCTCTATCTCTAACACGCACACACACACACACGCACACACTTCAAACTGTAGCTGAACTCTGGTAGCATCTCTCCCCATCTTCTTTCCAAGTTTGCCTGTGACTGTTTCTTCTTTCTAATATTCACATAAAAATATTTCTCGTGAGCAGGAAGCTAGAAGAGATGTAGGGTGTCTCCACAAACCAAGATTTTCCCCAATGCTTCAGAGTCTTCCACATCTGTTTGATTCCTGGTTATAATAAAATGCCAATGTTAAGATTCTTTAAAGATCACTTAACTTTGATTACCAGTACAATCCTCCATTGGATATCACTCAGCCTAACCCTGCAACTGGTTTTCATTCCCAACCCCTCTGCCTGCACGTGCCCTCTTGGAAGGGCACACCCACTGACCTCTGCACAGGACGAGCAATTGGCCTGCAGTGACTCACTTGTGTATTATTAACTGACTGTATCTACACAGGCAAATCAGTCCAATTGCACAGTGATATTTGCTTCCCTATAAGGGACATTTTGAAACAAAAGAAATAAACATGGGGGAGTTTGGTTTTGACTTGATTATTTCATGATTAATTTGTTGATTCTTATCGATAACATTAGTACGAACATTCAGTGCCCCTGGTGCTAGGATTAAGAAGACATGCTGCCACCAGGTTATGTACAGGTCAAGGGAAGAAAATGGGCCCATCAAGAGAGGATGAGAATCATATACACTGAGGTAGATGCCAGACACTCGGGGGCTCTGAGAGCATGAGGGAGGGGGCTATAAGCCTGCCCGAGGTTGATGGTTGAGGGGATGGGGAGGGAAGGCTTCTTGTAGCAGCTGACTCCCAAGATACTCGCTCAGTATAAAAGGATGAATTTGAGCAAAGAAGCTGAATGAGCTGAGGTTGAAGGAGAAGAGAGAATGGTATTATTGGCAGAGGGTACCAGTGTTTGTGAAGCTGTGGAGTCCAGAAAGCTTGAGTGCATACGGAGGGAATGCCAAGCAGTTTAGCGCTGCTGAAGGATACAGCAGGGAGAAGGGGGGATGAGAGATGCGGCCAGAGAATTAGGCAGAGGTGTTGTCTGCCATGTGACGGAGTTTGGACCTTTTTCTGTAGCTGATGGGGTGCCAGGAAAGTTTAAAGGAGGGCAGACGTGACAGGACTCTTCCTTTTATCCAAACATAACTTCAGTTCCTTCTAGCTTTGAAGAACTGCTGTGTATTTGTCAACCCAATGGTGTTGAAGGTGTTTTTCCCCTGATGAGTGGACAAGCCGAATTCTTCAGAGGGATGCCGCCTGACCCATATGGCCCGCTGACAGTTTGACAGTTGACAGCTTTTAGCCAGACTTGACTCACTTAAGCTGCTAACCCATCCTGAGGCGCGCACACGGCCAGAGCCCGGACTTCACATCATCCTGGCTGTCTTAATTGGGCACTAATTAAATGTTTTGGCTGGAAACCTCTCCTTGCCATGGCTGAATGGACTCATTTGAGGCCAATATTTCAGGGAAACATCTTGTTAGGCTGATCTGATTCCCTGTTTAAAAGGAAAATGCACATATTCAGTTTGTTCCTTTTTATTTTGGCCTAAGGATCTATTATATTTTTCCCCTTTTAGAAAAAGCTAAAAGTTTAAAAGTATGTATATATGTATGTATGTATGTGAATGTATATTCACATGCATATATACTATATATACTCACATGTGTGTGTACTATATATTCACATAGATATATACTATAATATATTCATACCTATCTATATATTCATATACATATGATTCAGAATAGGAGCTGATGGAAAGCACAGCTTTATCGTAAGAAACTAGAGACCAAAATTTATATTTAAGATTTATTTTAGTCTAAGCATTTAATTAATCTGATTATGGCTTAGTTTCTGTATTTGCGACAGAGTCACAAAAAAAGCACATTAGAAGTTTGCCATAAAATTTCAGAATGAAAGTTAGGAGTGAGGATTATTCATCTGTCATCCTAGGGGATTTACAAAAGGATGGGTGGGTGGCATGAGATCTGTTTATTACTTTTATTTAGCTGCTTATTACATGCTGATAAAGATTTCCTTCTCAAATTGTTCCAAAAGCAGTGTGGATAGCCAAGTGTCTGGGGCTCAAAGGGCCACTATTCCGCCGACACTGCCAAGTACACCAGGAGTTCCTGCAGTGTCAACAAGAAGAGCAGTAGGCACAGCAAATACACTGAAGAAGAAACATCCAATAGACCATCCACCTGCGGGCCTCCCGGAGCTGGTTATATTGCTATTGAAGGCATGGGTGTGGACTGGCATTAATAGGAAACTGCAATCATTATTTCTTTAGAAATTCTTCCACTTGCTGAAATGAAACCTCTCGTGAACTTTGCTTTTCTGAGAAAATAAATCTAGCACTTTAAGTTTTTTTCTAAATAATAATGGCCTTATTGTATTAAATAAGGACTAATGTGAAAATTCAGATTTTGGGAGGTTAAAATTAATTCCTACACTATATAATTTCTATGAAGAAATAGAATTAGATAACAGGGCTCAAAGATGATTCCTTTTCCAGAAAAGGAAAAATAAAATGTGCTCCCGTTCATGTGTCTGCAGTTCTTTCAGTTCTCCTAATATGTACTGATGTATATTATAGCCATTAAGTATAGCTTTATAAGACAAAACCTCATCAGTTAGCTATTCTTGAATTCATTTGCATTTGATTACTAAGGAGTAACTTGTGCACAGTCAACAATTGTAAAAAAGAGTAAAACACTGCTCTGTCTGAACTAAAGGGGTTCTACAGAACCCCTTTGATTTGTGTGCTTCCTTAGGTCTTAAGGATGCATGAAAGTGTATGTTGAACTTTCTAGTATTCACTTTATTTAATGAGAAATGTTTTTCTTCTTGTTTGGCCACTTCCTTCCTCCTCTATATCCACTTCCCCTCCCCCTTTTTTTGTTCTGAGCAATGATTCTGTGTGTTCTTTTCCTATTTAAAATTTAAAGAGTTACATTTGGGAGAGGAACAATGTAGGGAAAGAAAACCCCTGGAGTGTGTCTGATGTGCTCATTCTCCTCTGTGCCACCATTTTTCCTCCCGCTGTGGGAGCGCTAAATGATAATGCCTGATACCTTACTGAATAAAGCCTGACATGGTTTCCAGCTGTGAGCATGTGATCAGTTTTTATGTTTGATTTTTGCACACAAGTATACTACTGCAAGCATGTCCACAAACTACTTCACAAATGCTTAAGGGAGGAATTGCTATTGACTGAATCAAACATTAAACAAACACTGAGTGATTGCATTAAAAAGACTACATTTATTTTAGAAAGCCATGTTTCTGTTCAAACCCAGAATTTTTAAAAAGATTAATGTATATTTAATGGTCAGGTACAACCAAACAAGCAACCCTCGATGACTTTACTCTCAGACTAATTCTTGTCTGAGATGTTGTCCAAATAGAAAAGAGATTATATTGCTCCCTGTATTTTGCTTTCATGATTAAATGTGATTGTAATTATGCAATAGGTTGATTCATTTGTGAGAGACATTAATATATCTTCTATTATGTCATCTTAAAATGGATTTCATAGGCTGTAATTTAAAAATCCATATTTTTCTTGAAGCAGTATATTACCCATATATGATCCTGGTTTTGGTGACATATTTTGGCAATATTATAGTCTTATATGTCAGAGCATTCTATTTTAATGCCTTTCCTATAATAGGAAATATAGATTTCTTAGTGTTAAGTTGGTGATATCCATAAAAAGTTTACCTATGCAAACCAGTTATTCTGACTTAAAAAATAAAATGCTAGTAACACAAAACAAATGATCAGTATAGTTGTTATTAATTCTGTGAACCTACTGCTGTCATTTATGAGGTCTACGGTTTGCCATAATATTTGTTGAACACTAAAACCTAACATAGTTTTCTTCCTGGCCCTGGGGATGAGGGCCCTGAAAGGATATACTAGCAGAGAAAAAAGAAAAGTTACTTTATGTTTAGTGATAAGATGGTTTAGTCATTGTTTGGGGTTTAATGGTTTAGAGACAGGAGGCCCCATGTTTATGAATTAATAGGAGTACCTAATTCATATTAACAAAAACAAAGAAAAAAATGACTTTCATATTAGATTATTGGTTTTCTAAATCTCACTACTTGCCCTCTTGCAAGTACCAGATCAGGAGAGGGGACCACTTCTATTCTCAGACTTGTTTCTTGGGTATAATACTGGAGACTGAGAGACAGAAATATTACATTTAGAGAGACCCAAGATGTCAAGTTTTTCAACAAAAGTAGGAAAACAAAATCAAACATTTTGTTCCCATGGGAAAAAAAAATGGAGACAGTGTGGTGGTAATTCTGGAATGACTCCGTTGGTGACTACTGTTCATTCACTTTGAACTTCATATGTATCTTCTTTAAACACCAACTGAACATAGTAATCACTTGTTTTGTTATGGAAATCTGGTCTCCCCGATTATCCTAATTATTGACAGTTTCTAGTTTTGTCCTTACTGTGGTTGATGGTATTAAACCACCTCAGATATTTAGTCATGGTTTTACAGAGAGTCATTACAATTCCAAAGACGTTAGATAAATAAAGGAGGGGAATGGCATTTAGTCATTAAAACCTCTGCAGAGATAAGGAAACTATTTACTGACATTACTTTCATGAACTTTCCTCATCAAAAGAATAATGCTAATCATTCACATAAACACTGAATCTATGAATTCCTGGGGATTGGGGAATGTTTCCAGTCTTGTTTTGGATTTCCATAAGCCATTAAGTATATATTCTCTCTCTCTCTCTCTCTCTTTCTCTCTCTCTCCCCCACCATATATATATGTGTCACACACACATACTACACACGTAAAATATATATGAAAAATAAACATCTAAAGTACATGTTGAATATATTTTAAATGTGCGCATGTTAAATGTGTATATGAGATATGTTAAATATACACATATTCAATGTAGTATTTTAAGTACGTGTATGTATGAGAGATCCGTAGTCATGTATTCACTGATCTATCTATCCATGCATCCCCCTTTGAAGTATAAGATCAGTAAATGGCCATCTTTATTCCAGTTAGTACTTTAGAATTTTTTTTAAAAATATGGTCCTTGGGGAATGACGGGGCATTGGTCTAAGCATTTGCCAGGATTAAAATTTCCAGGACTGGTTGGAATGTAAGGGAGAAAAGGGGGAAGGAGGACTAGAGAATTACCAGATAATTTACGGCAACCTGTGTCATGAACAGATTGGACTCTGTCCAGTCATTCCGCATTGATACACTTCAGTTTTTTCTTCTGTTAAATGCAGATGATAATATTTCGTATCCCAAATACCCCAAACTTCCATTCCCAAACAGCTACCACATACCAGATATCTTAACAGTTTATAACCCCCAGAGGCAGAAAAAAGGGAATGTCTCTTTTTCGTGTGTACCATTTAAAGAGGCAAAAAGCTCAGCTGGATACTGTCCGCAGTAGACATCCCCTCGTGTTTCATTGGCCAGAACGGTGGCACTTGCCAGCGTTTCAACCAATCACTTACCAAGAGGGTTGAGTCTTTTTCTGAGGCCGCAAAATAGAGGACTGCGGTCAGTTCATGACAATTAAAGACGGTCTTGTAAAGCTTTTTTCTTCAGCTTCAAATAAGAAAGAACCTTCTAGCTCACCGGAATTTAGCATTTTATGGAGTGATTGCAAATCTGATCTAAATCCTGTTTTATTTGGAAAGGTGTCAGTGGCCTTTAGAATTTTTCAGCTTAAGTCACTCAGAAATTCTTTTCATGTAAAAATTAATAAAATTAAATAGTCTATCCCCACCTTATCTTCTAGGTAAATCCAGATTCCCAATCTGCTCCTACCACCACTGTTTCTCAATTAAACAGCCAAAAGAGTCAGTCCTTAGAATGGATTAATGAGCTGCAAAATTCCATTTAAACATAGCCATTCTGGAGTTTTATTAGGGGAAAAATACAAACTGGTCTGTGGTCATGGATTATTACAGATTCACTCCAGACTGCTGAATTGAACTCTGATGAACCTGCGATACTCTCCATTAAACCTCAAAATGAGCTTTCTCTTAATTGGGGAGTAGGAAGGGAAAAGTAAACTAGTAGCTGGTAAAGGCCGGACTTGTGAATCATCGCTTTATTTTGGATAGAGTGTTGCAACATTTTTAGATGCACGTGGAGGTGAAGGAGAAGGAGTGAGAGAGCAGTTTATTCATTTATTAAGCCCTATTCTGTTCAAGGCAATAGTATTTTAAAAAATCTAAATATAATATGAAATATATAATAAAAATACAGTATGACAATAGTATTTTAGATCATAAAATTCCTTTTAGAAAGGTTAAGTAACCCACGCCAGGCTAAATAATTAATGGTGGATCTAGGATTGAAAAAACGGCATTCTGTATTTATTTAGCTAAGCCCTAGAAATAGGGTAGTAAAGAAATCAGACAGATTTTTGCCCTTCTGGGGCCAACAGTCTAATGGAGAAAACCAATATTAAAACCACAATGAAATATACACATAATTATAAATTATAATAAATATTATGAAAAAAAGTACAGGGCGTTTTTCTATGAGGGCATAATTTCCGTTGGTGTTTCCATTCGAACATCTAAGTGAGGATGTAAAGAATGAGGAATCCCACAGAAGCGAAGAGTGAAGACCCTTCTGTCCGCTGCAAGGGAGCGGTCTATGCTAAGGCCCCGAGCGGGGCCGAGAACTGGCCAGTGTGGCCGGAGTGCAGTAATGGAGGGTTGGTGAGAAGAGACTGGAGAACAGGTGAGAGCTTGATTTTGCAGAGCTTTGTTAAAAGCCGTGATTTAAACTTAGGTTTTCATCAAAAGTGCAGAGGAACACCATCGAGGCAGAGAATGTCATAATAAGATTTACAAAATCATTCCTGTTGCCATGTAGGAAATGGGTTGGAGGGATTTCTTTTATATCTAGATAACTCAATAAATATTCTTAATTATAATTGTATGTGTCTAATTCATGTCAGTTGAATGAATGAATGAATAAATAAATATGCAGACCACATGCAGAATAGTGCTTTAAAAATAAATTGTTTTTTGGTAGCCAACGCAGGAAAGAGAATTACCTAGTAAATAGGCCTGAGAAAATATTACCATGTAGTTTTCATGACAAAATAAAACTTACCTGCCCTAATTTGCTTTTATATTTTTTCTACCCTTTCTATCCTTTTATATTTACTCTTTTTTCCTACTGTTATATATTTATACTTCAAGAAACTGGGCTTCATCTCAAAATGTGTTTCTTTTTTTGAAAACCTTGGATTAAAAAAAAAAATTAAAGGTTCTTAATGCTAAACACCTAACAAGCTACCGAGGGATTTTAAAGCAGAAGATTTTAGAGTAGAAGAGACCAAAACATGTCTTTATCCTACAGTTTTTAGAATACAGAATTATAACTAATCAGTCAGTATTAGTGTACCTTTTAGTATCCAGAAGATGTGATTAAGAGTCCTAGTTCCTTTTCCCCTAAGCAGGGATGTTAATGGGCTGTTACGATTATGAGGGATGTATTGGTGTTTTATGAAGAAATTATTACCAGGGATATATGCATAGTCACTTATATATAAAGACAAGCATTGACCCTCAAGATATCCTTTTACATTTTAAGCCTTTTTAGAAGCTGTCTGATCCACAAGTGAACTATTAACACATTTTAAAAAACAAAAACAATATAAAAAGCAGGTCATCATCGAGGAAAGACAATGTCTATCCCCACTAGACATACACAGATGCTAAACCCGGGTCATTGAGCACCTGTTTTAATTTCCTTGTGAGCAGGTCTAAAGTGTGTGACCATTGGTCTTTGTATTCCCAAGGCCCCTCTGGTGACCAGGCATTTGAACATACTGTCCTCTCTGCCTGGCATGTCTCCTTTTTACCTTATACTTACCCTTTAAAAGGCAGCAATGCTATTTTTTGGGGACAGCCTTCCCTGAATTCTCCTTTAAGTTAAATTAGATTACAGTCCCTTATCATGGACCCTCTGAGCATCATGGCATTTATCACAGCTGAAATTGTACAAGCATTTGCTTGGTTATTTGACTAATATCTAGTTTGCGAGCTCCATAAGGTTAACAACAGTGTCTGCTTTTGCTCAACGGCATTCAGCATATATGAATGCAACCAGGTGAAGGCAATTAATATCTCCATCAGTATCATAATAAAGGAGTATTTTTAAGGTTTTCATTACCAAGATTAAGTTTATTATCTCATTATTTTTTTAAAAGTTTATTTATTTATTTTTAGACAGAGGGGAAGGGAGGGAGGAAGAGAGGGAGAGAAACATCAGTGCGTGGTTGCCTCTCATGTGCTTCCCCCCCCTCCCCAAGGGACCTGGCCTGCAACCCAGGCATGTGCCCTGACTGGGAATTGAACCGGCAACCCTTTGGTTCACAGGCTGGTGCTCAATCCACTGAGCCACGCCAACCAGGGCTATTATCTCATTTTTTTTAAGAACTTCATACCAATTCCTTCCCCTTTTTCAAATAAATCAACTAAAATCATGACAATTGAAGGCTTTTAGCAAGTAGTTAGTTTCACTGTGACCCACACTTACAGAGTATGATGTAGAAATTAACTTTACATCTTACCCTGTACCTACATGCATCATATAGATGAATAAAAGTTTTATTGCTGGAAAACTCTCATTCTGTTGTTTTTTAAAAGCTTGCTGATCATAAAGCAAAAAATTCATTGTATCTTCCACTAATGGGTTGTGACGCAATATTTGAAAAGCACTTAAATTGTTTATCTAATTAGGATTTTCCCCATTACAAAGTAAGTGACTCAGAATTTAATATCTACCCAGTGATGGTATTACACATGCTTCTTAATTTCTTCTTTATATTATTCTGTATCATCCACATTGTGTTTTTACAATTGAGTATATTGCATTTATAATCAGGAAAGGATTAGGGAAATAAAGTTTAGTTGTTGCTTTGTCACTGCTGTAACATATACCTCTTTGATATTCTAACATTTTAAATCTTAGCTTCTCACTAACTTCTCAATTCACACTGGTATAATCTTACCAAAGATTCCCCTTCTTCAAATCTTTACACAATCCTCCAACTTTCAATATGTACTCTGAAGAGCTATTATGTAAATCTAGCTTCCCAGCTCTTCTGCAAAGTCTCACCCACTCACATCCAATATATAGATGCTCTGAAGACAAGTACTGTGGGTGTCACTTGCAATTTAGATGATCAGCTTTTAGCCAGGAAACACACTCATTCCATATTCCAGTATGTATGTTTGGTACAAAGTATATTGTATTGTTTGTGTTTAACATTGTTTGTTAGTATCATTATCAACACAGTAATGTTATTAATAGCATTGTCAGAAACAACAGCAATCGCCAAGATAACAGCCATAGCAACAGTGGCATTTACAGTATGCCATTATATTAATTATCACAATGGATCTGACAGGCTGCTCCTAAGAATTCACATTAGTGAATAGTTTATGATTTTAAACTCAAGAAGAAAACTAGAAGCTACATCAATCCTAATATGCCCTTGTCTTCCTGTACTTCTCTTTTTCTAAGTTTAAAAAAAAAATAAGGAAAAAGGTAAAAATATTACCAAACCAAATTTATTAATAGAATGAAATAAGTTGTTAGCGCTGTCATAAAGGAATATGACAAAGAGTGCATAATTTTTTTGCTCCATAATTTGATCAGTGTCACTTGGCTGGATATAAGTAGTTCATCAGAAAAAAAATGTGTGTATCCAATGAGGGGAAGCCAAGAAAGGCAAAGTATTCTTGAAGATTTAATATTTATGACATGAATCAGTTGAGAAAATGTCTTCTGTTGGGGGAAAGAATGAACCATCACCTGTAAGTTAGTTTTATAATTTTGTATGTTGTGGATTTTATAGTCATGAACATTAGATGTGGGATAAAAGTTATCATTAGAGAACATGTCTTCCTGCTCTAAATAATAGAGCTAAACTTCACAAAAGAATTTTTCCTTTTGTTTAAATTAAAAGGTTATTGTAATTTACGAAATGAACTTCTCTTCTTGATTCTGAAAGCTTGTTTATTTACTACTGATCAATAATTACTTATTAATTTCTGTGTCACTGGATATATATGAATACTGTATAATTAAAATATACTCCTGCATAGTGGTTCCTAGAAAGCATTAAGTTATCTGTTTGATTATTTACAGATTTCACAGAGGATGTTGTCTCACGGATTCTGCCTGTATTTTTAGTTATCTGAAGTAATTATTAGATGAAAATATGTTTGAATTTTACTAACTGCCTCCTTTGATAGTCTGGTATTCATCTAGCTTCTATCAGAAACCTATGTCATTAATGGCCCTTTGAAGTCATTGATATGTGACATGAACTGCTGGAAATAATTATGGTTAGGCAACAGTCTAAAAGTACATGACACATACATACTCATTTCTAACTTCGATCAGATGATCCTGTTTTGTATTTATTTTGGTGTCATGGTGTTAAACTTGATTAAGGACGCTGTTCATTTGTACTGTTAGGTTTTTGTCTATAGTTGTATTTTGCATTTATTTATGTCAAGTATCACATATAATTGTATAGGATTTATTGAAGATATCTAACCTAGAGCTAACTTTTATTATGGCTAATTCATAACTCATGGCTAGTGAGGCAAATGACCTTTATCTCAGATCTTAGGAACCAAGTAAAACTGGACATATGTAATATTGTGCTTGAATTGTCAAATAGTACTTAGATAACTACATTAAAAGGCAATACAGGGTTCTTCGTCAGATCAATGTGAGAGAGTTGGATCCAGCTGAAATTCAATTCTGGCAACACGGCTCTCAATAGTCATGGGCCTTATATGGAAGAAAAAGCAGTCACTGCTATGTTAAAATAACTGACTCCTTTGAACCTGGTTGAAGCAAATAGTGAGACTTTTTATCAGACACTTTTCATAAAAATGATCAGCTTAGTTTAATAAATACTGTTGGAAAATTCCTAAGGAAATGCGCACACAGCGTCAGATGGAAAACCCATTATCGATGGCTGTGCCAACTTCACTGGTTTTCGGAAGGCAGTGTCAACAGAAGCCATCATCCAAGTCAATCTGTAAGGCCTAGTAGTTAGCGCTTTACCTCACGCTGCATTTCCAGACTTACTCTTTTAATCTTGACCTTCTTTCCGGAGGTGGGGAAGGGGAAGTGACACTCAGCGATCACAGTGCCGCTCCTCTTCACTTGTTATGTTCAGATGACTTTCCCAAGGTGACAGGTCTGGGTAAGGACTCAGGTGTCCCAACTTCCAGCTCTGACCTATGCCCAATACAGCACCTAATATTCGTGTGTAACCTCTGTTCATGCATTTGTTCCATTAAAGCACGTTGCTGCTGGGATTCAAAAGATGAGATGAAAAGTGGAATTGAACCTGAGCGGACAGCATGGTACATTTGTTTGGGGCTTAAATTCTTGAATTTGTAGGAAGGGACTTTGGCAATTCTAATGTACACTTTACTTACTGTCTTTTTAAAACCGTGCCCTTATGGTGTGGAGTAGAGTCTGTTTTCTGAGACAGCTTGAGAGAAAACAGAGAGTCTCCCAAAGCCTCCAAACCCTTCTCTCAGTGTTTGGTCACTGCTATTAAGTAAAATTTATTACAATCTAAAGAACTGGGCAGATGTGAAAAACCCTCATGGTCCCACCAGCCAGGGGGTTCCTCTGTTTCTGGTTCCCTGGTTGCTCTTGGCACGTTCCCGTGACACACAACAAACCCCCATTGTAAAGGTTATATGATGAGTCAACAAGCTTGTGAAAGATAGCAACCAAATGGTGGCTCCCAATTACGTGAAAAATTACTATAATCACCCCTGCTGTAACACCCGTCTGTTGGCAAAGTGGTTGATCCCGTTGAAAAGCTTTAAAAGAAGGCCCAGTGCATTAAATAAAAATCTCAGTTCTGTGTATAATCATAAAAATTAACACTGTCACTTTAAAAAAAAATCTAATTGGCGTCCTAAAGGGAAACCTACGAGGCTATGTAAAGTAGCTATTATGAAAATGTTTAGCCTTTTGAATGTATTTCAGACAGTGCGTGTGTGTGTGTGTGTGTGTGTGTGTGTGTGTGTGTGTGTGTTGCCAGCTTTGTCAGCCAAAAATTCACTAAGCAGGTTTGTCAGGGGCTGAGGCCGTAATCTGTAGAATAGACATTGGCATAGAGATTAAAGATCAAGAGAATTATATAGGTTTTGTTAGCATATGCCAAGACCCCTTCTTCAAAGCAAGTTTATTTTGTGTGGGCTGTACCCAGAAGCAAGCAGCTACCTTTGTTTGGTATTTAAAACAGTAGCATTCCCTGCTGGGGAAGGGACAAAACTGTTTCATTCACACACTGGGGGTGGTCCCACAAGATTTTCTGACATTCTGCTCCTTGTTCCCTTTCTCTCTTTCTGCAGTGGAATCCTCATTTGAGAATTGCAGATGAAAAAATCAATGGCTCGAGAGCCATTGAGTCCACAATTGCTGTCTTCTGGGCTGGGTGCTGTAGGAGCTGGCAGACACCCTCAGCTTCCAGCGAATGTGTCCCTAACATGAAGGGTAGAAACATTGCAATCAGGCTTCTCTTTTCCTGCCACAGATGGCGTGCTCACACTTATAAAGCTCCCACTTTGCAATTTTACACTTAAAAACATGAGTTCGGTGCGAGACTTTTGGGTTCCTGTTCTAGCCTTCTGCTCTGAGCGAGTCATGATATCCCTCTGAGCTTCCCATTCCTTAAATAAGGGCACGAATTAGGTGGTTTCTCAGGACCCTTACACTCTGCAAAGATTCAGATCTTGCATGGGTTGCAAATACAACGCCCCCCCTCTCAGATGCAGCAAGAAAAAGTCCTCTATATTGCCATAATATATGCTTCAAAGTTTAATAGAATGGCACAGTGCTTCCCCCGAATAGCTGGGTGGGATAGTGTTATGCTAAAAAAAACCTAGAGAAATATAAAATATATTTTATAAAAAAATAAAGTGTGTCTTGAAATTTCAGTACGTCATAGATAGGGATGTGCACACCGGGCAGGTTTGGGTATTTACAACAGCCAAATATAGTAATGACATTCTCGCACATTTACACCTTTGAGGTGACTGTGGGTGAAACTCGTGGTAACACTTTGGAATGTTAATGATGTTTTAGCAGAGAAAGCCTAGTCCACAGATAACTCTGGGACACACAAAAAAATTAATTTACCTGAATGGACAGCGAATCACATACAATTTGTATGGGAACTTTTAAAGGTGCTTACACTAAAGCTTTTTTCCAAGCCACTTTTAAATTATATCTTCATCACACAAATGAAATACCGCTCAAAGAACTGCTGACTGAGAGAAGTGGCAAGCAGCCTTCCCAGGCTTTATTCAGTATTCACATCCAATCGCATCGGTAAACATAAACACATCACGGCCTTATTCCAGCACTCACAAGTTATCTATGTAAAGACAAACAGCCATATATTCTCTGAAATAGATGTTTCCTCCATTTCTCTTCTTTCCTTTTGCAACCTGAATATTAACTGTAAAATCCACCGTTTATTGGGGGAGGGGAACAAATTATAGACCCGTCCTGACTCCACCCATAATTTTCCACATTTTCTTGAGACAAAGTTAATGGCAAGCAGAAATTCTAGGAAGTATCCAAAAGCGGCTTCAAGTCTGACACCTTGATTGCTGACCTGGGAGGAAAGTAGATTTCTCCCTGGGCCGGAGCCCTGGGACTTACCCTTCAGGAGTCCCTCTTGTCCCCCTCATTAGACGAAGCAGGAAGGGAGGGAGATCACCTGCGAGATGTTTCCATGCTCACATAGACACTAGGGGGTGTCCAAGGACCGAATGTATTTCTCCTTCCCTTCAGACTTGTGTCCTTAGCACTGCTAGGTCCAGCTAACTTCAAGTACAGGAGCTAAGGGAAGGTCTGTCCAATTAATTCCTGTTTTGTGCTGAAATGAATAATGGGGGGTCAGTTTCATCGCCAGGCCCCGGTGATGCCCTTGGATCCCTGCCAGCAATTGTCATTTCAGGGGCCAGAGCCAGAGGCTACCCCATCATATAAGCCACAGGTGACAGGGAGCGAGGTGCCCTTATCAAATGCTTTTTACCTCTGTGTTTGCCAGAATTTACGTGTGTTTGAGAAGAGGTCGCCGATTTTTCTTTTCTTTGGTTTCAGTTTCGGTCTGTCGCTCTGAACCAGAGGCGGGAGCATCGTGAGAAGACACCTCTGCCTTCTCATTCTCGTGGGGTCAGGTTTTCTTTTTAATGTAGATTATTTGTTGATTATGAGCTATTAGAAAACATTTGCCCTTGCTGCTGTAGACATCTTCAGGCCTTTGGGCATGGGTCTCTTTATGAATACCTATTACTTCTTAATTATGATGGTTTAATAAGATACGTCTTTCATTTTCACCGCCCATGTCTCTTCTCCTGTGATTCTTCTCTCTTTGCTATTGGTCCCTAAGGACATGTTACTGGCTCCTTTTCTTTATGGCTCACTGTCTTCTCTTCATCCCTCCTGGTGAATTAAAAAAATAAATAGAATGCATTTTAAGGATGACAGTAGTAATAATAAAGTCAAGAATTGTTTTCCAGCTAAATGCACTGATTGGAAGTCCTATCGAAAATAGCATAAGCCTAATTGAAGTAGTCAACCCTTCCCATACAGGTCATGCTATGCTCTATTAAAATGAAGGTAAAACAAAGCTTGTGACATTTCTGCATTTCCCAGACTCACTTTTCCTAAGACATATCAATAGTATCGACAGTGGTGTTGCATTGTGCTCCCCAGTGACCTGGGCTGTCATCTGATGGTCTCGGATAATTCTTTTATAATGAAACCTTATTGTATCCTTTACCTATAACAACCAACCAAAAAAAATTAATAATTATGTTTCCACATGTAGGATTTGAAAATTTGAAATAAATCAAAGTTGTAGCAACTGAATAGCCTAGAACACTGATCATTTAGATAATGTGGATACTTAATACCCACTTAGTGTAGCTGTTAACGATGCTAATACATTTCCTAAATTTATGAAGAAAATATACAAATTGCTAAAGAAACGTCTGATGTGAAATTATCAGGAGAGTTGGGATTATGTACAAGGATCTGCTATTTGATTTCATTTTGAACAGTTTAAGTAGACTCCTCAAGAGTCATTAGTTGGCCCTGAGCTTTATTACCGAAGTCTCTTATATTAGATGGAACTGACTATCAGATTTGATGGCAAAGCACTAGCAGCTGGGAAGCTGCTCTTTCTCTCCCCTCTCATTTCCCAAACAATGTTTGCACTGATTAATACTATGCAACAAGACATGACGCGGAGATTGTGTTGGCATTGTGTTCTGATGACCCCACACATTGTGTGCGCTCTGTGGTTCCTTTTGCTGTTCATAGTTATATGGGTTTATCAGAAATTACATGTCAGGCTCCCAATGAGTGTAATTGTATACTGATTGTGTATAGTTTTTAAAACCTCATTATTAGCCTTGTATGCAAACCAAATAAAAGGAAAGTTTAAAAAAGGAAAAAGAAAATAGCCTCCACCGGACGTCATGTTAGAGCCCAGGTGTTTGAGCCTGGGTGCAGGGGGGAAACAAAATGTTCTCCCAGGGACATCTGCTGCAGCCATGTGCTTGAAAAGGGCCCTGATGAACAGAGGGGAAGGAGAGGGGCTGGGGCGGGGGGGGGGGCTCGCGGCTCTGCTTCCTCTGGCTCTGCGCTCCTTGCACGCAGGATTCACTTGATAACAAGGCGGGAGGACACGAGGGATGCCTTGCGTGTCCTCGTTCATTTCAACTTTTATTAATTGGTGCCCCCATGGCAATTTTTCTGAGTTCTGACCTTCTCCATAGAATCACTCTTTTCATGGAAAAACAAAACAAAACAAAACAAAACAAAAACATCTCAATGTAGCCACAGTGTCAGGGGGAAAGTAGACACAGGATGAGTGATGAAATGAACAGTGCTTTCTTTTCCTTCCCAGTGCTCTGCTGTTCTGCCCATTTACACCTGACCATTTATTGGACCCTTCCAAGACAGTTATTACCCAGGGCGTACATTCTTTGGACTCACGAGCAGGAAGCTCAGCAGAGAATGTTGAAGTATTACATACCAAGAACTAGAGCCATTGGAATTAGACTCGTCTCTAATGTGGGAAGTACTTAGTTCTCTTTTAAAAACCTTTAATCAGTATACAGTGGTTCAGTACACAGATGTTAGCACCAGTGTGAGGGCTCTCTAATTGTAATTTAAGTTATCCCTGCCTGAGGGCTCCAATCAAATTATTAGACTGTTGCAGAGAGTCTGTGGCTCTTGGTTGCACCTTGCAAGGGGGTATTTTCTGCAATGATGAGAAACAGTGGTTTCTCCTGGGAAGCAAATGTACCATTATGGACTTATTAGGTCCTTGATTAGATACACAGCTGATAAGTGAATAGACTTTTCAAGAGAAAATATTGCAGTTTATTTCAATATGCCTTGCTCAGTCATTGGGTCGTGGAAAAGGAAGTAAATGAAACAGAACTAAAGGAAACATGGATGCATTTTCTTTAAAGTGGTGGTAAAATTTATTAAACAATTTTTGTAATTGCCATTAGCCCTTTAGGCTGGAAAGTAAAGGCTTTTTAAATTTGTTTTGTTTGCATGTTTTGTTTTCTTTTTCCCCCTCAATTACCAACCTTGCTTTCTGTTGACAGTTTTCTGACTGGACTGCGAAGACATAAAGAGTTAAACATTCATAGTGACAATTAATTAATTAAGGGAGTCCTAGAAAGTTAACCTCTCGTTTCCTTCTTGAAATTCATGTTTATCTGATTTGCTTTAATAAGTGACTTGCTATTGAACTAGTTTTACATACTTTAATTTGAAGATAATTACAGTACTATAATTCACATTTCAGATGCACATTAACTTTTAAAAAGATATTAAGATAGATACTTCTACCTAGCATTTTGCCTTTTTTTTTTTTTTGCAAAATGTAACCCGAAGAATAATTGACTGGTTGTAGTAATATCTTCTAAGTCTTTCTATTACTAGGCATTTATTTGATTTTAATTGTGGAACCGTTGGTCATATTGAGTTCATTTCCTGTTCATGTTGATTTCATGAGTTTCTCCATTAGTATTCAATTGCACAGTAATTAGTCATTAGTTCACCGTGATGTCTTCAAGCATGTGTACACTTATATTCTCATTTTCCACTGTTTCTGCAGTCATATTTGAATTCTCTCTTTCTTAAGGAAATGAAGGCTATGATAAAGAAGACAAAATGCTCGATCATGAATTTATTAAATTAAACATTTTGCCAAAAGGACCTTACTTAAGGCATGCAAAACTTGATGCATTGAAAACGAAATTAAGTGGCAGCTGCCTTACCACAATACTGAAGTCACTGAGATGTCACAACCTGGGATCTGAAGCACTGGTGATCAGAGGCTAGATAGAAGCTATTTAGTGAAACTTCAGGATGGCGCTTGACCCCACTGTGCACCTGGCTGATTCTGATTAGAGCATCCTCAATTTCTGAAGAAAGGTCAGATCCCCAACTCGTTACAGTGTTCCAAGAATGTATTGGATTTTGCCATTTTAACTAATTGTTCGGCCTTGAAGATCTATTTTCCTTTACAAGAAAAAGTGTTCTTTAAAAATATATTATCAATGGATTCATTAATTTCAAATTTGCTGTGTTTTTAGCTCACATTTTATCTAAGGTATTCATTTAGCTCCTGTGAAAAGTAAACATGTCATCTGTCATAGTCTGTCACAAGCTCATAATTTAAATTCTTTAGACAATTGTTCCTGGTTTTGTTTTTCTGTTGTTTTTTTTTAAGCTGACTTCATATTGTTATCCTAATTAAATTGGAGTCTTATATCATTTAAATGTTAGACTTCGGAATGAAATTATTTTTATTCAGGTGATAATGGCGGTCCTCTTGGCAGCACTAAAAGACGATGCTTACAGATTAGTTGAGTCAGTGTTCAAGAAACCATAGCTACTGCGTATAGGTTTCTATTGGTGCTTACTCCCTACACAAAGTTAGAAGCAAGAGAGATAGGTTCCTCAAGGTAAAGTCTCTTCTCTTCTTCCAAATATACCATTTCTACAGTAGCTTATTCTTATGCCCATTTTTTTGGTTGTCCAAAGCTAATTTAGTCCTTATAACTTGACTAAACAAAAATATTTTATACAGTAGTGTACACAAATGCTCCTCAAACTGTAATGTATGTATGAATCCCTGAGGGACCCTGATAAAAGTGCAGAGTCTGATTCAGTGGGTTTGGGGTGGCCTCAAGATTCTGCATTTCTCAGAAGCTCCCAGGTGAAGCGGAAGTGGCTGGTCCATGCTTTACACTTTGCATTAGCACGAGGGTAAAAATGATCAGTAGATAAACAGGGATGACTCAGAATTAATGTCTTTTTATGTAGCTTTTTTTGAGAATTGAAAAATTGTTCTCAGATTTTAGGAATAATAATGCCAATCACTATTTTGACTTGAAATTTTGCTAAGGTACTGTTTATTTACTTTTTTAAAGCTTTTTAAAACATCTTTATTTGATCCCCTTAGACACGACTTCGGCTTTTGTAAGAGGAATATGTATGGTTTTGTATTCACCCTCCTGACTTGAACTTACTCATTGCAGTATGCCTTTACATATATATGAAACAATATTTAGAAGTTAGCAGAAGGTATGTTACTTCTATATAATTTTTATTTGAAATTGCTTTTAATTTTTTTTAATATTTAGGCTTGAGGAATTAATTTTCATTTCTAAATTTGGTAGGGGAAATCTTTCCACAGAACAATACCCAATAAGTTAATGATAAGGGATGACAAAGAACTGTAGGAATCCCCAAATATTCAAGGTGGTTCAAGATAAATGTCCATAGACAGGGTGTGTGTGTGTGTGTGTGTGTGTGTGTGTGTGTGTGAGAGAGATTTGGAAATTAAATTAGTTCAGCAAAACATAGTTTATTCATTTCTGTGGGAATGGAGTCTGAATTTCATGTAGTCTCAACTAAAAACTGTTCTCTGAATTGAATTACATACAGTCTATAAAGGTCCCCAAATCTATTTGAAGATCTCTTTAAATTTTTTCTAAATTTCGGAGGCAGATTTGAATAATGACGACTATTACCTATTTGTGAAGCAGAACCCCCTTGACCTTCATCCCTTTCTCTCTCTCTCCCTTCCCTTCCCTTTTTTTCTTTTTATGTGTCTGTTGGGTATAAAATGAATTATCAGTACAAGGAAATTAGAAAAAAATTCAAATTAGGATTAGTCCATGACACTTATTTTTCTAACTTTATTTTTCTTATGGCGTGAAATCAAAGGAAACATTTTCTATATCTCAGACATACCCCAGTAAGTTGGTTCACATCAGTGATTCTATTCCTCGTTAGGTAATGTGTAAGTCTGAAGGAAATACTTTTTGAAAAAATTTGATGTAATGCTATTTTAATTTTTAGATACGATAGTTTTTAAAACTCAGATAAGTCCAAGAAACTCAACAAAATAGATTAGGGGAGGAGAAAAATCACACAAAACAACCATAAAATACTTATCTCAGACTTTAGAGTCCAATAAGCCTTAAGTAAAGAAGTTGTAATTTCTCTTATGTAAAATCAGGTGGTAGGATGGAAGTAACAAGATATCTCCAAAGACAGACCGAGACTTCTTCTGTCCATCTGCATTTTCCTACCTTTGCTACATGGAAAATTACTTACCCTTTGGGAGTTTAAGTTTTTTGTTTGTTTTTAGGGTTTTTTGTTTGTTTGTTTGTTTTTTGGTAACTATGCAGTGAGAATGCTGATAGCACCTAACTCAAAAGGTCCATTTGAACTGAATAAGACAACATGCTCCCATCAACCATTTGGTGTTTCTTGGCTCTGGAAATAAAGCCAAGAAAAAAATAGGAAAAAAAAAAATCCCTCCTGTAGCTTATGTTTTAATGGGGGAAGGCAGACAGGAAAGAAAAAAAGTGACAAATATGATACCTGCTATGGAGAAAAAATGACAAATGTGATATGTGCTATGGAGAAAAATGGGCCCCAAAAGAGGAGGATAGAAAATGCTAGGGCAAGAAGAGGAAAGATGGCAAATGAAAATACAGTCATCAGAAAAGGTGACGTTAAAACAAAAGTCTTACTGGGAAGAATGTTCTAAGCAGGAGGAACAACAGGTACAAAAGTCCTGGGGCAGAAGCATTGTTACAGTGTGTGAAGACACTGCAAAGAAAGCTAGTGTGGCTGGAGAGGAGGGGGTGGAAGAGGGAGGAAGATAAAGTCAGGGAGGTAATCCTAAGGCCAGATCACAGAGTGCCTGGTTCTTATCCTGAGCATGATTGGAGGACTGAACAGGAGAGTGAGATGATCTAACTTCTGCTTTTAAAAGGAGCTGTTGCATTGTAGTTTGGTGCCAGTGAAGGTATGGAAGTAGTTAGATTCTGCGTGTACTGTGCCGGTAGAGCTGTCAGGATTTGCCACGGGATTCGGATGTGGAATGTGAGAAGAGAGAGGAGCCAGGAAGGACTCGGCCTTTTCTTCGTGGCCTGAGAAATTGGAAAGAGGGAGCTAGTATTTGCTAAGATGAAGCAATCAGTGGCAGGAGCAGGTGTGGGCAAAGCGGAAACATCACAAGTTGAATTAACATGTCTTAAAATTTGAGATGCCTCTAGGACATCCCAAGTGAAGCTATGAGCTGGGAATTGGGCAAATGCATTGGTCTGGGACTCAGTGGAGACATCCTGGCTGGACATAGAAAACCATGAGAGGTCACCTGTACCTTTGAAAAGAGATGTTTCCATGGCGACATGGGAATTACAGCACTTGCTACATAGTAGGTGCTCAGCAAACCTGAGTTGCCCTACCTTTACTTTTCTTTTACCTTCTGACTGTCTCATATAATTTTTTTATATATAAGTAGATATAAATAGGGTCCAAATTGGCAAATTATTTGTTGTATGCATGTTTGTGTGTTTTCTTCATTTCTTCTAAACACCTATCATTCTACAGCGTGGGGCAAAAGTAGGTTTGCAGTTGCATGCAAAACATAGTTTATTCTTGTATTATTATTTATTGATTATTGTATTATTTTCTATACGAGCAACTGTAAACTGGCTTTTGTTCCACCTTGTGTATCTATTAGCTGTAGTCTCTGCTTCTTTGGTTAAAATACTTTAGAGCTTTCCTTCACCTGATCTAAGCCCTGTGTTTTTATACTTGCTCTCTTCCTAATGAGTATATTATAATACTTATCTTCATGAGTGTTTATTAATAGCCCATCTGAATTGTGTGGGGCTATCATGTAAACAAGTCGAATAAACTTTTGAATGGAGGCTTATACCCTTACCCTTGAAGAAAATTTAATTCATGCTAACAGGCTCCTAACAAGGCTATGTAGGTGCTTCAATAAACACTGAGAAAATGCACACAGATTATAAAAGGTGCTTTATATTAGGCCCAATATTGACAGGAGTGACTGATATTTTAAGAGTTTTTAAATGTGCTGATTAAAATAGCAACTGATAGAATATTAGACCATCTGGAGATTCTCTACCTATTAAATTAGGAGAAATGTAATAAAGTTCAATTTTGTTTCTCCTCTCTGTGGACATTGTTTTCCCATGTGGCATCCCACGTTGCTCCATGACTGAGCGGGTCCAGAACATACTTGTGTTTCTATTTCATTTATTGATTTCAGAGCTTTTGCATTCAGTGAGTCCCTTTAGCCACCCTTTTCCTGTTACCCACTGACAGCTCCCAGTTCAGAAGCAGCACAACAAAGGTTGGGGTGTCTTGATTATTTGCTAATGAAGCACTTTGGTTGGAAATTTGCCCTCAGGAAAGCAGAATGCACTATTAGGAACATGTATTTTTGATAAAACCTTTTGTTGAGTGAATCTAATTTCTCCATAATGAACATCTATGTGTATTGGTTTATTTCTTTCTCAAGGCTTAATTTTCCTGTCCTATAGTCATATAGAAAGCATTACTTGAAAACACAATATATAGTCATGTGTTTCAGTGATCATTTATTAAGTTTGAAAATACCTATAGTACTAGGTGTTAGCTAGTGCTAAGGTAGTAATCATATTGCATATATAAATGTATCAAAACAATATGTTGTACACCTTAAATTAAAAAAATATTAGAAATAGAAAAACTATATATATAAAAAAAAGTGCCTGTAGTACCAGAAAAGACTCTTTTGTTGAAAGCATCTTGCAGGATTGTATTATCCTTGTCAAATTTTATTTCAAATCAAGAAATCATCTAAGGTACTTTTAAAAAAGATTTTAATAATTTTTAGAGAGAAGGAAAGAGAGGGAGAGAAACATCAATGTGTGGTTTGCTTCTCACATGCCCCCTCCTGGGGACCTGGCCTGCAACCCAGGCATGTGCCCTGACTGGGAATCAAACCTGCAACCCTTTGGTTTGGAGGCTGGTGCTAAACCCACCGAGCCACACCAGCCACGGCCGATTTAGGGTATCTTTTATGACATAGATCAAATTAATTCTAGCTAGAATTATATTTCTAATAAAAGGAAAATTTCCAGAAAAATAAAAACCAGCCACCTTGCATTATGACCAAGTTCTAGTCCGGATGGGCTGATGGTTGTAACAAAAAGCCCAAATTCCCAACAGCGTAACACACCAAAGTTTTGTTTCTCCTCCTTGACAGTCTAATTATGACAGGGGTGCTTTGCTTCACATAGTCATTTAGGGACCAAGGTTCCTTCCATCCAGTAGCCTGCCCCACCTTGTTTCCAGAAGACTCAGTGCCCTTGGCTGGTTCATTTCTATACAGATGGAGAGGGTAGAGGATAAAGAAATTGCATGGTAGATTGGTAGGAGTGTTTAGAGACCAGGTGTAGAAATGGCATATATTACTTCTGACTATCCAGTTTATCTATCTATCTATCATCTATCTATCTATCTATCTATCTATCTATCTATCATCATCTATCTATCTACCTACCTACCTAATCTATCCAGAACTCAGTTATGTGGCTCCATCTAACTGCCGGGTAGCTCAGAAAGGAGGTTAAGCTGGGTGTCAGGGAGTGAATACAGATATGCCTTCATTTTAGCAATCTGCCAAAGACCCTGAAAAATTTGCAACCGAAACCACTCACCATAGTGGACCTCTTTGTACCCTGCAGTTTCTCTTCATGCTACTGCTTCCTCCACCCCCTCTTCTCTCCTGGTGTTGACCAAATTGTGGAAACTGTAAGATGAAAGAGAGTTGCACACTGAGCTTACAACTGATGAAGAGAATAAGATTATTTTTATTACTTAGAGAGACACTTGTAAGTGACTTGTATTGGTCTCCTTTATCATTCATTTTGAACATTACTGTTCTCAGTTTTTAGCTTGCATTTCTCTGTATCAGAGGCTGACATCTATTAAAAAAGAGTTCCATCATGCCGTGCCAGCTTGTGGAAATTCTGAGGAGGGGATTCTGGTATATTGTTCTATTGTGGTTCTGCATAAAAATAGTCCTGGAATTAACATTTGCTGAACAGCTACTATGTAGCTAGGTTAAACCCTTTGGTAATATGAATCGTATTTAAACATCAGAACACTTCTGTGGATTGGGATTTTTCCTATTTGGCAAGAGAGAAAACTGCTTGGATTAAGGACCTCGACCACTTTGACTCTGAAACCCATGCGCTTTCCATACCTTGCAGTCCATTGACTGACTCTCCCCTCCCCCACTCCAAGTCCCCAGTCTTCTTTACTGGCCGAAGGCCTCCTCCAAGTCTCATTACGTTTTACCATGTAGACAGAAGTAATTGCTTATCAAAATAATAAAATCCGTTGTGTGTACAGACATAGGCTAAACCAATACTCAAACCAGTGTACTCAAATCTGAGATTACAAAACTAACTCAGAATGAGCTCTGTGAATCATATCAGTGTAATGAGAATGGCATCACAGACACTCTGCATGTGGTTTAAAAAAAAGACTTAAAAAACTGATCAGGAAAAATGAACTTAGTACTGTTTCCCTAAATATCGAGTTCATTTTCCAGCGTATTTCCTTTGCTCTTTTCTCCTTCTGTCTCCCTGTCCCTTCCTGTTTTCTATTATTACTAACAAAGGAAACCACAAGAAAAAAAGAATCGAAAAGATTACTTTTTCCTTTTCCATGTACTCCAGATAAAATAGACATGGTATCAACTCCTAGAGAGACTTCCTCTTTGCTTCCATCTACATATTTGATCTAATTATACTAATAAAATTAGAAGACAAAGGGAGATATTATATTAACAAGTGAAGTTTTTAACTTGCACAAGAAACATTTCTGATCCCTCTGCCCTCCACTCTCCTTTAAACAGTGATTTCACATCCCTGGGTGCTCAGCAGGGGGAGTGGCATTTGCCACCCCATGGCAAAATGGATCTGCATGCCTCTACTTAAAATTGGTCCATGTGTGAATTAGCTTTGAGTTGTATTGTGTTTCTTATACTAATATAATATTGTTCTAGTGCTTGCCCCTGATTAAAAAAATACATAAATAAATAATTTATAATTTAATTAATAAGGTATAATATGCAAAGCACAGTAATTTCAAACAGCTTGTAATGTCTCTAATGTACTTTCAATTTTTTATTTTACATAAGGGCTATATTCATTATGTGGTTATGATAAACATACTAATGAATTTTATTACAGGAACAAATTTAAACATGTAAATGAGATCAAATAGTATTAAAATGCAAACGATGGTGAAACTTATTACAAACTAACCTTGCCAACATACATGGAATGATCTTATTTTGAAACTTTGCAAGTTGTATTCTTTAAACAAAGGCAGTGCCTTTTACGATGTTCCTGAACATAAGATTTTGTGAACTGCATGCTTTATTCTCACATGAACTCCTCAAAAAAAAAAAAAAAGTTAACTAGAATCCAGGGTTTGCATGTAACTTTGGATGACAATTAAAATCCCTTTTCTTGTTCCAGTGAACAGTAATCTGTGCATAATTACATTCAAATGAGATATTAGCATTTTTTTGTGCTTACTCTTTGTTAATTGCAGAGTTCATTCACCATGGTGATGCTTTTGATGGAATCAGGCAACCTTATTGACCTGATGCCGTAAGGCATGTTGGGAAATTCTGCTGTATTCTTCATTTTTTTTTTTATTTTGGCATTTTGAGGAGTCCTGCTGCTTTTATTACATTCCTGACACTTTTGTTAATAAATCATTGCAAAGTTAATGAAAATTGCATTCAGGCATATCCAAAATAATTGTGTCCTTTGTCATGCTAATAAATTGAAAGATGTTGATCCAATGGGCGAATGCATGCCCATGACGGGGACGTTTGTGATGCGGGCGCCTGTTGCACTCACACTTCTTCCCTGGCGTATTGCGCCACGTAAGATACGCACAAGGAAAACAAGCCTCCGTCGCTTTTATTTCATACTTTATACAGTGAGTCTTTAATTAAGTCAGCAAATGGGTAAGTTATATCTACACAGAAAGATAGAAGTATTTGTATTATGATTTATGAAAGGTTGTTAATATCAATAGGAGTCGGCAACAGTCTAATGTCAGACTCACGAAACTATAAAAGCCATGCTGAACTGACCTTTGTCTCATGCTTGGGGATTTTTCCGCCTTTATATATGATCCACTTGATTTAAAAATGACGATGATAATAACTCAACATTTGTTTCCCAAGGCTTCTCCTGTACTAATTGAGAAGGCAGTGAAGGTATGCTATTTAAATTTTGTTTTCTTTTCTGGCAAAGCATTAGACCTTTCGTTCACTAAGCCTGGAGCATACAAGGATGTGAGTGAGGGTGTTTAGGGGATAAACATAGTTGCATTCACACACACAGTGCAGCAGGTTTAACTGTTATAGGTAAGGAAGAGTGTTCAGCTCAGAAATATTTAAAATCATAATAGATTGCATATATTTGTGTGTGTGTATATATATATATTTTTTTTTTCCTCAAATTTATCTCAAGGAAGAACTCCAAGCAGTTGTTGTCTTGAGGAGTTCTTAATTTATGCACTAACCTATCATGCTGATTTTAGGTAGGTATTTACTCTGCTATTCCATCAAAAAACATAGTTTCCATAACAACTGCCACATCAGATGAAACATACAGCTTGGTACTTGAAATACAGGACTTCTTAAGAGATATGCTTCCTGACATATTGTGTTGAACTTGTGTTCCTCTCATTCTCTTTTAAGCTAGCAAGATCTGTGTTTCTATAAAGGACCATCGCAGTTTTGCATAATTATTACAATCCATCTGCACATTTCCAGGATTTATATTAAAGTAATTAAAGCCATTTTGTATTAGTGGGTGCTGTGTGGAACCGGCTTGGATGCAGGAATCTAAAAGTTCCCACTTGCCTGCTTGCTGTGCTGTAATTTGGAGAACAGAATGTTCCGTAAATGAGGTTTGGGAATACTACATTTTTTTTCTTTCTTTCCTTTCTTTGCAAAGTAACTTTTTTTCCTCCAGTGGAAAATGGAATAAAAGGTTCACCTAGGGACTGGAATTAATGTAGTCCTTCTGCCGAGGGTTAAAAAAGAACAAAAATCATAGCTAGCAACATTGTAGAAACCCTAATATATTTTGCTTTTTCTATGGAGAAATAATAAGCCTGTGTTTCTAAGGCAACTTTCTTCCAAAACGCAGCAAGCAATTTAATTTATATTCTCATTTTCCCCAGCAGTATTTGTTCAAGGTAAACGAGGACCAATATTATTAACACCATTTTATGGATGGGATGATTGAGGCAGACAGATAATGTCGTACAGAGCAGATAATGAGGCAGATAATGTTGTACCGGGCAGGGGAGAGGAACATCACATCAGGACTAATAACTAATACCTGTTATATCACACCCACAGAAAGAACTAACTGAAAGTGCAAGATTGCCGTGGCTGAGGGAAAAGCCTGTAAGTTCCATAAACTTTCAAAGGGACAGTGCGGAACATATTCAACCACTTCTGCCTCACATGAAAATCCTTGGCACCTCAGTGAGGTTTGCAAAGCGCAGCTTTGATCCTTGGTTTTCAGAGCCTGTCTCAGAAGGATCTGTGACTCCTCTGGGGGATCCAGGGGAGGAGGCCCTGAGGAGGCTGTACCACCCAATGAAGGAGATGGCATACTTAACAAAAGTTAATCCGTGTAAAAAAAAATCTAGGTGTAAAATTGTTTCCTAAATGGAGAGAATTCTTATCTTTTCCCCTCGAAGTATTCTTTCTTCTTATCAAAATTTCTTTCCCAGGAGAGGAGAGAATGGGGGGTGATAATGAGCACTCCCCCACCTACCCCCCAGCCACTTACCTGCCAGACCACTATTGTCATGCTTCCTAACAAATGCTTATTAGCTGATCTTTCTGTGATCCCATCATATACCTGTAAGGCTGGAAGATGGTGAACAATCTCTGTCACAAACCGTAACATCCGCAAAAACTTAGGAGACATGGAATCCAGTCTTCTGCTTAGCAGTCGAGCTGAGATGTGAGGGTGTCCTGGAACCTAAGGTTAAAAGTGCCCAGTCCCGGTGTAAAGGTTGTACACACAGACTTTGCCACCAGAGAAACCTGCTATAAAGTGCCACTTATCTGCTATATGCCTTGAGTCAGTTACTTGCTAGTGCTGGGCTTTGGCGCCTTTTCTGAAAAATGAGGATGATAAGAACTCACTCATAGGGTTACTGTAAGTGTTTTGAGAAACAATATTTGGAAAGTGCTTGGCACATTACTGGCATATAGAAAAGATTCAGAAAGTGGTAACTTCTAGGGCCATCGTCATCACGCATGCATTTTAGAACCTGTAAATTTACATTATCTAGATCAGGGATTTTCGACCTTTTTCATCTCATGGCACCCCTAAACTAATTAGTAAATTTCTGCGGCACACCAAAAAATAAACTTTTTGCTGCTGATAAAAAATAGGTATAATTTTCATTCATTCACACCAGGTGGCTATTGTTGCGTTGGCTGTCATCATTTTTTTATTTGACAATCCAGTGAATAAAAGATCAGTGACTATGACTAAATAGTCAGGTATCACAAGTTTTAAAAATTCTTCTGGCACACCAGTTGAAATTTGCCGATCTAGATTGCTACTTTTTTTTCTTTCTTCAGCAGTCTATTTCTTGAAGGTTATTTTTTTTTCTTTTTATATGTGTATTTTTGGTAAGAAAGAACTCAGGTTTGTCAATGCCATAACTATTAAGTATATAATCATGGAAGGTGAAAAACCTTCATTACATTTTTGGTTTCTACTCACGTCCCATCTCATTAAACTGCCGCAATGGGAAAGGTGGAGTGGAGGCAGACAGAGTGAGTAAAGGGGTTAGGGGACTTTATAACAAGATTCGGGAAAATGGACTTCTCAACAAACTCCAGAATTTAACCTGGAGAGCGTTCTCAAAGCTTGAGAGAAGAAATTTAGGGAAAGAGAATTTGAGCTATATTTTGCACAGTAGGTATTGAAATTAGTGTAACTTTACCCTAAAAGATAGTATATTTTGAAGCTCATTTAAAGACGTTTTGAACTCCTTTTATGGGTTTTAGGTTCCATAAAGTTAGCAACTGGCATTTAGGAGGATTAAATTAGGGGTCATCTTAACTTGGGGGGAGGGGTCAAGTGGGGTGGTGGCTACAGGCTTGGGGACAGGAACAAAGAGGGGCATGTGGTGCTTCAACTCTTAGATACCTTGCCAGTCTGAGTCCAGAAATAGAATGCCAGGCTGACTAGACAGACTACCGTCGGGGCCAGTGTGTGGTGCATCTCTCATATTCGCAGCGGATTGTCCACTAGACTATAACCAGGCAGTTCTTCCAAAATAATCCAAGCAGGTATATAGTATATACACACTGTCCTAGTGTACATTACCAAAAATATCTTCACCTATGCCATGGTCTCTAAAGGCAAAATGCAATACACACAAAAGGTTTGTGAAAGTTTTTTGGCTTTTTAAAAAGATTTTCTTTATTTATTTTCAGAGAGAGGGGAAGGGGGGAAGAAAGAGAGGGAAAGAGACAGCAGTCGGTTGCCTCTTGAGTGCCCCCAACTGGGGACCTGGCCTGCAACCCAGGCATGTGCCCTGACTGGGAATCAAACTATTGACCTTTTGGTTGGCAGGCTGGTGCTCAATCCATGGAGCCACGGCAACCAGGGTGATTTGCAAAAGTTTTGATTGGAAATGGAGGAAATCTTGCTACATTAGTGTGCTGAAATTAAACAAAGAGTTCTAAAGTCTGAGTAGCACACACTTTCATACTTGCTCTGGCAATGTAAAAAATTAGTTGCCTCACACCCATCTCCCCTTTCTTTCTTTTTTTTAATATATATGTTTTGCTCATCCAAAACTGCCTCTTTGGAATGATTGACGTGCCTGATGCCTTCATGCTTCAGGACAAGCCTTATTGCCCGCAGCAGACTTTATGGTGTGCTGGTGAGGCTGCTGCTTTTCTTGCACATAAAATCATAGAAGTCCAAATTATTTTTGGATAAATGGAGCCGCTGACTAACAAAAATTCCAATCTATGAGTTTTTTCCATGAAATGAGTGCTTCTAATGACTTTCATTTTTTTAAAATATTTTTTTCAAACATATCTATTTTAGACAGAGACTATTCAGGGTTTATAGTTTTGTAAAGGACCGGTGTGAACATTGGGGAACTGTTAAAGAGAAGATGTATATTTATCCTAGTAGAAAATATTATAGAACTGCATTTGCAAGGCCTGGGTTATAATCTCTCTTCTGCTACCAATTTCCAAATTTGCCGGCTGCAAGTTTCGTAGACTCTTTAGTACTTAGGTTTTTCATTTGAGAAATATAGAGAAACTAACTGAAATATTCACCATTTCTAAAATTCCATAATTCTGTAGGGGCTTTTTCATTTGTTGTTATTATTTATTATAATTATTAATAATAGATTCTATTGAACAAAACCTACATTGGGCTCTACTCCTATAAATCAGTGTAGCATGCAACCGTTGAAACAAATCACTTGTACGAATTCAAAAGGAAAGAAAACCAAATTGAACAAACCTTCTGGTATATGTTAAACACCAATGATATCATGTTGCTCCCCAGCTCAGAAAACCTTGGTTGGCTCCTCTCTGGTCTTCATACAAGTCGGCCCCAGCCTTCACCTCCAGTCTTGCGTCTCCCTCTCCTGTCTCCAACACACTGTGAGCTCCAGACCAGCTGAACGGCTTGCTATTCTCTGAATAGTTCATACTTTTTCAGTTCTTTTATCCTTCTCTTTCTTCTGTTGAGGGCATTCTTCTACCTTCTTTATGTCTGGTCAAACCCCTGTATTTCTATCTTGACTAATTTTGCATTTTTTTATAGTACTCGTCACTTACTAATTATTTTGTTACACACCTACACCCCCTTGCTAAATTATGTATTTTTGAAACTAATATCTGGCATCTACCCTAGCACTTAGAATAGTGTCCACCACATTATAGAGAAGCAGTCCAGAAAGTGACTTGTCATTCCAGGCCTATAGAACACATTGTTCTAGAAGCCAGCCAAGTAACTTAGGTTTGATAGGTTTTGTGAGAGAAAGATGCAGTAAGACTGTTCTGGAACCCCCTGTCCTGGATTTGGAGGGTATCAGCTGATGACCTGCCATCATATCCTGGATTGGGTCACTACCATCAGCTCCGTAATGGCTACTAGAGGGTCCAATTTTCACATTTTTCTTTTCTTCTTTTAATTTTCTGACTTAAGAATTGAGTCACAAGAATTGCTGAAGGTTTTTCTGATAGTTCAGTTCACTCAGCATCATATTGAAATTAATGTCATGATCAGCTACCACCTCTTCAACCGAGGGAGGCAAAATTTTCATGTCTAGTCAGTGGAGGACAGAAGCCTAGAATCCTAACCAAAGAGATCAATTCAATATATTTCTCAGTGAATGGAGACGTGCTAGCATCCCTCATCAATGAGGAACATGGGATAAGGTTGGAAAAGGCCAGATTTTGCTGTGGTCTTCCCCAGCAAAAACACCAAGAGAATGGGTAAATGCTAATAGTGGATCAGGGTGTTTCATATACTTTTTATTGTCAGCATTCCAGTGGTCTCCATGGTGTATTTCCCAACCACTGGGCTTCAGTGTTAACAGTGATGTAGCTCACTGGATTTTTGTAGCTATTTCTTGCGAACCCCATTGAATAGGAGGTATTGACTACTTCTTTAATAATTCCTCAGACTTACCAAATATTTTAATATTGATTGCAGCAGCCTCAATTGAAATGTTATTATTATTTTTTATTATAGTATCAGGAGGATATTGTGCTGCTTTCTTGGGTTTGTTTTGTTTTTAAATGTATTCTGTTCAGTTTGCGTCAAGGAAAAAGGATGTTACTCAATGTCTGAATCTTAGAGAGCTGGAAGATTGGCAGCAAAGACTTTATTATGTCTCCATGTGTCCATTTTAAAGACTTTCTTAAGACCTGGAGTGAGGACTGTGTTAATTAGTTACAGAAATGTTGGCTACCACTTTGTTTCTTAAACTGTATCATAAATTTGACACTAGAGGATTTAATGTGTGTGTATCAGCAAGCAGATAAGAGATGAATAGGCCTTCCAAAATAGATTTTCATTAAGGCAAAGTCTCCTGTGAACAAACCTCATGTATAAAGGAATTATATAAAGGAACTTAAGAATTTAAATTTAAAGGAATTTAAGAATAAAAAATTAAAAATAATAAAAGGGAACACCTGAGGTACGTGAAACTTAAGAAGAGCTCTAGTTTTGGTCTCATCCTGGACACTTGGCCCCTAATGTATTTCAGTCAGTCTTAGCATTCTGGTATGTCACAAGAATATAAAGTAATAAATGAGTCATAAAGTGGTCAGGCCTTCGGAACACGTATGGTGAAACAGCGCTGGAAAAGCAATTCTTCTTTGTGTTTCTGCTCATGTAGACAATGCCCTGAGCAGGTCTGCATGGGAGACCATTGACCCTTCAAATAAGTGCAGAGTGTGGAAACCTTGAATAGCTTGAACCGTTGGCATTTGACCAACTCTGTCCTTTTCAATAGTGTCCAACTGTGAGCCTGGAGCTGTCATATAGCCCGGTGTTTTTTTTTCTTATTTAAGGTTCACACTTGTTACATTGCATGTCTGTTCTGCACCTTGACGTCGTTCTCCCTAAGGTTATCCGTGGCTTTGAAAACCATTGTCTTATGAATAGTTTTTTTGCCTCTCCTCCCGCTTTTTGCCAACTTACTGCAAGGTAACTTGTAACTATAAATAAAAATTCTGAATATGAATTAATTTAGAGATGCTTATATAAATGCCAGGCTATCAACGGCAAGAGGATTTGAAAAAGCGTTCTGGACTAGGGAGACTGGAAATTTTATTGATTCTTATGGCTGAGATTATGTGGTAGATGAAGACTTCCAAGATATTTCAGAAGAATTTTTGTGATTGGAATTCACAATTTTTAGCATTTTTAAAAAATATAAGCGTGGTAACTTGCTTCACTTATCAGCATTGTATCAGCATCTGGGCAGTGTTTAATATATTTCTTTTTGCCCCTTTCCCTAAGTTTTTAATGGCTTTGTTTGATCTGACACTTCACTGGACTCCCTTAAACATCGAGACTTGTGTAATTCATTTATCACAAGTGACAGTGCCATGGACAACATATCATGTCTGACTCTCTATTAGATATTAGATCTGCTATAATCTATGGGCCTTGTGATGAATGGAGAAAAGGGTACTCTATCACAGAGCTCTGTTACTGTCAATCACACCTAGAAACTGCGTAGACACTAATTATAGGAAACCTAAAGTGGGATGAAAATCACAAGTAGTTGAATCATAACCTCCCAACAAGCTTCACTCCCCAAGCCGCTGGGCTTCAGAATGATCTGCTATGGTTTTTTTCTTCTCCTTGCAGCCTGGAGGCTTGTGTAGCTAAGACAAACTCTGTTCCACACTGCCTGCACCCATGAATCCAGGAATGTCTTCTCCAGTGCTTAGAAGAAGCATGGAGCTGTCGTATTTTTTCTGGCTCAGATACATTCTGAAAGCTGTATTCTTGCCACTGAAGCAAACCAATTAAATTTGTTTTCATCCATCAAGAGAGAAAAATGACTTAGTCTGGGTTGCTAGAGAGTTCTCTAAAAAACAGTATTATCTTCTTTGGGCTCTATAAAGTACTTCTTAACTTGCAGCATGCATAGCAGTTATCTGATATCTTTTTCAAAATGCAGATTATGATTCAGTAGATCTGGGGGGGCTCAAGTTCGACATTTCTAACCAGCTGCAGTCCCCTGGCCACTCTTTGAAGAGGAAGGTTCTAAAAAGAGCTCGCTGAAGCATATGCCTGAAGGTGGCCCGTGCCAGCCCCTGCGCTGAACATGCTAAGGCGTCCAGGGCTGTTTAGATTCCGCTTAGAGAATTGTCTGCTGTAGCGTGTGTCCCGCTTCTTTCCATTAACGAGAACTGAACCTCATTATTGATCTGACCAGCCCTGAAGGATCCGACTTCGTCTCTGAATGAAAGGTTTCAGCACATCCTGGACCTTGAGCCACAACTGCAGGAAAACCACCCAACAGAGGGGTTTAATTTCACCCCCTTCCGTATTGACCCTCCACTCGGGGAGCTAGTATTTCTGGCCCTGAGCCAGCTGATCTCATCCACAAATTAAGCTGACAGTTCCTTCCAGCAATAAATGCTGTCTTGGAGCCAAGGCAACATTGATTTATTTCTACTCAAAAATCTCACTGGCCACAGTTTCACAGATTCCTGAGGGAGAGCCTCCGCTCCTGCAGGGGCACTGTGGGCCTCTCCTTTCTTTCTTTCTTCTCCATCTTCACTGATGCCGCTAGTCAGTGGGTTAGAATTGCTGCACAAGGAAACAGGGTGAGATGGGCATTGACTAAGGTAGATGGACTTAGATGAAGCCAGATGGGACCGGCAGGTCTGATCAGAGGAAAAAACAAGGGCTGGTGGAGAGCAGAGAGTGAACAAACATGGGAAAATAGTCACCTGTGGGCTTGAGGATATTTGAAACCTCTCGTCATGTGTGCGTTTCCCCATGGAGGATAAAGGCTTAGCCTGCAGAAACACGAGAACTCCAAAAATGGGGGAGGAAGGGAGCCTTTCTCACTCTCTGCATTTATTAGAGGTTGCAAAACAACCGAAGCCATGGAATCCTGTCCTAAATAGTGGTTGTGTAGAATATGGGAATGAATTCAGCAACTGGAATATATGGCTGAGGAGCAACTATTGTCTGGTGGTACTCATGAAACCCAGTGAATTTTTACTGCCTCTAGGCCTGGGATTTGTGAACTTGCTTAGTTTCTTGGAATCCTTGAGCCTCCTGAAACCATACCTGGCATTTTACATGTATGAGCATTTTTTTTCCCTGAGATAGGTTCCCATTCTTTTATCAGAATAGCAAAGTTGTTTGCCATCTCTAAAAAAGCTAAACAAAAGTACTGCTCTAAGGAGCTACAGAGAGAAGGAGGTTTTGTCTCTATGCTGTGATATCTAGTACATTCTTCTGTACTCCAAAATTGATCAGAAAAATTTTCATAATAAATTGAGAAGAGGGAACCCAACTCCTCCAGTGGCAAGAACGAAGACTGACACTGGTTTGCTTGTCTGGAATAAACCATCTGAGCTAAGGAGTGCCCAAGAGGTGGTGGTGAGAAAGTACCGTTCATCATATCCGAAGGAAACTCAGGCCTAGAGTAGTTTAAATGACTCAGCCAGTGTGTTCTGGTACAGTAGGAATGAAAACTGGGTACCCTTATTCTTCATCTAGTGTACATTTGCATTCACCTAATGTTTTAATTCAGCTGTCACACTCTCGAAATGTTCTCTATTTCTCTTTCAATGCCACATCTTCCAGAATGACCCTGAGTGCTTTGCATCCTTAGCATGTACCCTTAGAATGACAATTATCAATACCTAGGGATTTTTAGCTTTCTTATTGCTTTACTTTACAAAAACATAGTAAAGTTTAAAAGATTGCTCTTTATTTTCAAGATCTTTCCTACTTTGCCTTTTTGTCAAAGCTCCACAATATTGTAAGAAGGCAGAGGGTTACAAACCCACGCCTGAATTTCTGCAACATGTATTCTGTCCATGTCTGCATATTCTCTAGTCCCATCTGGGTTCATGCAGTTGCATTATGCACTCTGACATCCATGTCATGTCATGTTTATCCAGCTGTTTTACTACTAGTCAAAATCAAAAGTTTTTTTTTCTCCCCAATTCTCCCAGCAGGGCCTTCCCAGCTTAGAGAAAATGAAGCTGTCGGCCATCAGTTTATACATCATCACCAACAATAAACATGCCAGGATCAGAACCTGTATTTTGTTATCCGACCATTGTTGATGGCAGGGGGGAAAAAAAGACAGCTTGATTTTCATTAGCTAGGCGGACCCCCCAACCCTAGGGGCAGCGGGGAGAATACACATTTTGACTGGAAGTAAACTGAGGAAACATGACATGGAGTCAGGGAGGGATTGTAGACCTGTCCCAGGGGGGTGATTTTTTAACAGACTGACTTTTGGCATTTGAGGAAAATCTCAACAACTCTCTGGACAGAATTTTTGTACGTGTTGGCAGTCTGATCTGATATGTGACTCAAAAATAGTCCTTTTGCTATTTTATTTTATATGCTCTGGTTTTCGTATATGAATGAACTTGTTTCCTGAGGCCTGGAAATGAGGACTGCTCCCCACGCCCTCCTTTGTCTTTCCGCACTTTGTACCTGTGGCCTCTAACAGAGTGGCTGGTATTATAGGTTTATAAAAAATATCCTCCGAAAGGAGTTAAGTATTTATATGGGAACGGGAACTGCTTTTATTCACCGTATGGTCCAGGAAAAGGAGCAGGCGTCGGAAGTCAGGTAGGCCTGGGTCTCGGTCTCAATGTCACTGGTTTGATCTCAGTGTTCTCGTCTTTGTCGTGGGCATAAGACCTTCCTGCTCCTGGAGATGTTAGAAGGAAGAGAATTACCATATGTGTAAAATGCTGATACTCCCTTTCCTCTGTTGGTTCCTTTTCCTTTTGCTATGTTCTGAAATGAAATATAGAGCAAACTTAATACAACTTTTACATGAGTCTTACAGCCTTTCTTTTGAATTTTCTGTGTGTTAAAAAAGGACAAATAGGGACATTGGAATCAGAGAGTTGTAAAACCATTTTCCTCTTTGTGGAGGGATCAACTAAAACAAGAGCCTAAACACAAGAAATGCCCCAAGCAAGATAGATTAGTTACACACCAACCCAGTCTTACAGCCAGGGATTTCCTGTTTTTCTATTGTTTCCACTTAAGGTAACATTTGTGGCTCTAACAAAAGATGGAGAGAAGAGCCTCATTAACTAGAACATTGGGCCGGTGTCAGGAAGAAGACACCAGGGGAGGGGGGAAGAGAGAAGAGCAAGGCTGGGTGGGTGAGGGTTTGTTGAGCAGTACGACCCTACGGGGTGGAGTGAAGTGTCACCGCCGCCTGCCCACTCTCCTACCTTTCCCCCGTGGTCAGGATGGCAATGATGGCTACTGCGTCTTGGCTGGGGTTTTCAGGGTTAAGATTCAAATCTCTCCTCCTCTCTAGAACCATAATAAAGGCACCAGGAGGGTCTTGCTCCCTCTGGCCCAGAATAAGATGAAAGAACAGAGGAAACTTGATTATATGCCTGCAAATTGAATTTTCTTTATTGGGTCCATTTTTAAAGTTGTGAAGTAGGAGATTCACCTGGACTTGGGGCATTTCATTTGGACTTGGCTTAACCCTCTAGGATCGACAATTGGAATGCCACTGTGTAGACATGTTTATAAAGTGTGTGTGTGTGTGTATTGTGTGTAGGGGGAAGGAGTAATGAAATATTTTCAATAAAGAAGGTTAAAACTTTAGTTAATCATTGCTAGTGGGACAACAGTGACCTCTCAGGGACATTTTCAATTTACTTCAACAAGTATTTGTTCATTCAGGACAACAGGACCAAAGATTTCCCTGCTGTTCCAGGTCTAGTATTATGGTTAGGCAGCGTCAAATTACACAGGAAACAGTTTAAAAGAAGAAATACAAGGGAGACTCCTGAAAAGAAACTAAGCCAGAATTCCCTTCTGAAGGGCAGGCCCCTTGTAGGACAAGCTTCCCCCGTTAGGTGAGTGTTCTAGGAACCCGTCCGTATCAGTGTTCCAGCTGGCATTGTTGTGAGAGGCTGCATTTGGCTTCAGTGAATTTTTCTGAACTCTTTCAATGCATTTGCCCATTTCATCATGGGTGATTTATGAGCGCACCTGCCCACACCTTGCAGTTTTCAGCAGTTTTTGACGAAGAAATGGTATGACCCCAGTGTCCCACCCTCCCTATTCACATGCTCTCACCTTGAGCAACTTTTTTTTTTGTTTTCCCAAATGAAAAAAGTCCTCACAGGGCAACGTTTTGCTGATGTGGAAGAGGTAAAAACAAAAAACAGCCGAAGTACTAAAAGGCATCAAAATCAATGAGTTCAAAAACTGTTTTGAGCAGCAGAAAAAGATGTCTCAATAGATGTATTGCATGAGATGGAGAGTACTTTGAAGGTGAGTGAAGTTTAAACATGTAAGAGTAAATATACATTTTTTTAATAAATAAATTCCATTTCGGGGGGATTCCACCTCATATAGCACTCAATTGACCCTAATTAAATAGTGCGTAAGTGTCAATAAATAGTCTGTGCTATGAAACAGTTAGGAAGGTAATGACCAGCAGTGATCAGAGAAGTCAGAGAGAGGTTCTTAGAAGTGGATTTCATACCAGGACAAACAAGGTGTTCCCTACTGTGGCATACAAAATGCAGTGCCTCCCTGCTTTTCTCGATTCCTTCTTAACAGGTCCTCACACGTGCGCGAAGAACCGCAGTTCTTCTCATGTGTACATTCCCTCATTCCCCTGCGTCTTTGCCTCTGTGCTCTTTCTGTCCGGAAGTCTCTTGATTTGTTGATTTGTTCCTCTGATTATTCACTCACACTTAACCTGGCCGAACCCTGCTTTCTCTCAAAACATGCGTTATACGCCGCCTCCTCCAGGAAGTTTCCCCAGAGAGCTGCCTTCTTTATCCCCCAAGTGCCCCCAGATGAGCGGAGTGTTCCTCCTCCATGTTACATTAGCACTGTACCTGCCTTTCAGACACAGGGTGGGGCAAGCTAGGTTTACAGTTGTTCATATAGAAAATAATACAATCATTAGTAAATAATAATACAAGAATAAACTTAGTGTTTCATGTACTCGCAACTGTAAATCTACTTTCGCCCCATCCTGTATAGTGCAATGAGGACAAACGCCGTGTCCCTGACCAGACTCTGAGCTCCTCAGTACAGCTCCTCTGCCCCTATAAGATTTGACAATCCATAGCCAACTTAAGTATTTTGATGAGTAAGAGAGTACCCGAAAAATAGTCACGAACATCTCATTGCTACTTTAGCTGCACACTCCTGGGAAGAGAATTTATGTGGCAAAGAGGCTCATTTCAGAATCAGAATCCCTAATGCATATCTCACCCCTGGAAATGATGAATTTTGGGCAGTTATTCCCATGCATCCAGAAGAAGAAACCTCTTAGTTCGGGCCACAGGTGATCGCATGCCCTGGCTCTCCTGCTGGCAGCCGGCATGGCCCCTCGTCCCCTCCAGGAGTGAGAATGCTGAGGTTGGCTTCTTCCAGGATAAGTGAAGGGTCCTGGTGATGCTTACTGAGCAAAACTTGGCGTCCATTTGGAGGCTGACCTCCCTGCGATGTGTAGCACATGCTCTGCTGGAGAGTGGGTGCTGTGTTTAGTGTTCCATTTTCCCTGCGAGAGATGCAGAGATGTGAGGCCAACCAGAGCGAGGTTAAAGAGATGTGGGGGCCTTACAGCTGGGGACCATTAACAACAATCAAGACCGACATAAAAAGGCAGCAGGACTTCCCTCCCTCTTGGCCTTGGAAGCCATCTGGATAGAGGAAATTTGGTTTAAACTCTGGTAAGGGAACTTTTTAGTAGCCTGAGATTGTTTTTTTAACTTGTCCTTAGAAGTCCCTCAAATCCCTAAAATCTGTCCCTCAAAACCCCCTACCAGCGAATCTGCACCCCTTTAGACCACAGCAGATGGTGACTGACGGCATAAACTATGCACTTATTACCCTTCTTAGAAATACCTGGTAGGCCCAGCGGATCTTTTCACACTTTCTGAAAGCCAGGATCCTGTTCTAATCAGAAGTAGGCAGGATCCATTGACTGCGACACCTGTGTGCCCCTTGCCAGGGACCCACCCTGTGCCACTGATTGAAGCGCAGGTGGCCTCCTGACTCTGGGGTAGCCTGGTGATCTACAACAATGCCTGGCTAAATCAATCAGCTCTTTTTCCACCTTAGAGAACTGGAAGCGAAACAGAGAGAATTTGCAGCCTTCGATGGATCTTTGAGATGAAAGGTCAAGGTCATATAGAATTAATGGCTGGTCTGCTTTTCTAATATCACATGCACACTGAAGCCACGAACGCTGTGCAGTGAAGGCCCGAGGAAGCAGCGAAGCAAAGGGGATAGGTCAGATGTGCGGGAGCAGTAGAGAGGAAACCTCGCAGGCCTTAAAGGATGGACGGGGCAGCCTCAGTTACTACATCCTGGATTCCCAAGCTTCAGCCTTACTCTACGTTGTTTCCTGTCCTCGGATGCCCTGCTGTCTGTGACATCGTTGTATCCTTATACCTCTCCTTTCATGAGCTTGCGACGTCCCCATTCCTAGAAGTGGAAAATGCCCTAAACGTGTTCCTGTCGGTCTTTGACTGACTCTGAAGCTCATATTGCTTTTCTAAATAAAAACAATGTATTTAGATGAAAGGGATCTAAAGGTGGCCAATCAATGACAGCCTTTACCTTCTTAATAGCTACTGTAGCTCATGGCCTCTGGAATCCACCAACTCTGTCTTAGTTCCCTTTCCGTCATCTGCAGCGTGCAACAGTTTGGGCCTTGATGGCACCCTGTGTTTCAGTAGTCTCTAATTGTTCTAGACTTGGAGTGTTTCTGTTGAGATTGCGTAAGCAATGGCCAGCAATTATGTTTCCTGTTTCTCTGACACACCCCACATCACTCAGTTACTGAGCACAGTGCAGGCATCCAGAACGGTTTTTGTTTGTTTGTTTTTTAACATGGAAATGGAATGATGCTTGCTCATGTTTTCCCCTTAGATATTGGTCAGTGAAAGAAACAACCCTAGTGCCTTGTCTAATTGGCTTTTGCAACCAGCGCTGTAAAACCAAGGTGGCAGCTGAGTTCCGCCCCTTCCGTTCATAGTTGGTATTCAGAGTGTCAGAGAGGTCAGTTCATTGATGGGGGTCCAGCGCTAGGGAACATTCTCTTGCCTTGCAAAACATTGTTTTTCTTTTCCACCCAAATGAGATAACCTTATCATTTTTAACCTGATTGTAAATGAAACGTATGTTTACAACACTTAAGTCCTTAGTATTATTATTCTCTCTGCCTAGAATGTTCTTCGTTCTGTGATGGTCATGGCTGGGTCCTTTGTTTCATGCAGATCTTCTTTTTCCAATGTCACCCTCTGAGAGGTCTTCCTTGACCATCCTAAGTATAATAGCCCAGTTGTTGCTCTCAGTCACCTTTCTCTCTGCTTTAAATTCCTTCATTGCGTTTATCACTTGCTGACCTTATATTCTATTTTTATTTGTTTATTCCTTGCCTCCCCCATAAGCCCACAAGCTCAGGGGCTTTGTTTTGCTCTGGGTCATATCTTTAGTGCCTAAAATAGTGCCAAGGACATGGTACTAAAACAGGTATGTGGGATGAATATATCAATGAATTGTAAAAATTTAATGACTTCATAAAAAATAAAATAGAAAGTAAATATTACCCATACTTCCACCACCCAGAGATAAATGCTGTTAACATTTTAGGAGATAACACTCTGGAATTTTTTAAAGAAGAAAGGGAGTATGCTATTTTAACTTGATTTTTCTTTTCATTGAAATGAAAGTAGGTAGATTTCCCCATTTCACCTGCGGTTTTCAGCCATGGAGGCGTAACCGGTGGAGAGCGCTAAGGCCCCATTCCAAAGCCTTACCCCAGACCAACTCAGTCAGATAGTCCAGAGCTGGAGCCGGCATTCCTAGCTGTGGAAGTGGTTTGGCTGCCTAACTGGAGTTGTAAATCACTGGTCTACATAGTTATTTTAATTGCACAGAATGAAAAGGATTTTTTCTTTTTTGTAAAACTGGACCTTATGGGAATCTTAACCTATGGCCAATGTACCAATCACTAATTTGAGTTCATAATATGGTGATATTAATGAATACTTTTAGAGTACTTACTATTAATTTACAGTATTTAAAGATTATATATGTTTCTTTAATTCTCACAGGAGCTGCAGATTTGGCATGTTACTATCACTATTTTACAGAGGAATGAATTGAGGCAAAAAGAGGTTGAATAACTCACCAACGTCAGGTTCACATAGTCACACTGTTAGCAATAAACAAAACTGGGATTTGAAACTGAGGAATATGGTCCCTGAGTCTGTTCTCCTAACACTCATGCTTTACAACCCTTCCATGGACTCTAATGTATATAACTTAGTCATTCACATTGATTTAACTCTTCAATATGAAGGTAACTTTTACTTAGGAAGTCAATAGAATGTAGGGGGAGGATGGTCCCTTTTGGGGACATTTGGCCATATCCACTTAATGGTTGGCTGAGCTTGGTTTAATTTCTCTAGTTTAACCATATCTGAAAAATGGGAACAGAAGTACCAGCTGATCACCTGTAGAGAGAATGCACATGATATATCAATTGCAGTGCCTGACACAGGTAGGTCTTGACTACATGATAGCTTTAGTGTCATCATTTCACTTGATCCTCGAAGACATACTGGGAAGGACACACGAGGGGCTTTGAAAAGAATGAGCTGTGCTGGGCTCAGTGTGTAACGTTTTGCCTACAGTTGTCTCCTTCCAGTAAGCAGAGTAACTGCAGAGGTCTGATTGTGCTTTGACACATAATTTGGTGGGTGAATCCTCTATTACATTATGGAACAAATGTCTAAAGTCTTTTTTCCCCTTTCTGTAAGGTATAGAGAAAAAGGCACACAAGGATAGAATGGAGGTAGGAAGATAGGTGGCATATCTGTCTTTTCCGGTTGTCTTTATTCTATTTTACTAGTGAGCGATTTAATTTTACTTGCAGAATAACAGAGATGTTAATTGTCATGTCAGAGCTTTTACATGACAAGATACAGTTAGTTATTGAATAGATAAGGACAATTTCAATGCAGTACAGTTATGGTTGAGGTAGCACAAGTGAACGGTGACATTTTTTATTTAACTCCCTATTACATTAAAAAATCAAGTCCTTCTGCCTTTTCTTAAGAAATTATCAGCCATCAGTCTTTTGAACTGTGAGGTTCTTGAGTTAAATGTCTGAACAATCAAATTATAAAGTGTCCCCTCCCGAAGAGGTTGCCAACTGAGTCTACTCTGGCTGAGGATGCTCAAAGTGTAAGGAGTGAAGTCTAAGGTGTGGTAGGCGAGAGGAGGGGGTGGGCACAGAGCTGGAAGGGAAGATTGGAATGGAAATTTTCTCTTGAGGGGGAGAGGTGATGGGAAGGGCGAGACAGGAACTGGAAGGCTGTGAGGCTGCCGCAGCCTGTGAAATGGTAGTTTTGTTTTTCTCTGAGGAGTCAGAGCTTAGGACACTCCTTGACATGGTGAGAGTCCTGTGAAGTTTAGGCACATGTCTCCCAATTTTTTTCTCACTGTCTTTATTTCCTTACCTCTCAATACACTCTACTTGGTTTTCCATTATTGAACCAGTCCAGCTCTCAGAAGGGACAACGATAATGTACATTCATGCATGGTCTCCCTTTCCTTTTTGTCGCCTCTCAGCATATTTTGACATTGTATTCATCTCTCCTAAATGAACAAACATGTTCTTCCTTTTCATTAGCTCACTCTTTTCTCCCTAACCTGTAAATGTTTGAGAGTTTCAAAGCTTTGTTCTTGTCTTTCTTTTCTTGGCAGGCTATGTTTCTCCCCCAGGAAATTTATGTATGCTCCTGACTTTAAGTGTGTTCTGCGTCATCGAATCACTGCAGTGATGACTTGTAATTGTATAGCTCTGGCACAGAGGTCCCTTTAGACTCATGTGAGATGCTTCCCCACCCCGGTCCCCTGTTTCATGGGTGAACTCAGTGTCTCAGAAACTGAACTCATCATTCATCCCACCCCAACCAAAATCTTCCACTTTTCCCTATGGTAGTCTTGCATTCTGTCTCACACCTCCCATTTCCAAACATTCATCATGTTTTATGGCCTTAACTCCTAAATTTCTCTTTGCTCTCATCACTTCTCTATGATAGCACTTTTGTTCTAGAATCAGGAGTGTTCAACCTTTTGGCATCTTTGGACCACACTGGAAGCAGAAGAGTTGTCTTGGCCCACACATTAAATACACAAACACTAACAAAAAAAATCTCATAATGTTTTAAGAAAACTTATGATTTTGTGTTGGACCGCATTCAGAGCCACCCTGGGCCTCACGCGGCCCACGGGCCACAGGTTGGACACCACAAAGCTACCATGATCTCTTCCCCTTGACCACATGGTCTCTTCACTGATATTCCCAAATACCTTTATAAGTCTAATAAATTTATTTTCCATCTATTTTTTCCTAAGCCCCAAATGATGAGGAATCTCCCTCTCTTACCAGCTTGAATATCTCTTTTGCTCACTCTGAGTTCAAGACCTGAGAGTGTCCGTGTTCCTTCCTGGCCGAAAGCGTTGACTTGTTCTACCCTGGATACCCGCATCCCCCTTCACATGCTACATAATTAATTGCTGCTATTTTACTTCCTAAAGGAAGCATTTGCTGACCTTTCAAATCCTTCTGCTGTATTTCCCTGTTTTATCTGCTATATGTCCTCCTTTATTCAACACTTATGTCAACACTTACCACAAAGTATGTAACTAAATAGATAACTGAAGAAATAGTCATAATCTTTTTACCAGTCCCATGAAGGTGGAGGTCCTTTATGTATTGTTCTCTGATTTCATCCCAATGCCTAGTGCAGTTCTTTACACATAGAAGGCACTCAGTAGATATTGGCTGAAAGAATGAAAGAGACAATAGAGAGGGAATTCCTTTGGGGATAGAAAATTTAGCAAAGAACCGGAGCAAGGAAATACTCCATTACTAACCTGGGAAGCATAGTTTAAAGTTTTTCGTCTAAACTTATACGTCTTTATTTTTCTTTCAATTTTTTTTTTCTGGTAAAATAGGTGAGATGATAGGATACTTCTTCAGTACAAAACTTCAATCAGATGAGGGCTGTCATGCTATATTTATGTTGAATATGTGCCCACTTGCATAACTGTTCTTTGCCTCTAAGGAAGACTCCATTAGTTTTTCTTTTCTTCTGTTAAAAAAAAGTGAGCAAGTTGAAAGATATATTCCCGATTGCTGAAGAATGTTTCTGATTTAAATCCAGATTTCTTTATGCATTTGATTTAATGATATGTTGAAGATGGTTGGAGGGTGTAAAGTTCTGTGCTGGCATCAGTGTGGGCACACTTAAGTAATTAGCGAGGAGTATAAACACTTTCTTTAAAGAAACTGCTGTCTTTTTAGCACTTGAGGCAGATTTCACCTTATCCTTCTTTCCTTGGTTACGAAAGAAGTGATGTAGCTGTTGTAACCAAGGGCCTTTACTCACTTCATAGGCAAAGTTGACACTGGAGACCATTGCAAGAAGGGGAAAAGAAGGTAAAATTCTGACCCTTACCAAAACTGTCCCAAAATCACATTTTCATGTACCTGACCGGGGTGAAAAAGAAAACACAATGCTATTCATTTCCAACGTGGATTTTTCAACAGCTAAATATGGGTGGCAAATAAATAGTATTACACAGCTATTTTATAAAACATCTCCAATAGTAATCACTGAGAGTCTTTTGTGTGGAACAATGTTTGAGGGATTGGCAACCGAGAAACGGTACTACATGGAGAGTTGCCAGGATGGAGACTTATTGGTAGGCTGTTCAAGAGGTGAGAAAGGAAAGGAACAAGTTTCTGTGCAAAAACCCGGAGGGGAAGGCGGTTTGCAGACAGTAGGGAGAGTGAAAGGATGTGGAATAGACGGCTGCGGGTCCACAGAGGATTGAAAACCAGAGGTGGAATTTTGAATTGGATGTACATATGAGAGAAATTGATTGAGGATGGATGGAGGAGTGGGATGTAGTATTTCAGAATTATAAATGTGAGGAAATGGACAGGGCCATTGTCCACAGGCATTGATGCACTGGCCTGAGGAAAGGAATGAGCTCATCAAGGCGCAGGACTGAGCAGGCACGGCGTGTTGCATCAGCCTGCGATGAGGTCCTTTTCTCCTCCTCTCTTTTTCTGAGCCACTGGCAAGAGCTCCCTTAACAATATGCTTTATATCTTTCAACACCTGATCTGCTGCTATTCCTGTTTTTAATTTTTATTATTAAATCATAGGAAGGAAAATTGGCCTGATGTCTAAAGAGATACCCCTCAATTGTGATATATATGTGTGTGTGTGTTTAAATTTATTTATTCATCCAAATGTATGTTTACACTTATGTCTTTAACTATTTGAAAGTTTTCATGTTAAAGGTTTATGGGATACTGAGGGGTGACTCTAGAGACAATGATAACAAGTACATTTTGACTTAAAATAAGGAAAAACTGTCCAAAATATGGACTGACTTGAGGAGTGCTGAATTCCTCAACTTGGAAGTGTCCAAATCCAGGTGAGAGCAGGTCAGCAGGAATGTAGTAGTAAGAGGTGGAGGCCAGAAATGCTGGAGTAAGTAGGTTCTGCACAGCCCGTTTTCCTATGGCCCAGAGACAGGCCCTGGCCTCCAGAGAGTTTCTGTCTGGTGCTTTTGGGTTCTATGATCTTTTAATTAGTTGCCCGTACTTAAAAGTTGGAAGTCACAAGATCCAGATTTCCAGCTCTTCTTAGAAAAACTCGATGATCCAACAATGGAGTGCTAACCTTTATAAATGGCAGGGCTGCCAGAGGAAAGTTGCCATTGTCTCTGTGAGATGGCACGGGGAATGTCCTGATTGTCACAGACAGCACAGTTCCCTTCCCATTACTTCCCTGTGCTGTGGAAGCATTGGTGTTTTTTCACCCGGCTGATATGTTTTCCTGTCCTGGGAGTGTCCGAATCGATGAAAACTTCAACGTTATCTCTTTCATTCTAGATATTGTCTATTTTGAGTAAGGTATGTTTAAGAGAGTAGTGAGAAGATCCAGGGAGTTAGAGGGGTTTGTACCGAGTAGAAACCATTAAGGTTCTATAATTATTTTAAGTTAGTTATAGCAAAGATATTTCATATTGATAATCACACATCTGATTGGATCAACCCACTGTATTGCTTTTTTAAGACAAGGTATAACATACATATCACTTACAAATAAGCCTTGAAATAGCCATAAGATATATGTAGCAGACAGTCAAGTAAACATGGTCAACATTAAGATTTCCACAATTGACTGAAGTGGGTAAAATTGATTTTTTAAACCTACAATCCGTTATGAGTATGCATTTAACCTGACCAGACTCACGGGGTGGCATTTGCATTCTGTGTGGCTTGGATTTTCTGTCTGTTGTGTAGTAAATGCTAAGACCAGGGAACTGGAGCTCTTCTTAGATGATGTATATGCGATCCATAAAGACACTTTTAAATAGTGGACAAAAACCTTTTCTTTTTTTCCTATTTTTAAAATTCAGACTAACTGTTGTCTTTATAAATGATGATAGTTAATGCATTTCAGAGTTGGCCCTCTAAGTTTTTATGACCGCTGTTGGGAAATGTGTCCTTTTCTGGATTGGAGAAGGTGAAACGGAGCTCCACAACCTCCATAGTTGTCGCGGAGAAAATTTGGTAGTTCACTGACTCTCCTTTTCCATTCACGTTCATGTCACTTTCTTGCTTTCTAGTTTCCTAAGTATGGTAACTCTCGTTGGAGGACTTGTCTTTATCGGGGCAGCAGCTGAATGTTGCTTGTTATAGTCATTACCTCTTAACGTTTTCCCCACTGATATCTCAATGGCTGCAGAAAGGCAGAGTTAATATTTTTAAGAACTCCTTTTTCCCAGCATGATTCACTTCACAGAGCCACAGACAGCCGGAACCGGAGGGACTCTCTGCAAGCACCTAGCTGGGCATTCAGAACTGGTGGTCCACCAGCCCTCACCTCAGCATTGTGTAGTTTGACTGACAGTGGTTTTTGCTCATCTGTTTGTTTTTAGTCTGAATCTCTTCAAACGAGGCATTGCTACAGACCCCAGTGTTTCCTCATTTGTCACAGCTACCTGCTTGAAAGCATAAATACTACCTACTTAACCCATGGAGGTATTTATAACTTGTAATCTATTGAGTTAAATCATATGAAATTTTCATTTGTTTTAGATTTAAAAGATGCTTGAATGTTAGACACTCCATATAGTTCAGTCTTCTTATCACTAAATATACCTATATGTCAATAATTTATTCCACTTCTTTCCCGAAAGTAGGATTGGATAGGTAGGAAAATAATAATAAAATGAAGTGAACACCCATGTCCAAGAGGGAAGGAAGGGGTGCCACTGAAGGAAAAGTAGGAGCACCCGTGACGACAGAGAGAGAGAGAGAGAGAGAGAGAGAGAGAGAGAGAAAGGAAACTCAGCCAGCAATTCATGGGAGCTGAGTGGAAGTTTCCTGAAATGCTATTGTCTTTGTAGATGTACCACTTGTTTTATGTGGATTAATTGTTATCAGAATCAATATGCTCTAAATGATATAAGTGAATTTTAACATTCTTTCATTTAACAGATTCCTAGTGTGACCCATATTTAATGATCAACCTAAAATTGGAAATAAGTATTTATTGCGGAGCCCTAAGTTATGAGTTCATTTTGTAATTGAGTTGGGACAAAGATATGATTACAGTTTGTTCATTTTATGCACTGTGGCTTAAAAAATGCCTTTGAAATGCATGCATGTAGATGAAACTGCATCTGTGTGTCTAAGGGGAAAAAAATCCTGTCTTTTTTTTTTTTTTCCCAGAGTATTGGAAAAATGGGTTCTGAGATTGATTTTGGCAGTTAATAAAAGTAAAGAGTTACAAAATTGTATTGTGCTCTAGAAATTAGAGAGAACAGAGCTGCTTAATTACAAGTGGCTGGTTTTTCAGTTTTTTATTTCTATGCCTGTTATGAGATCAATAAGAATTATTTTCTGATTTTTCTAGTTCTAAACATGCAAGGAAAACAACAGCCCTAACCTAGTACACTAGTGCTAATGATAATTATATTCCCAACAATAAAAGTGTACAACCTCCTCAAGAGCTTATACAGCCTTAAAGCTACATTGTCTCCTTAGATTCCGCTGACAACCCACAAGGTGAGCATGAATATTGTTCCCATTTCTCAGATGGGAAAATTGAGGTTTGGAAAGGGAAAGTAGCCTGCCATGAAGTGGCAGGGTGAGATTAGAGCCTGGATCCCTTTTTTCTAATTCTCATGTGCTGTTCGCCATTCGCTGTGGGAGGGAGGAAGGAGCAAAGAACCTCCTACACTGAGACTCTTCAGCACACTGACCAGGTTGGACACCAACAGAGATACTCCTGAAAAACTTGAGAGGCGGTACTCGGGTTCTGACTAGCAGAGGCCTCTCCAACCGTCTACACACTTGAATTTGCTGCAACGGAGAAGCTACTGTACCTGCCCTCATGACAGATCAGAACTTATATTGTCATGCTATCCTTCTGCTTAAAAGGGTCATGGCTCTATGCCTTTCATTATCTAGGGAAATATCACATTATTAACCAGGGGCACTGAGGGATGTATATGAGAACTAGTGGCACAAATGTAGACAGATGATATTTCCCAGTGGTCTGCTGGAGAGAACCTATTCGAATGTGTTGCAGAATTTCAAGGCACATTAACAGAGAGAAACGCCGTTCACTGTATCCCTTCTGTCCATAAGGGAGTGAAGTGTGTAGGGAAAGAAGTTCAATTTCTATTTCTCTGTAGCCATAAAATGATTTTTTTTTCATTTTGATAAGAAATATCTGTCTTTGCAATTGAGAACATTCAGTTAGAATTATTAAAATGATTATAGTCGTTGGACAATTATATGAAGATGGCTCATTTAAAAACAGATCTTTTGGTGTTTATCTCAAAGATAATTTTCTATCACCCTATCACTAGGAGGGAGGCAGCTCTGTGACTGGGGATAGGCTGGTAAGTGAGGGCGAAAAACTACTTTCTTGTATAGCATGTTCATCACTTGCAGAAAGAGTAAAATAGCTGAGAGGGTTTGTATTAGGGAGAGGAATTATGGAAGATAGCTTTCCAAATGATTTTATAATGAATCTATACTAATTATATGAAGGAAGTACATTTACAATACCAATGAATAATAAAATCTTTATTAGATGCTACAATTGTGTTATCAGTTTTATAAATATTTCCACCAGCATTTAATTTGAGTGAAAATGAGGAAGACAAACAGCAGTATCTTTCAATTATATATATATAAAATAGTCACTTAAAAAATTGGGGCTTGGATATATTGCCATGTGTCCTTCTTGGGTCATTTATTGGTTTCTAAACAGCAAGAAATGAATATAATAAACCTTATAAAGAAAAATACACCCCAAGTAAATTTATTGGGGAATTAGAGCTTTTAAGCACATCACTTTTTTCTTTTTTTTCTGGATTCGCAGTTCAATTTTGGTCCAAGTGAGGAGGGCACTCGAAAAAAAAAAAAACTGCCAGAAGTTTCTCTCTGCAGTTGCCTTTTTTTCTGGATCCTTGGTAACAATGAAATGACCTTGCTTGAGTGCATTAAAATTTTGGTTCTGATGTACAGTGTAAGAGACCCATTTTGTGTGTCACAATCCTATGTTTTTCGGAAGTCTTCAGTGTTTTAGGTGCAATTCAGTCTGCAATAGAGAGAGACTTGACCCTCGAAGAAGTGGTGATGAAAAGGCGATCTGTCTGTCAAGTGGTGAAAAGGTTGCCAGGCAGGGTGACTGCAGCTCCTCTACAGAGAGACGTTGTCTTTCACCTTGGCGCTTGGCAACAAGAAGTCCCGGCCCTTAATTCTTCACTTTAGAGAAAAATTTGGGGGAGAAAAAAGTCCTCCGAGTACTTTTCTAATTTAGCATATCCATTTAACTTTTCAGAGGCCAGAATTTGTTTCTTCAGTTGTCTTCATGTGGAAGAACTGTGTTGCACTCGGCAAGCCGACAGTTTACCAGCTTTTGCCACAGACACTAATCGTAGTAAAGGGAAACCCAGGAATTTCAGTACAAGGTACTGCAACAAGAGGTGACCTAGGGAGAGACAATCTGGACTTTTTACTGTCCTGTTGGACATAAATGCTCATCCTATATGATATATATAGTATTTCATCCTATAGTGCTTGAATTCTGGCCTTGGCAGACCTGACAATGTGAGGAGACAAGATTTGTCATTTTTGTCCCTCATAGAGTCCTGATGTTTCTGTCCAAGGTCTCAGTTTCTTATTATTTCCATGGCTCTCTGTGCTGTAATACCTCTGAACCCCCATCCTGCTTGTACAAGTTCAAGGAGAGTCTCTCTCATGTCACAGTGGAGCTTCTGAGTGGCCAGAGTGTTGTTAAGAGTGTTGCTTGTGACCAGGAAACAAATAAACAAACAGATGAAGTTCTCAATATTCATTCCATTTTAATTGCCATAATACAATTTAAAAAACTAGCTTTGAAACTATTTTTAAAATTTTTATGATTGTTTAAAAAAATATTTCCAGTTATAAAAAGGATCACTTGCCAAAGAGACTAACACACACACACACACACACACACACACACACAGACACGATAATCTGATATTCATCACAGATACTCGTTAGTATCCTGTCATTAGTCTCTGCTACCATAGCTGACAAAGCACAACTCTTCCATCGTACAGTGCATGGAGGATAGATTCTGATATTGTATTTGGTGGAAGGGACAGTAACAAGAATGTCTGAGAATTGCTTTATACATTTCATAATATCAACTAATAATTATTTAATACAGGTTTTTTTTTAAAGCTTGGGTCATAGTTCCAGGCCATTTCTTCTCTGAGTATTAAAATACCGTAGCTTTTGTGCTGAAAAAAGTGGAAGTGTAAGGCTGAGCACAGACAAAACTGTGCCATTTCGCCCGTGTGCATATCCTGTTGTGAGCTTCGGTTCTTGAATGCGAGCTAGTGCTGTTCAGTATTAAGGCGGTGCCTGTACTCTGCATACTTACCCAGTGATAGGAACCACTGCGCTCCCTTTGTGGGGAGGTGCTTGTTTAACTACTGGAGGTTATCCCAGTGGCAAGTTCATCCTTATTTGATAATAATGAAACATACGTTTTATGTGTTTGCTTGAGTAAGATTGCCATCTGGTAAATAATATGTTTTGTGAGTGTTTATAACAATCATGGTTTCAGCCAAAATTGACTTATCGTGATTGCTGCAAATAACACTTGAGTGTCCTAACTGGTTTGATTTTTTTCTTTGTTAAATTGAGAAAATGTATTTTATGAAGCTTCCTGCATTTATTTTTAAAGTATTTTGTGGATTTTAAAGCTTGAGTTTTGGAAAGCAATAATTACAGCTGATTACTATCTCCATATAGTACTTCTGCTCTGAAGTTGAAAAAAAAGATTGTTTATATAGCATCATAAGTATTGTTTTATATATATATTTGGTTTTGCCTTCAACAAGTTAGAAGTTTATTCCTTTGTGAATTGAAGAACCCTGAACATTTTCACCTTGGCAGAGTAGCATATTAAGAAAGCGTGGCTAGCAGATCAGCCGGGAGTGCCTCAGCGCATCACTCCTCAGGCAGCAATAGCACTAGAAGCAATTGTAGAAATGGGCTCTCACCCATTATCTCTCCTTGAAAGGGAGGAGCTTGTGATAGAAATTTTGTTCCTCAGACTAAGTAAAGCTGAGATTGTCTTTTCTCCATGTCACATGTAAAACAGCTTCTCTAATTACCACAGGATTAATTTTCAACATATCACTTCAATTTGAAGACTTCAAGTGAGATTCAATGACTTGTTCTTGAAAATGTCAATTAAAATCTTTAGTTGCTTTGCATATGAAAAGAAACAGAAAGAAATGTCTATGTAGACTAGAAATTTGAGATGAGTCCAGGATGAAGGTCTATAGTTGGTTACCGATTTTTGGTTAGGAGACCAGAAGTTTGATTCCTCGTGCCAATCAATTATTTTCATTCTCTTCCAAGGTCAAGGTTATGTCACTTGGCTATAGCTGATTCTCTTGCTTTTGGGTGGTGTGATCTGAAAGGGAACAGGTTGAGCTGAGAGTATAATCGAAGTGATGCAAAGTGGTGTTCTGCTCTTTGAAATGCTCTTTTTATTTTTTTCTTCTACTTTGGAAGACTCTGCATCATATCTTCATTTATATATTCAGCATATGTAGATACTTTCCTTAATTCCATCTTCATCTTCCCTCTCAGTTCATATTCTTTCTGTTAGGATGTTCATTTTTTCTTACAGGTTCAGCTTTTACTTACATGTGTATAACTCCAAATATACATTGTTGCCTCTCAGCTTTAGATCTCTAGCCATACACATAGCAGCACTCCCAATAATGGACCAATGGCCCCTTAAACAATTGTTAGAGTTCATTTTCATCCCTCTTCTCTTCTAGCTCTTGCTTTTCCCACTTCATACATACCCATGACTGTGGACATACTGCCTGTAGATTACGACTCCAAAATCCATATTTTTTGTATTAAGAGATTACCTTCCTGCAAACAAACAAACAAAAAACCCCGGAATAACCCTGATCCTTCTCTTGTGCTGTTTGTTTCAGAGAAAAGGATTACCTCCAGTCAGAAGTAATTGTCACCCCTGATTCCTCCCATCACCTGATCCTCCATAGCTATTAGGTAACCATGACCTGCTCTTAAGTAGCTCTCAAATGTATTTCCCCTCAAGTCCTACCACTTCTGCCGAAAGTCCAGCCTTCATAATATCTTGCCCGGATCTGGTAGGTACTTCATAATCAGTTTCATCTTGCCACATAGCCTTTTCAATGCCATTTAAAAAGTCCCTGCCAAAATGATCATTGAAAATGCAAATCTGAGTACACCCTTCTCTATCTAAGATCCATGACATTCTTGTCACTTTTCTATCTTTGGAAACTAACACAATGATTGCCATATAGTAATAATATTGGTATTCACCTCAAAGCATTGTTTTAAGGATTAAAGTAGATTAGTCATATAAAACATAAACATTAGGCATTAGTTACCATTATTGTCATTAGTGTTGTAATAGTAATTAACAAAAGGGTTAAGTAATATCTGTAGAGGAGCCACTCATTTTCCGGATGCAGTTCAAGCCCCTACTATAGCACAAAAGAACCACTGCTGTCTGGCTCTGCCAGCACTCCAACGTCATTTCATACTGTCTTCACATAACCACCTGGGCTCCATGATTTCTGAACCTCTAGCACTCTTTCATCTTCACAGCTTTGCATGTGTCACTTCCTCTGCATGAAATGCTCTCACTTGCATGGTTCTCTGCTTAGCTTATAGTTACTCATCCTCAAAATCTCCACCTAGGTGGCCCCTTTTTCTTGCACTGGACTCAGTATCTATCCTCCAGGCCTTATGACATCCTGGATATAGCCCAAACACGAAAGTTATCACATTAATAGAATAATTTTTCACACTTGTCTGTCTTATCTGCTTATAAACTTCTTACTGATACCGACTGACTTTTTATCTACATCATCCCATCACCTGGGACCATCGCTAGCACAAGGAAGTTAGTTATTCAGTGAATCAACATTTTTCCAGCATAAAGTTTTGCTTGTTGCTGTTTGTTCTACTTTGAAACTTCTTCCTCTTGTATTGACTTAATTTAAATGTCATTTTCACGGTGAAGCCTTTTGTGACCTATTTGAACAATCTCTCCTTCCCATTGCATAGTGCACAACTAATGTTGTAGCATGTGGAGAAGCATGGGCTTTGGGTGGGGCAGAGCTGCCTTCTAGTTGTGGGTTATCCCAGCTCTTTGTGCCTTGATTTCTGTCTGTACATTGTGATGTTAATACCCGCCTCACAAGGTTACATAAGCCATTACAGGTGGAGAGACAGAAGGAAATGTGTGCCAATAGCCTGGCACTCTTGGCGGTTGTAAATATTTCTACCCTTACCATATTGTTCAAGTCAGATGATTTTCATCTTCAGTGAAATAATTATCTTATTTAGAGATGAGAAAAATAAAATTCATTCAGGAAATGGGTGATTATTTTCTCTAGGAATAAATCTGCACTTTAGGAAAAGATAGATCATTACAGAACACGATTATTTTTGAGATCTTTTGTCTCTAGCCCTCTTTATGATATTGTCAGGTATATCTTATTTATCTGATTTCACAATTTAAGAAACTGATGTTCATTGAGATTATAGCACCAATAGGCATCAAGATTTTTTAAACTATTGATATTGTCGACAATTCCACTTATGGGACACCATTGTAAAGAAACTAAATCAGAGCTGCACATAAAGATATATATGTATTTGGATATTTACCATGGGCTTAGAAATTAGGGGAAAAAAACCGGATATTCCAAACACAAGATATTATTTAAATTTAGTATATCACCTTCAAAAAAGCAAAGACTTGAATTCTTATTCATAACACTCATACCCTAATATGTTTTGCTCTTAAAAGTTTTTAAAATGAAAGTTGTATTTTTCTAAGGATTCCTTTGTTTGTGTATTTGAAAACTGAAGGTCAAAATTGCAATACATTTTTCCCCCTATATCTGATCTACTCAATTCTTTCTGTCCTTTGATATATATCAACCTGATTTCTTTTTCCAAAAGTATTAAGGAGTTCTACTATTTTTTGTGCTGGAAATTTTAGACAAATTCAAACCAGAAATATGACTTTCAGCACAGAAAAGCCATTATTAGAAAAGGGAGTCATTTAATAGTATTCCAAAACAAACCTATCACTTCTGCAGAGCTGAACAGTTTACTTAGCCAATAAGGATATAAATATTTGCATATCTGATGGACTAATGCCAGCCCTAGATTGAACACACAGCACACAGCTGCTGTGGACTGATGATTTTATTCCTGCAAACGCAAATATTAACTAAATCAAGTGATAGATTTTTAGCTTTTATTGATAGAAGTTTTACAAAGTGGCTTGAATACCTTAGGTAAAAGACATACATGTTTTTAAAAAGTAAATGTAATTGTTTATAAAAAACTGCCCCAAATAGAAGTATAAAAAATGTTTGATGTTAGAGGAAAATACAGGTGAAAAGACACTATTATACAAATAATAAATGTAATAAACTGAGTTTTCAAACCACCCAGTTTTCCATAACATAAAAACAAATTCTTTCTACTCCAAAAGGCTTTTCAGGGTTTACTATTAGAAATGGTAACTTTTCTTATTTCTTCCATTTTTCTATAGATCCAATACATCTGAAATATGTTAAACTCTTTGATCTATAGCTAATTGAGAGTTCTTTATGTTCTAGGAGATTTTAAAAACTGATTCTTCAACTTTTTAAAATGATTTTGACATAAATCTGTTAAAAAAAAAATCCATCCTTTTTCCTGCTCGGTAGCACTTCTCACCAAAAAAGTACACTAAGGAAGTCTGAGGTGAGGTCATCCTCACAGAGATCTAGAGTGGGCCACTCAGGGCAGGCGTGCTATGCTTGGGCACTGGAGCCGTGTGATTGAAAAGCAATTTATACCATGTTTTCTTTATACTAATAACCATTCCACGTGAAAGCTGTCCAGAAATAATTGTGCTATGGTAAAAAGTTGGGTCAATTTTACATTTTCAAAAACTGAATACAGCAGCACCTGTGACAATAGGGAACATTTAGTGAATCCACTGCTTTGCTGGCAAGCTGAAGAGCTAGAAAACCCAAGTTTTGCCTCATTGATTTGGGTGTCACTTAATTCTTTCTAACTTATTTGCCTTTTTAAAAATACAGGGAAATTATCCTTTCCTACTTATGATAATGTTGACCAAGGATGTACTATTATCTCAGAAAATATGGTTAATGTTTTCTGAAAATGCTATTAAGTGAGTCCAATAAATTGTTAATAGCATGAATATAAGCCCGGCATGTCACGTCACCCACTCCCCATATGCGACTGGCGCCCTTCCAGCTGTTGCCCTGGAGTTGAAATCCCAGAGCGGGTGGGTTTGCATACGTTTCAAGATTGTGGGGCCCCTTTAAGTGAAGTTTCATGAAAATCCAGCAGTCTTCCATCACCCCAACATCCCCAGTGGTTTTTACAGCCAGAAATTATGGGAATTTATCTTCCTGGTGCTGGAACCCTGGGCTCCCTCACTGCCAAGGTACCCCCTCTAACTTTTATCTACCACCCATGAATGTGGGGCCACAGGTGCCCGTTTCAATGTGCAGGTGCCTCTCCGTGCCACATTGTGTCTCCTTACCTCTCTGCCCTGCCTCCATGTCTGTGTTCTTCCTACTCATCTGGTCGATTGTGGCTTCTTTAAATCCTTGGTTGTCAGACTTCCATACTGTTCGATTTTCTGACAGTTCTGGGTGTTATTTGTTTTGAGATTTAGTTGTAATTCTTTTTTGTGGTTGCAGGAGGAGGTAAAGCATGTCTACCTACACCTCCATCTTGACCAGAAGTCTCCCTCTTGGGAATATTATAAAGCAAGAAACTTGATCTAACTGTAAACTAGCCTTCAGAGAAGTATGTGTGTCCGTCCCTCAGGGTGGGTGGGGTCAATAACACTATACAGAGGCAAAACTCTCATATATTTCTGGTGGGAACTGTAAAATCCACTTTGGAAAACTGGTGTAAATATCAATTATTTTTTGATAAGCACTGATGATTAAAAATATAATAGTGACTTAATGGAAAAAAAGAAAAAAGAAACCAACAACTTGATTTAATTGAAACTACCCCTTAAAAAAAAAAGAGTATGAATGGGAGCTTCCTAAGATGTGAAGTAATTGAAACTCTCATACAAGAATTGGAGTTTCCAGTGAAGTTAAACTTAGACTTTCTCTATAACCCAACACCATGACTCCTAGATATTTACCCACGAGAAATGAAAAACTACATCTACAATAAAAGACTTGTATAGAAAAGTTTATAGCAGCTTTATTCAAAGTAGCCCCAAAGTGAAACAATCCAAATGCCCACAAATACGAGAAAGGGTAATTGTGGTATATTCATACAATGAAATACTAATCAACAATATAAAGATATACTGATACATTCAGCAACATGGTGAAGTTCAAAACATTGTGTTGAGTGAAAGAAGCCTGACATGATGACATGTTCCTATTACTTGAAGCTGAAGAACAGGTAATACTATGGGTAGACAGTGATTGATTGGAAGGAGACATGAGAGAACGTTCCTCGGTGATGGAAATGATCTGTAACTTAATTGGCATAGTGGTTATATGGATGTGTGCATTTATCAAAATAAATCAAATTGTACTCCTAAGATCTATGCATTTAACCATATGTAAATTTTACTTCAATAAAATAAGGGGGTGGGAGAGGCTTTTATGGTAAGTGGAAAAGTTGACAATGAGAGGATTAAGGACCTACCTTATAAAAAAACAATAGGATGTTAGTGGTTTATGGGCAGGAAAGTAGATATTATTTACAGCAATGATTGGAAGAGATGAATTCACTTAGTTCTCAAGTGGGAAGTGTTCTAAGTTTAGACAAAGCAGCAGTCCGTAGTTACTTCACTCTGTTCTCCTTTCTCATGGTAAATTATTCCTCATGACTTCAGAGCTTCAGATAACTCAAGCACCTCCTCAAGTTTGGAAAATGGTAAACGTTTCCTATTCTGAAAGACTGAGCTAGTTCCATGTTGTTATTAGAGAGGCCCTCAAGTGGTACCCCGAATTCCGTATCTATACCCAAGACTCAAGAAAGAGTTGAGGAATTCGATAGACCAAATGAGAGGATGGAGGTGTGCATCCTAGAGAGCAGCGAATAGTTGAGATGTGGCTCCAGACCCAGGCAGCCCCAGGACCTAATCACTCGCCCATTTCATGGGGTTTTGAGAGTGGAGGCAGAGCCCTAGGTTTTAACTGTGTGTGAACTGAGCATCGCGAAAGTGGCTACTGATTAGCATAACTCTGCTAGAGTGTGTATTTTCTGGGCACCTAGACTGCTGTTGATTAGTACGTTCCATTATTATTTGGGTGGGGAGTAGGTGGGGAAGTTCATCTGTGACTGATGGGTCAGCTCAAACGTAAACAGATTTTGACTCAAAATTATGATACACAATACATATTTCTTTTTTTAATAATCAGTTGAGTAACGTGATTCAGATTTCATATAATGTAACTTTACAAAACACAAAATCATTTTGTATTCTGTCTTGATTAATCTACTGTAAATCAGGCTGAAAACTCCATTTCCGATATAGATTAAAAAATACCGTCAACAAGTCAACTTCAGACTAGTAAATTAATTGTTTGGGTAAAGGGGTACCTGGCTGATTTATAGAGCTCCTTTGAAATGCAACATAGTATTTTTAAAGATTTATTAAAAAATTTTTTTTTGGTAGAGAGCAAGGTTTAACATCTTGCTGGTTAGTATGTCTTTTTCTTTTTTTCATTAAAATACCTTTCGTGGGGGATAGCTTTTGGCCCACTTGTTGAAATCATATTTATTTATCTCATAGAAAAGCCTAACTTCTTTATTAAAAAGGCATCTAAACAAAAAATCACTATCTTCAAATACTTGAAGACATGTCATGAAGCAGAGAGTAGTATTCCAGATTGTTCTAATGGGGGCAGTCCTTCTGTATGGTAAAAGAGAGGAAGATTTCCAGGAAAACTAAAGAATTTGTAACATTTAGAGAAATAGAAGGAGTTGAATTTCCTGAAACAGATGTTTACCACCAAAGGGCACAAGTCTCTGGTGTTAGATGACCCTCTCACAGAAATGCTGTCCAGGGGAATCTGCAGTGTGTGAGAAAATGCACCAAAGACCTCTCCATCCCTCAGCAACACCAAGGCTACATTTACCTGAAGGACATGGGTATTTTTTTAATGATACCCTCTTTAGAAACAAGTATCTGTGAAAAAGTGTTTAACATTGCCATAGAATGATGGCTCTAGATTTACAATGGTTTATCTAATTCTCTAAGCTAGAGAAAGTTCCCTAAACTCTTTTCCTAAAGCATGAAATTCTTGACAAAGGATAATTCAGCCTTTCCTCCAAGAGCTCCAGGAACTCAGAACTTGTTGTTTCATGAGGTGATTCACTTCAATTTTGGGTAACTTTAATTCTTAGTAATTTCTTCTTATACTAGGCCAGCATTTCTCAAGTATATGTCTGGGAATTCTGTGGGTTCCTAAGACCCTTTTCGGGGCTCTCACAGTCAAAACTATGGTTTTTCATAATAATACTAAGTAAGAAATTGTTCTTTTCATTCTCAGCCTCCCACAAGAGTACAGTGGAGCTTTTCAGTTCCTCCATGACATATGATACCATAATAGACTGAATACAGAAGTAGATATAAAAATCGAGCTGTCTCCTATTGAACTAGATATTGAAGAGGTTTGAAAAATATGTGACTTTTCCTGTTAAATTATTATTGTCTTAGAAAACAGCTGTTTTAAAAAACATTTTTTATTGTTGTTCAAGTACAGTTTTGTCCATTTCCCCCAACACTCCCCCCTCCCCCACCCTCGACCCCACCCCCCTTGACTTTGTTCATGAGTCCCCCATATGTGTTCCTTGACCACCCTTCCCCTGTTTTCCCCCCTCTTCCCCTCCCTGCTCTCCTCTGTTCACTGTCAGTTTGTTATTCACTTCAGTGTCTCCGGTTACAATTAACTTGCTTGTTTGTTCTGTTGATTAGTCTCTACTTTCAGGTGAAAGCATATGGTATTTGTCTTTTACCACCTGGCTTATTTCACTTAGCATAATGCTCTCCAGATCCATCTATACTGTTGCGAATGGTAGGAGCTCCTTCTTCCTTTCTGCTGTGTAGTATTCCATTATGTAAATGTACCACAGTTTTTTGATCCACTCATTTAATGATGGGCACCTAGGTTGCTCCCAACACTTGGCTATTTTAAATTGTGCTGCTATGAACATTGGTGTGCATAGGTTCTTTTGAATTGATGTTTCTGGATTCTTAAGGGTATAATCCCAGCAGTGGAACTGCTGTGTCAAAAGGCAGTTCCATTTTTGGTTTTTTGAGGTAATTCCATACTGTTTTCCACAGTGACTGCACCAGTGTGCATTCCCACCAACAGTGTTCTAGAGTTCCCTTTTCTCCACAACCTCGCCAACATTTGTGTTTGCTGATTTTGTTATGATGGCCATTCTGTCTGGTGTGGTTTTAATTTGTATCTCTCCGATGGCTAGTGATGCTGAGCATCCTTTCATATGTCTCTGGGCCCTGTGTGTGTCCTCCTTGGAGAAGTGTCTGTTCAGGTCCTTTGCTCATTTCTTAATTGGGTTGTTTGTCTTCCTAAAGTAGAGTCATGTGAGTTCTTTATATATTTTGGAGGTCAAACCCTTGTCTGACGTATCATTGGCAAATACATGTTCCCATACGGTTGGCTCCCTTTTCATTTTGTTGATGTTTTCTTTAGCTGTGCAGAAGCTTTTTAATTTGATGAAGTTCCATTTATTTATTCTTTCCTTTATGTCCTGTGATCTAGGGGACGTATCAGTGAAAATATTGCTGCGTGGGATATCTCAGATTTTCATGCCTATGTTCTCCTCTAGAACTTTTATAGTTTCATGGCTTATATTTAAGTCTTTTATCCACCTTCAGTTTATTTTTGTGTATGGTGTAAGTTGGTGGTCGAGTTTCATTTTTTTACAGGTAGCTCTCCAGATGTACTAATACCATTTGTTGAAGACGCTATTTTTACTCCTTTTTATGTTTTGCCTCCTTTGTCGAATATTAATTGACCGTAGAGACATGGATTTATTTCTGGGCTCTCTATTCTGTTCCATTGATCTATGTGTCTGTTCTTATGCAGACTGTTTTGATTACAGTTGCCTTGTAGTATAGTTTGATAACAGGCATCATGATCCCTCTGACTTTGTTCTTCTTTCTCAAAATTGCTGTGGCTATTCGGGCTCATTTATGGTTCCATATTCATTTTTGAATCATTGTTCTATATCTGTGAAATATGTCATTGGTATTTCAATAGGCATTGCATTGAATCTGTAACTTGCTTTAGGTAATATGGACATTTTGATGATGTTAATTCTTCCAATCCATAAACATGGTATGTGCTTCCATTTATTTGTATCTTCCTTAATTTCTTTCTTCAGTGTTGTGTAGTTTTCTGAGTACAGGTCTTTTGCCTCCATAGTAAGGTTTATTCCTAGGTACTTTCTTTTTTTGTTGCTATAGTGAATGGGATTTTTCTCCTGACTTCTGATTCTGATTTTTCATTGTTGGTGTACAAAAATGCCTTTGATTTCTGAATATTGATTTTATATCCTGCTATTTTGCCAAATTCACTTATTAGGTTGGTAGTTTTTTGGTGGAGTCTCTGGGATTTTCTATGTACACAATCATATCATCTGCAAACAATGACAGTTTTACTTCCTCCTTTCCTATGTGGATGCCTTTTGTTTCTTTTTCTTGTCTGATCGCTGAGGCTAGGACCTCCAATACTATGGTGAATAGAAGTGGTGAAAGCAGACACCCCTGATCTTAGTGGGAAAGATTTTAATTTTTATGCATTGAGTATGATGTTGACTGTAGGTTTCTCATATTTGGCCTTTATTATGTTGAGGTATGCTCCCTCTACTCCCACTTTGCTGAGTGTTTTGATCATAAATGGGTGCTGTACTTTGTCAAATGCTTTTTCTGCATCTGTTGATATGATCATATGATTTTTGTCTTTCCTTTTGTTTATGTGATGTACTACATTTATTGATTTGTGAATATTGTACCATCCTTGCATCCCTGGGATGAATCCCACTTGATCAGAGTGGATGATCTTTTTGATGTGTTGCTGGATGTGGTTCGCCAGTATTTTGTTGAGGATTTTAGCGTCTATGTTCATCAGTGATATTGGCCTGTAGTTTTCTTTCCTTGTGGTGTCTTCATCTGGTTTTGGGATTAGGATGATGCTGGCTTCATTAAAAAGAGTTTGGGAGTCATCCCTCTTTTGGGATTTTTTTTTTAAATAGTCTGAGAAGGATAGAGGTTAGTTCTTCCTAAAATGTTTTGTAGAATTCTCCTGAGAAGCCATCCGGTCCAGGCCTTTTGTTTGCCTGGAGTTTTTTGATTACTGCTTCAATTTCCCTAGCTGTTACCAGTCTGTTCAGCCTTTTTGCTTCTTCTTCATTCAGTTTTAGAAGATTATATTTTTCCAGGAATTTGTCCATTTCACCTAGGTTTTCAAATTTCTTGGCATATAGTTCTTTGTAGTAATTTCTTACACTCCTTTGTATTTCTGTGGTATCAGTTGTGATCTCTCCTCTTTCATTTCTGATTTTATTTATTTGTGTCCTCTCCCTTTTTTTCTTGATGAGTCTACTTAAAGACTTGTCAATTTTGTTTATCTTTTCATAAAACCAGCTCCTGGATCTTTGATCCTTTGAATTGTTTTCATAGTCTCTATGTCATTTAATTCTGCTCTGATCTTGGGCTTTGTTTGTTGTTGTTCCTCCAGTTCTTGTAGATGTTGTGTTAGGTTGTTTATTTGGAATGTTTCTATTTTTTTCAGGTAGGCCTGTATCACTATGAACTTCCCTCTCAGAACTGCCTTTGCTCTGTCCCATAAGTTTTGGACAGTTGTGTGTTCATTTTCATTTGTTTCCAGAAAGTTTTTGATTTCTTGCTTGATCTCATTATTAACCCATTCATTGTTTAATAGCATGCTATTCAGTCTCCATGAGTGTGAGTGTTTTTGAGTTTTTTCCTTGAGTTTGGTTTCTAGTTTCAGGCCCTTGTGGTCCGAGAAAATGCTTGAAATGACTTCATTTTTGTTAAATTTGTTGAGGCTTCTTTTGTGTCCTGTCATGTGGTCTGTCTTCAAAAATGTTCCATATACATTTGAAAAGAATGTGTATTTTGCTTCTTTGGGATGAAAATTTCTATCTATCTATCTATCTATCTATCTATCTATCTATCTATCTATCTATTAATTCTATTTCATCAAGGACATTTTTCAATGCCACAATATCCTTGTTAATATTTTGTTTAGAATATCTATCCATTTTTGATGGTGGGGTGTTAAAATCCCCTAGTATAAGTGTTTTGCTGTCTGTATCTTTCTCAAAATCCTCCAAGATTTTCCTTATCTGTTTGGGTGCTCCTATGTTGGATACATATATATTTACAATGTTTATGTCTTCTTGATGGATTCTTCCCTTAAGTATTATGTAGTGTCCTTCTGTGTCTCTTTTTATGGCTTTTGTTTTGAAGTCTATTTCGTCTGGTATAAGTATTGCTACCCTGGCTTTTTTTTTACTGTCCCTTTGCTTGGAATATTTTTTTCCAGTCCTTCACTCTCAGTCTGTGTAGGTCTTTTGCTCTGAGGTGGATCTCCAGTAGGCAGCATATGTGCAGGTCATGTTTTCTTATCCTTCAGCTACCCTATGTCTTCTGATTATAGTATTTAATCCATTAACATTTAAGGTTTTTATTGATATGTACTTATTCACTTTTCCCTCTTTACCTGTGTTCCTCTCTGTCTTTTTCTTCCTCTTCTTATAGCAGTCCCTTTAGCATCTCTTGCAGTGCTGGTTTGGTAGATGTGTATTCTCTCAGCCTTCTTTTGTCTGGGAAACTCCTTATTTCTCCTTCCATTTTAATTGAGAGCCTTGCTGGGTAGAGTAGTCTTGGTGGCAGGCCATTGCTTTTTATTACTTCAAATAGTTCTTGCCATTCCCTCTGGCTTGTAGTGTTTCTGTGGAGGAACCAGCTGCTAGCCTTATCTTTGAGTCCTAGTATGTTACTTCTTGTTTCTCCCTTGCTGCTTTAAAGATTCTCTCTTTGTCTTTAAAACTTGGTATTTTACTTATGATGTGTCTCGGAGTAGGCCTCTTTGGGTTCATCTTCATTGGGACTCTCCATGAACTTGTGTGCTATTTTCCCTCTCCAGGGTCAGGAAGTTTTCTGCCATTATTTTTTGAAACAGGGTTTCTATCCCTTGCCCCTTTTCTTCTCCTTCTGGTATTCCTGTGATTCGAATGTTGTTGTGTTTCTTGTTGTCTTGCATTTCCCTTAGGGTGTCTTCATATTTTTTTAGTCTTTTTTCACGCAGCTGCTCCACCTGGGTATTTCTTTCTACCTTATCTTCCAATTCAGTCCTCTGCATCATCCAGCCTGCTTGTAATTCCTTCTAGTGTATTTTTTCTTTCAGAAATTGTGTTCTTCATTTCTTTCTGGTTCTTGTTTAAGGTTTCTGTTTCCTTTTTCATACCATTGTAGTTCTCATTCAGCTCCTTGTTGTTGTCTGTGAGTTCTTTGAGCATCCTTATCACCATTCTTTTGAGTTCCATATCTGATAGTTTGCTTGCCTCCATTTCATTCAGCTCTTTTAGGGGGTAGTCTTCTATTCCTTTTGACTGTTGGTTCTTTCTTTGTCTCCCCATTTTCAGGGACTCTTTTTGTTTGATTCTGTGATTCCTGATGCTCTGCTTTGCCAGCTGTCTCTGTAGTGTGAACTTCTGTGGCAGGAGTTCTGTGGGACCCAGTGGTGTGGTCTCTTTGATCTCCTTGTCTGGATGCTCTAGGTTTGCCCTTTCTTCCATTTGTGTGGTGCCTCTTCTTACACTTGGGCTTTTCCCATTGGTGGCTCCTGCGTTGGTGGGTTCTCTCCTCCTGCGGGTTTACTGGTATTCACAGCTCCCACCTTATCTCGTATGTGATCAGGGGCAGGACGAAAGCGAAAAGAAGTAAAACAGTGGGGGAGTGTTCTATGGGAATTAAAGTACTAACAAGTAGGGAACAGATAGGAGATCCTTGGAGAAGTACCACAGTAAGTGTGATAATTCACCCAAGTAACCACTTTTTATAAAAGGTGAAAAAGAGGTAAGACTCTAATTGGGGGGACGGAGAGAATGTGACCTGACTCCAGAAATCAGAGCGCCTATGTGAGGTTAGATGATGAGATATAGTGAGAGTAAGTGATAGAAACTTGGGGTAGTGTGGGAGAATATAAAGTTAACCACAACAGTAATAAGCTCAGGAAGATAGCGAAATGGACCAAAACCTGGGTAGAGTGCTGTGTAGGATTTGGAACAACAATAATAAGACAAGCAATATTTAATCTGAATAAAAAGAATTAAAAGACCAAGAATAGTGTGTTGTTGGAATATGGCTTCAGTGTCAGAAGAGGAATTAAAACGTAATAGGAAAAGTTAGAACAGGAAAACTAGTCAAACTATGAAATTAGATGAACAAACAAAACAAAGAAAACTAAACATAAGGAAGAAAATTTTAAATATATAAAAAAATTAAAATAAAAAAACAATAAAATAAAAAATAAAATGCAAGTTCTGAAGGATATCAAAGTGAAATTTTTTCTCAGTTGTTGGCATTAGCCTTCTGATCTCTCTCTGGATCAGTCTTTGGTCCTTTCACAGCTCCAGATTTTATTGTCTTACACTTGCAAGAAAAAAATAAAAGGGAAAAAATGTCCCCTGCTGACTTTAAACCCACCAAATGGGTTCTGCTCTCTTCCTTGATGCCACAGTCAGAGGGGCTTTGGGCTCCGTTTCTTGTTCATTTTTTTCCCCCCTGGATCTGTGAGAATGGGGGCCCTGTCTGGGCTGCCTTTTCCCCAGTTCACAGAGCCTCTAGCTGAGCCCTCAGGGCGCTGCAAGGCCCACACTGTCCTATGCGTCAGGCTGGCGCCTTCAGTCCCCCTCCGGGTGCAGCCCTTTGATGAGTCCGTGAAGTGCGCCCAGTGGGAGCGACTTGCACCCTGCCTCCTCACTCTTTGCTGGCTTGGGCGCTGCGTGCGTGCAAAGTCCTTTTTGGGCAATTTAGTTCCCCTATTAAATTAAGTCTCTCCGGGGACTGCTACCTCTTTGGCCCCCGTTGCCCCGCTTTGGTTAGTCTTCGGGGTGCCCTTATTTGGAGCAATTTACACTCATCCTCTCCCTTCTCTGTCCCCGCGGGCTGCCGCTGCAGTGCACCAGAGGCCCTTGCACAGTGGCTGAGAGCCTTTTTTTCCTGTCATTTGGGGGCGACGTTTCCTAACAATTGCTGGGATTTTCACTTAGCCCAACTCTGACCAGTCTCCAGACTATCTGGGTCACAGTCAGTTGTGGCCCTTCTCTTCTCCCATCTCCCAGTGCCGCCCGGCTCCCCAGTTTCTCTAGTATTGTCTTAGCCGGTGACCACTGTCTCAGCTGTGGCGCACTGCCTGCTCTGTGTCTCCCACTGCCCAGTGACCAGGTCTCTACTGATGCAGGTTTGTGACTTTCCTGCTCGGGGAGGGGAGGGAGCCGGCAAGTTACAATCACTGAGCTGGCTCTCCTCCAGACTTCCTTCAGTAGCCTCAGTCCCTGGCAGAGGGCTGGTGACCGCTGCAGCCTCTCCGTGGCACAGGATCGGGAGATGTTCCTAACGGCCTGCAAAACCTCCTTTCTGTCCATTTTCTGTTGTCCTCTGTAATCTTTGGCTTCTAAACTTCAAATGAGCTGGAATTTCAATGGCTGATCACTCAGTTCTTCAGAAGATGGGCTAGGTGTCCCAGTTGGGTGCACGAGCAAGAGGGTTTAGCTCCGACCTACTGCATGGCCACCTTATGACCTCTCATCGAAAATAGCTATTTTTCATTCAAAATGGAGTTTACATTTACATGTAATGGGTTTTTATTTTTAAGTATATATTTAATTTCTCATTTTTTATTTATTTTTGAATTGTATTTTATTGCTTATGCTGTTAGAGTTGCCCCAAATTTTTCCCCTTAGCTCTGCTCCAAGCAGCACCCCCCCCACTCCCTCAGGCAATGCCCACACCATTGCTCATGTCCATGGGTCATGCATATAATTCTTTGGCTACTCCATATTCTAAACTGTACTTTACATTCCCATGGCTATTCTGTTAACTACCAATTTGTACTTCTTAATCTCCTTACCTCCTCACCCAGTTCCCCACACCCCTACCCATCTGGCAAACAAAATGCTCTCCATATCCATGATTCTGTCTCTGTTCTGTGTTTGCTTAGTTTGTTTTTTTAGATTCAATTGTTGATAGATATGTATCTATTGCCATTTAAATGTTCATTATTTTGATCTTCTTTTTCTTTGATAAGTCCCTTTAACATTTCACATAATGATGGTTTTGTGATGATGAACTCCTTTAGAATTTTCTTGCCTGGGAAACTCTTAATCTACCTTTTGATTCTAAATGATATCTTTGCTGGGTAGAAAAATCTTGATTGTAGGTTCTTGCTTTTCATGACTTTGAATAGTTCTTGCCAATCTCTTCTAACCTGTGAAGTTTCTTTTGAGAAATCAGCTGACAGTCTTATGGGAACTCCTCTGTAGGTAACTAACTTCTTTTCTCTTGCTGCTTTTAAAATTCTCTCTTTATCTCTAACCTTTGGCATGTTAATTATGATGTGTCTTGGAGTGGGCGTACAGATCATATTGGAGCACCACTGTTACCAAATGTGGATCCATTGTGGGTGGGGCTGGGGCAGATATTGTTAGTGAAACAATGTCCCACCCTCCCCAGCATCCCTCTGTTCTAGGTTCTTTGCCTGCCACCCTTACAAATCATGGCTCTTAATGCCAGACTTTGGTGAAAAGGAAAGGAATTATTTATTCAAAAGTTATTTGGGTTTTTACATAATGGCCAAATGTTGCCATTAAATCTCAAAATCCCTTTAAAACACCCACCAGCACACACACAGTCCTGCCTTTCCCCCGCTTTGCCCAGTCAGGCCAATCAGGCCAGTCAGGGGCGCCGTCCTTCAGGAGAAGAACAGAAGTCCGGAGCTCTGCTAGGCAGGCCTTTCCTGGTTCCCGGCACCATCAGCCGTGTCACCTCAATCTCCAGTTCTTAATTCAAAACCGTGTGGCACCGTCTCATGGCCCACTAGCAAGAGTCCTTTCTCCCCTTTCCTTCAGGCATAGTCTTCACATTGTTTCCCCATGGCGTGGGGAGATCCGTCTCCCAGCTCTCATGCACAGGAGCTTTGACTCTGGGAGCGTTTCCCCAGTTACATCCTGGGTTTAAGTTATGTAAACCTTCCTCATTAGCCTTGTTCATATGCAAATTTACTGTCTTTGCATATGAGGAATGAAGCTATCTTGCTGTTACTGATGTGCAAAATGACTGTCAATGGCCTTGCTCATGGCTGGTCTGAACCTGGCCTGTTACTGACATGCAAAGTCACACTGAAAGGCCCGGCTCCCTGTCTTCCTCTCCCATGGTGGCCTGCCTTGGGGTGAGGGGGCGAGAATATTCTATATTTTTCTTGGATACCCCACATTCTGGACACCATTACAAATCCCTCTTTGCAGGAGGGCCCTGTCTGGACCCTGTTACACCACCACCACCCTACCCCTGCACAACTGCCCCTCCATAGAGGGTGCAGGCTGGTGGTGAGTGGTCACAGCCAGTTCTTGCAGCTGACTGGCCTGGGTAAGACCCTCCCATTGACCTACCAACAGCAATCAAAGCTCAACTACAAGAGCAGGGTGTACTCAGCTCACATGAAAGATGGACCTTGAGTACCCAGCTTGGGTGATAGGGGAGGCTCTGCCACTGGACCCTACAGGACACCTACTACATTAGGCCATGCTACCAAGGCAGGGAGTCATAGCAGCTCTACCTAATACATAGAAACAAACACAGGAAGGCTGCCAAAATGAGGAGACAAAGAAACATGGCCCAAATGAAAGAACAGATCAAAACTCCAGAGAAAGAACTAAACAAAATGGAGATAGCAATCTATCAGATGCAGAGTTCAAAACACTGGTTATAAGGATGCTCAAAGAACTTAGTAGGACCTCAACAGCACTAAAAAGATACAGTCAGAAATGAAGGATATACTAATTGAAATAAAGAACAATTTACAGGGAAACAACAGTAGAGTGGATGAAGCTGAGAATCAAATCAATGATTTGGAACATAAGCAAAACAAGCAAACAGAACAAGAGGAAAAAAAAATCCTAAAAAAACAAGGATAATGTAAGAATTTATCATTTTAAATTTTAAGTATGATAATTTTTAAGTATGATAATTAACAATTGATATAGCTCACATAAAGTCCTCAATATTTTTTGTGTATAAGGGGTTCTGAGATCAAAATGTATGGGAATTGCTCTGTCGGGTCAAAGACTACTCCCCTGTGACTCTTGCTCACAGAACCTAGATTTATGTAGGATATATTCAAAACAAGTTTGATCTGAGAGCCTTGCAAATACTTGAAGGCAATGTATTCATCTTCCTCTCTTAGTGTCTCTTCTGCAGATAGAGGCACATCACTTCCTTCAATCATTATACAGAGCATATGATTTTGAGGGTCTACACTTTTCTGATAGCTCCTTTTTTTAATGTATTTCAGTGGGTGATATATCATCTTAAATATAGCTCTCAAAAATCCGCAAAATATTGCAGGTCACACTTTTAATAATAGAATTGGACCATTACCTTTATTATTGGAATTTAGCTGTTATTCATGCTGCTTAGAATTGAATTAACATTCTTGGCAGCCATATCATGATTTTTGATGCACCTGCTTGGAGCTTACAGCTTACTGAGAGTCTTAAATGCTTTTCAGTCAAGCCAGCACTTCTAGGCCACCTTTTTCAAATCTTTCACTGTTTGTAGTAATTCTTTTTTTTATCCAGTGGAATATTTCACTACCTATTAAATTGAATCTCACTGGATTCAACCTATTATTATGACATGCTGGGATATTTTCAGATCCCCATTGTGCCATCATCTGATATATCAGATTTCTCAGCTTCGAGGCTCTCAAGTGTTCAGTAAACATGGCTTCTACAGCTGAATCAATCACTGATACCAGGCAAAACTAAGGGGAAAGTTCTATGGTCCATCACTTTCATGTGGAAAATGTTTTTCCTCTTCAGATCCATCAGCGCTTTCCAAAGCGGTGACCAAGGTACCAGTTATGAGTTGTCTGTGTCCTGAGCAAGATTATGCTTAAGGGCCACAAAGTTATTGACAGCCTCTGAGTGCTACTATCTCTCCTGTCACATCTTCCTATCTATCGTAGACTTGATGTGTCCCCCCAATGATGTGTTTATCCTTTTATATTTAAAAAGAATGATTTTCTTTGACAGAGGAAGCAAAAAGGTATTGAATGGCCTTACTTTCTCTCTGTAATCAGTTATTTTATATCTTTTTGCCCCAAGTAGAGTTTCTAATACTTTTCATTTTGTTTTTGCTCTAGCTTTTCCTTTTTCTTTAGCTTTAAATGACTTTGCATTGTCACTGGGGTTTCTCACAAGTCTTCGCTCACTTAGGGCTTTCTATTCAGATGGTACTGTTTCTCCCTGGAAAGTACATTCTTCACCATTGGTGACTTACCCTCCTTTAATCTATGCATGTGAGGTTGGGGGAGGATTGAATGTGGGAGGTTGGGGGTAGGTAGGGCAGGGGAGAGTAATGGGGGAGGAAATGGGGCACATTAATTGAAACTGTAATTGAACAACAATAAAAAATAAAGTAAATTTTTTAAAAGAGTGGGGCCCTAATCCAGTAGAATTAGTGTCCTTGTACGGAGTGGGGGAGACACCAGCAAACTCTCTCTCCTTCCTCACACATACAGAGAAAAAGGCCGTGTGAGAAGAGGTGGCTGTCTGTAAGTCAGGATTTGAGTTCTTGCTACACACCAAATTTGTCATCACCTTTCTCATAAACTTTTAGCTTCCTGAACTGTGACAAAATAAAGTTCAGCTGTTTAAGTTAAGAAAAAGAAAAAAGAATTTGCAATGGACATGAGGCTCCCTGGGCTGCCACATGATTTGTTTAGAAGCCTCTCCCTTCTATGTTGTCAGAATTTCATTTCAGGAAGTCTTCCTGTTGTCTTTAGATGCTTTTGTTTTTCTGAGTCTCTGGCCTGAAATCTTGCTTACTCTTTCCATATAGCACTTTGAAATCACCTTTTCTGAAGTCTGTGGTACCAATACAACTGTGCTTACCTCTTTCTTGTTTTAGCTTCTTGAACTCCGAAATAACACAGTCACATTAAAAGCATCTAATGTCCCAAAACTCTAAGTTCTTAAATTTTTATGACATTTAAATGCCACATTTATTTTCAAAATTGATTTCTTGCTACAAAAATATATTTGTCTTGTCTCTGTGGTAGAATGCAAGTGTTTCATTTCCATTTCATGTTTGTTGGATGTTAGTACAACTTGCCATGTGCTAAACACCCTATATAGATTTGTTGGCACAATGCCAACTCTTTCAAATGCAACTTATTTCACTTAGAAAGCATTTTATTAGTGTATCCATGTTCCTAGCACTGTGTTGAGGTAAAACTAAGAAAAATGTAAAAATTGGTCCTTGTCCTCAAGTTATGCATTGCATACTTTTGAAGGCAGAGTAACAAAACAAATAGTAGACAATATGAAATGATCATTGTGATAATATATCGATTTGTTTAGCCACTCATTTAACAATGACTTATTGGGCAGCTACTGTATTCCAAATTCCTCAACAGGCCCCTGAAACACAAAGATAAATAAGATACAGGACTTGTCCTTGAGGAGTACCATCCAGCGGAAGTGATGGGGATGGGTAATTTGTATGATGACGATGTGGTACAGGGAAAGCGAAGAGATGCACACACAAGGCACCATGGAAAGCACAGGAAAAGGGAACCAACATGGTTTGTACCCCTCAGAGACTACTTCACAGAGAAAGGGCCGGCATTTCAAGCAAGGACTGGTTTTTTACCAGGCAGCAAGATGGAGAACAGAATTCTTCATAAAGGGAACAAAATAAACAGAGTGCAAGTAGGGGAAACCGTGAGCAATTCTGCATGGCTGAGTGTTTGCATATTTGGGAGAAAGGGTTGGAGGAGCGTGGTGAAAGCAAGGGTTTAAAACTGAGTGTTTAAACCAATGGTTTTCCAGCTGCGCTGTCTGGAACCCCTTAGGGACAATGGGATGACAGCTGTGGAACACAGGGCAGTGGACCTGCTCTGCCCTGGGCCTCTCTCCCCCACTATCTTCAGTGCAGTTCCTTCTCTATTTGTTTTATCTATTAGGCTTTTGAGTCAGCTTTTCTTGAAAGAATTGTTCTGGGGCACCTTTAAAAAAAATTTTTTTTTAAGCTCACTGCAATGGACAAAGGGAAAAGCCTGATAGAGCATATAGAAGGGCAATGTGAACCCCCCAGAGGCGCGGTGAAGGGTAGACAGGAAGCAGAAATCTAGTTAGGTGGACATTGCTTTCACATGTTCATTCTTTCCAAATCTTCTTATTGTACACTGACCGTGTGGAGGGGAGGACAGCAAGAGCCCGAATGACGAAAGTCCGGCAGCACAGAGCACGCTGTGAGTCTGGCAGCTTTATCACGGGAGCAGGAGTGAAGTGGCCCTTGAACAGAGTGTAGGGCAGGAGGAGGGCCGAGCCTTTTACCTGCTCTTTTCCTCCTTATGACTCTTGATTTTGATGTAACGGCAAACTAACAGAAAAGTTACATTTTACTTTTTTTTAAGCACCTAAATCCTATAGCATGATATGTAGAAGCATGGAAACAGTTATAAACATATTTCTGCTTCTATTCTATTTCTATTTCTATAATAATGGAGATAAAGATAACGACTATTTTGGTTTTACAACTAATCCTCGCTGTGAACTTGCAGAACTTGAATTCTCAAGAATAAAATTACTCTCTTTTTAACCAAGATAAACACAGCTCTTTCCATCTCAGTTACTGGACCCTATAGTTAATGTAAAGGACTCTAATCTGAGCCTGTGCCCTGCTTCCTGATCCAGACGGGCAGAGAGCCCAGATGGATGATCAAGTGCTGCTAGGACATGTGGAGTCCACTCTGTTGAGGCTGACATGGGCTTATAAGACACCACACATCCATGACACTGAAGGAACTGAGAATAAACCTGTAAGATCAATTGAATAACCGGAATGCTATCTAGAGAGTGAGGACAATTGAGAGTCCCTCGTGGCTTACTATGTGCTCCATTTCTCATGTTATTGAAGGAAAAACTATTTTTATTTTCACTTTGTACATGAGGAAACCAAAGCTCAGAGCTGTCCTGTAACTTGCCCAAACTGTAGATAGTAGGTGGCAGAGCTGGCTTTCAACCCAGGGATGGTCACACTCCAAAGACCATACTCTTAACCACTAATGTCATATTGCCTCTTGAGGCTTCGAGCCCATGCTCAGAGCAGAGGCTTGGCCAGAGACTCCTCTGGGAGAAGCTTGTGGGAACTTGACAGCGTCAGGCAGTTATCTCAGCTCCAGACTCTCACAGCCCTATCCCTTGGGCCTGCCCTGTGACACTGTTCTATCAGCTAGGAATTGTGTTCTGCCAATAGCAACGGAGATGTCCAAGTCTGTGGGCTAATAAGTTAGTTTTCCTCTTGTGTGAAGAAAGCCTGTAAGTTAGAGGACAACTCAGGGCAGGCAGGCGGACTTCCCAGGGGCATCGGGAGCCCACATTCTTTTATGTTTCTGTTCCACCATCTTTAGCACCAGTCAGAAGAATGATGACGACCGAATCTCCAGCTGTCATGGCCAAGCAGGCAGGAAGAAAGTGGGCAGGGGAAGAAGAGGGTCTCCAGCAGCTTGTCAGACTCATGAGTCTCCTCTGTTAACTCTCATTGGCCAAAATATAGTCACATCATCACATTTGAATGCAAAGGATCTGGGAAATAGAATCTGACCACATTGCCTCTCCTAAACAAATGCAAGGTGGTTACAGTAAAAGAAGGAGAGAATGGATAGTGAATGGGCAGCTTGTCTTCTCTGGCATGTGCTCCCCCAGGAAGTTCGTGCAGTTTATTTCTGGGTTAACAAGCTGCCCTATGAAACCTGTGCTGGAACTCTATCTACTCCGGCTTAAGTGCTGAAAACTGACATGTAAATTTCAATATATTTCTAAAGTATTGCTCATGGAATTGACAGTCATTCTATTGAATTCTGAGTCTGAAGAGTTGGAACCTGCTTAGGAATATTATTTTTAAAATATTCTTTGAATACTTTCACTGCAGTGGTTCTAATGGGACCAAAAGACAATTCTTGTCTCCAGCATGTGAATAAAGAATCTGACACCAATGTGATTAACAACCTTTATTCAAAATTAAGACTAGGCACTGGGATCTGTGACAGCCATTTCAGTGATGTACTCTTTGTTTTCCAGTGCATTTTTTTCCTTAAATTTGCAGGTCATTCAGTCAAAAGCATAGCTTCTCGAGGATGGAGGAAAGTGCAGGATCTTTATGTTGAGAAGAAGTTATATTAAAAAAAGAAAGAAGAAGGTGAAGGAGGAGGAGGAAGAGGAAAGGGGGAAGGCGCACCAAATTGGGTCCCCTAAATTATAACTTTCAATGTTACCACCTCCCCCATCCGCACCATACACACACCAGACCCCTTCAACAACCCCAAAATATTGTATTATTGAGCAAAATCACAATCACAGCATTTATTTTAAACACTAAATACTAAGGTAAATGTATTACAAATGGCAAAGGCATATATGGCAGTTATGACAGCAACAAACTCTAATTTCAGT